>JAYKAV010003010.1:1997674-2017632 GCA_035582835.1 Phoebastria nigripes | reverse complement strand
CCTTCTTTTTTTTTTAAATTAAAATTTCCTTACCCAGGGGTATTCCCATTTTTCAGTGTCTGTTATTTTGGTTGACAGCCAATAGTATTTTTGTTTCCTGTGAATAAAGTAGGTTCTGGTTCATGTGTGTCTGTTTTAAATGAGACCACACACAAAGGCAGGCCAGGGACGGGTGCAGCAAATGAACTTAATCTAGCATGAGAGTCTATTTTTAATGAATTAAAGTCTTTTGTTTTTAATATACAATGTGTAGTCAAGCACTTGGGACCTGAAAATGCTAAGCATTTGCTATGACATACAACAACAAAGGTTCAGAGCTTGATTAATGTCATTAGACAGTGTCAAATGATTGCTTTCTACTAAATGGGGGCCAGAACAACTTTCCTGGGTGAAGTCATTTGTCAATATCCTCTTCTGAAGCCAATATGGGTGTTATTAGGGTTGCACACCAAACTATTTGTTATAACCTAGCCTGTTGAGCCACCTTTTGGACAGCTAACTCAATCGAAAATGCCTAAGTATGAATATGAAGCGCGTATAACATGTGGCATAGCTTGCTGCATGAATGAAGTAATTAGCTCAACTGACTTGTCGCCTTCCAACCTTACTGCTTACATAGATATATTTAAAGCATCAGATTGTTACCTGTGCCTTTTCATCCTCCTTTCTTAGTACTTCTGATGCGCTGCACACATATCCAACTGTTAAAGAGCAAAGTAAAATGTTTGGCAGGAGAAGTGTTTATCCCCCACATTCATGGGAGTGTGGAAAAGGGTTATGTAGCAATGTGCAAGTGTCATCTTTGTGCAATATCTTAGCTCAGGCAGTGATAGTCTTGTGGTTAAACCGTTTTCTAAGATATTGCTGTGGTTGCCACAGGGAAAATGGTAGAGCCGTGCTCTTAAAAATTGGTTTCATGTCATTGCCAAACTTCAGCTGATTAGGCCGGGTCTGACATATGTTAAGATAAATTAGCAGCAGATAAAGGCTTGGATGTCATTGGTGGTGCTTTGTGCCTTGGTTAGAAACTAGTATTAGTTCTGGGTAGGTATCTCTCATGTTGTGTGGGATGTTCTGCATCTAACTCTTCCCATTACTGTCTCTTTCAGTGTGCTTAAACTTACAATGAACAATTCTCACTAAGAGAAGATACTGTCTAAAGACTTTCAGTTTTTGTTTGCAAGAGAACTGTTCTCTTGTAATGTAGAGTAAAACGTGTGAGTGGTTCTTACTTGCTTATGGATTAAGGTATGATCTCACAGTACATGTCATAGATTAATTCAGGTCAGAGAAGACCCCAGGAGGTCATCTGGTCTTACCCCTTCTGCAAAATACCATTGATAACTTTTCTGACAAATTCAGCAATAAAATTGGCAGAGGTTTATGCTTTTAATTATATATGTCTTTTGAGGAGGGGGAGATTTTAGAAGCTTTCTAAAACTTGATGTGGAATTTTGGTCCTAATCAGAATTATTTTAATTGAGTTAGGATTTATAGCAGGGTTAAAACGGTGAAAGGCCAGAAACTAATCAACTGAATCACTTGGTCTCCATATAGCTACTGACTTCAAAAGGATATTTCCCCAGCTAAGAAACCATATGAACATTTAGTTGGAATAGAGAAATCCCTCTTGCTGTTTCAGTCAAGGATTTCATCTTTTTAAAGCACGTGGTTCCCTTTTAACTTCAGACCTTCTAAGTAAGTTTGTGGTGAATTTCAAAATTAACATATGGAAAATTAGGGATTATATGGTGCTGCATATTGCAGCAGATAGAGCAGAGTTTCAGATGACTGTGTTGTAATTGCAGCCTTGTTACTGACCCTTTTGAGTGTGGGTGTAGGAACCCCGTAATTCTTGGTGTTTAGATCCAGAATGCCCAGCCGCAGGATGCCTGTGTGCTGCTCAGATGGATATGCTTATTTCCCAGCTTGCATTTTATATGCATCTCAAATGACCATCAGTCTATCTGAGACTATTACACGGCTTTGAACGCAAGGAATTCGGTGGAAGAAGCAGGCAGGAGCATTGGCTTAAACAATGTGTTTTTTCTTCAGTGTATCTTCCAGGTGTGGGGAGAAACTTCTCAACCACAGCCTGGAAGACAGGGCATCTTGCCAACACAGAGGAGGAGATGGAGAGACATTGATCTATTAGAAAATTGACCTTATGCAAAGGGAGGAGGGCATCAGTCATCAGCTGCTGCAGGCTGATGTGCAGGGAAAGCAGGTTCTCCGCAAGCGAGCTGTACTCCGCTTCCCTGGGGGACAGGGAGGTACCAAGTCTAAATTACATCTCCCTGCTGCTCGGAGGAAATTCCAAGTTGTAGGTAAGAGGGTAGGCTTAGGTCTCTGTTTCTTTAAAACTAATTCTTTGAATTCCTCACAACTAAATAAATCCTACTTTGATTTCATTCTGTGGCACAATGGAAGGCTTTCTCTGCAGGCTCCTGAAGGAAAAAGTTTGCGGATGCCAAGTGTTTTGTTGGGCAGGCTGGTATCGGGAGCTGGAAGATGCAGTTAGGGAGTTGTTGGGTTATCGGTCCCATCACAAGAGCAAAAGGGGATAGGCGTTACTCTACTTGAAAGGGCTTGTGGACTGGAAAAGGGCCTCAGGAGGAGCAGCATACACAGATACAGTTGCGTAGACAACTTTAAAATTGCACGCAGCAGGCTAGAGTTCCTCTAATAATGGTTGGCTAATTTCCTCAAGAAGGATGATTGCAGGATTAGGTATTTCTCACACCAGCACAGCAGTTTAAAGGTGGAGAGAAATGCACATCTGGGCCAGCATACCTGGGAATGTCGTGTTTGTCTTCGGACACCTGAGACAGACAATTAAGTTCTAATTTGCATTTAGGAAAACAGAGTTAGCCATCATTATTTGTAACCAGACTTCTTCATGAAGGAGAGTCTTGTTTCCTTAGCTGGAGCAAGCCAGCTCCAGTGTGTCAGAAAACCTACTGGGTCAGAAACAGTTACTGGTCCRTGCTGTGTTTTGTTAACATGGTCAGATAAAAACTGCTCTGCATGCCTTYTGCCTGAAATGAGCAGGGGAGAAAATCACATAGACGCCTTTTTTCTTGGGGCTCAAATTTCAAAACAGATCTGGCAGTAGCGCGTACTAAGCAGGCATCACTAGAAATACTATACTCTGCTTTAGTGCTGTCTTCCTCGCTTACCAGAAATACAGAAGAATGTTTTGCTTCTCAATTTGCAATGGATAATTTAGCAGAGTAATTTCCTTACATGTGTAGTAACAAAGATGATGCAGGAAAAGATTGTAGATTTTTTTTTTTCTTATTTCAGGATATAGTTCAATGCAGTGTTTGTACATCTTGGGCTTAAATGGCATATCTTTTACATACATTACTGTTTGAGAGTGTTGTGAGAAAATTCTGATTTGTGATTGCAATTCCTTATTTAGTTTTGGTTTTAACTAAATTCGATGTTTGTGGGTGGGTACATAAGACGGAGTCTTAGGCTCATGCATCTTTTTCAGTGAAATTAATCCTGAAGAGGTAAACATTTAGAAGAAAAATATTTTCTGCATCCAGCTAAAATGCAGAACGAGAAAATTTCAGGCAGAGTGCTACAATAGTTAATGGGTAGGCAATTATTTTGATGATTTACAGCCTTTTGTTGAAATACCATGGAACCAGTAATTGTTGCAATAAACATTTTTGCACATTTAATTTTTCTGCAAAAATATGTAACATGAAAATTACCCGTTTTGCAGTAATTTACATATTTAAATATGCAAATCAGGCACAACACATTTGGGGATTTGTGGATTTTCAGTAGCTAGATGTATGACCTGTGGAGAAGAATAGGGGAGCTGGAAGTTGCTCAAAAAAACTGAATTGTTATCCTGATGAGAGACTTGTGATAACAGATAGGCACTTCTTGTATGGACTTGCTGCTTAGTGAGTGACCCTTTTGATGTTGTTTGTGTCGTAATGGTTAGGTGAGAGTAATGAATTTGTGCTGAGACGAGACACTTGGTATTGAATTTTTGCAAACGGTGGTGTGGTGTCTCATACCAATAACGCTCCTCTCAATGGCCCAATATGTTCCTGTGCGTGTAGGGTTTTGAGCTGTGTTATTGATAGTGTCAAAAAGAAATTCAGTGTTATCTGCTATGGTTCTCCTGTTTGACTTTCGTTAGCATGCAGCTATGGAAATTTTGTTGTGGAGTTGTCCACTGACAAATTGCATAGCGTTGGGTTAGGGCTGGAGAAGTGCAGAAACAGTGGTGCCGCACATTTTCATACGATGTTTTGTTGTCGTTTTCTCCTGAAGTACACCTTTGCCGCTGGCCCTGCGTAGGTAGATCATGTTGGGGGGCTCCAAAAGACAGCTTCTATCTCTGGAAATGGTTTATAGAAGTCTGAACATACCCAACACTTAAGGAAAACAATCGGCAGTATTAAAATACTCTGTTTTATGGAAGTAGATCATTGTTTTAGTTCCTTCGGGAGGGGAAAAGAATTATTGCCTGGGTCCTTTAAGGCAGTTTGAGAGCCACGTAAATGTTTTCACAGTGACTTAAAACTGAATTAAAGCCAGAGCAAGAATGTTTTTGTACAGTAACGGATACTTAATGCCAGAAAGTTGATTAATATTACATCTCTTCCCAAACATGATCTATGTAACAACATGAGGTTTGCATTGGAATAGCTGGCTCGGGTTCACAATATTGGCAATGCTCCCTTTTCTCCTTCTAAAAACAAAACTTCTCCCTTTCACTCTTATCTTCCCTCTTTGTTTTGGATAGTTTTATGAATGCGCAATCACTTGCTTTACGTGGCACGAGCTCTGCAACATGCGGCATATGTGTACATGTATGGTCCATGCCTTTATCTTCCAGACACTGGCATAAAGCAAAAGGGTTCATACATCAGTACTCTGCCATCCCTGCAACGGACTCCCCTGTTATCTCAAGTATAAAGCATATCTGGTGCAGGAATAATCTCCAGGAGGGCTTGGGAGAGAAAGCTTTGCCCATGGAGTCAGCAGTTGGCTGAACCCAGTCCAGTAATTCTGCTGCTTACACAGTGAAAGCCTGATTATTGTACTTACTATAAATTGGCTTCTGAATGGGTGGCTGGATGTATCCTATAAAGTATTTGCGCGGAAATTAATTTGTAGGAATACTTCAGAAAATTGCTGAAAACACAATAAATGTTTATAGCTCACTACAGTGTCAATTCCTGTAGTAAATGCTTAGTTAATCTGTAGTAATTGAGCACATCTGTGGCTTTACTTGATCAAAAATATTTTTAGCCATTATTACAGCTGCACCTAGTACACGCGCAGTTTGCGCAGTTTGCATTGGTTTGCGTAGGGATTCTTTATCACAGTTTCAAATGAGATACCCCAAAGTCCCTGTATGGGATCCTGGGTGAATATTGGTGCCCAGGGTCCAGTTCCCCCGATGCAGAGTGTGCTGTGATGCATCCGTGGGGATCACGCCTGCCATAAGGTTTTGCTCTGCTGCCATAAATTATATCAGTGGTTTAAAAACCCCCAGTGCTTGCGAGTTTTGAATGTAGTGGTTCAGTTTCTTTRCATTTGATCATCACTGCTAACCAAAAGACCCACAAGTATTTCACTCTGGGACTCTTATTGTTTCAGCTTAATAATAATAATAATTGCTTTGGAGGACGCAGCATTTTGAGAATGAGCATTCCGATAGATATGGATAAAAGGATATCCATTTATTCTATTTGAAGTGTCTGAACACTAATAATTTACTTGCACTTTTAATTATTTGTTAATAGTGCTCTTACCTTTAACTAAAAGCTGTTCTGGAAATATAGAGCTGGTTAAGGTAGCATAAAATAATCATAATTCAAGACTACAAAAGATTTCTGTTTTAATAATGTTTCACCACTCGTGTTGGCTTTTTTTTCTGTCTTTCTGTTTTTTAATGAAATTATTGCTTCAAGGATGAAACCTTTATTGACTACTCTTTCATGAGTTAAAAAAAAATAACTGGGAGCAGAACATTGGATATTGTGTGTATCAGAGTTATCTCTAGGATGGGAGATTGTAGCTGGGACATACCTATATCTGGGCTTAATAAAGCATAAGGTACACCTTTTCTGCATGCCTCAGAAATATTGAAGAGCTGGCAGACATGAAGGAGAATGCAATTTGCTGCATAAGATGACACAAAAGAATAAGTAATAATTTTATTGTTAAATCAAATTTGTTCTCAGTAATATTTAATGCAGAATTTGTTTTTTTGGGGGGGTTTTATTGGTTTTCTTTCCTTTGGGTGGGTGTTTTCTGTCTTATTATCAGTTATTCTTCAACAATGAGATTTCTTGGGGGTGCTCTTTTTTTTTTTTTGGGGGGGTTTTATTGGTTTTCTTTCCTTTGGGTGGGTGTTTTCTGTCTTATTATCAGTTATTCTTCAACAATGAGATTTCTTGGGGGTGCTCTTTGGTCTTTCCTGGCGATTTTATCTTTTCACTGAACTGTCTTACTAGCTATTAGGGCCAGAGTTTAGTCCTGTATTGTACTCTCTAAGTCCAAATAATTTATTTCCACATTTTTACTCAGATGGGAGCAAAATCATAGACCAGGGGATTTTCTTTTTCCCTTTAAATGCTTGGCTTGTGATAGTGTTTTGTAATTAATCAAGTTAACGTTTTGATACTTGTTCACATAATATGTTTGTGAATTTTGCAGAAGTTATTATTGCAGAGAGGCTTTTATACCTATCTAGCTGGATATAACAATATTCTAGGTGTTGGAAGAAACAAACACTGATTTTTATAGAAACTGATACCATCTACTGTTTAACTAGAGGCAGCTTGACTAGGACTGTTTTGCATCTACATCTCTCCCTTTTTATTGTGTTTTCAGGCTTTAAGCTTTTTAAGCTTTTCCTGTGAGACTGAACATTTTTTCTTTCCCATTTCTCTCTTCCCCCTTTCAAGAATCTTACAAATTAAGACAAAAGATAATTACTCAGAGGGTAAAACTGGCAGGGTTCCCACGACACTTAAAATTAATGAGCTGTTGCATATAAAATATACCTTGTCTCATGTTCGCTGGGGATTTTTTTGGTGAACCATAAAAGTGCACAATTTGGCTTTTTGGCTGTGTTTTCTATTTTAGTAATTTTTGGTTTTAAAGTGGCAACTGAATACAGAAAACTAATCTCTCTGACTTAACGTTTCTTTATGAGCAGATCAGTATATACAATTTGTTCCCTGCGAAGGAAAATATCACTCGCAGAGATGAAATACATATTAACAAAGCTGCCATCAGTTATTTGTGCCATGTCTTATTAAAAATAAATAGTCATGCTTCGTGCGTCTGTTGCGCCTTCCATCTGATGTGAGAACTCCTTACAAAGGAGGATAAATGTATTGTCGTGAACTCCTCGAGAGGGGTTGGCAATTATTATCAGTTCCATCACTGGAAATGAGACACAGAGGTTACGCGACTTTCACTGAAATCACTGAGAAATCCTTGGCTGGCTGGGGCAGCGCCAGTTGCTCCTGAGCTCAGGAGTGACAGAGCCACAGGGGAATTTGCAGTGATTTCGCTGCCGACGGCTTTTCTCTCATTCTTACTCAATTTATGCAAGAGGGAGGGAAGAGAGGAGGAAGAGCAATTGCAATTTTTTATTTTTTACATAATCTGCTTCAACACTTATGACCGACTGAATACGAGAAGTGACCTGAATAACAAATTTGTCAATAGCTTGCTGGAGTTTCGGCTTTTGGAGGTGTGGTGGGAAGGTAGATAGCTGGTTGGGAATGTTTGGAGGGGGGTGTCTACTCAAACGCAGCTTAGATGCCCCTCTTCTGTCCAGYAGGATTGTTGGTTGTTCATTATTATTACTATTACTGCTACTACTACCGTAATACTACAGGACATCTGTAGAGACAGCTAAGCTTCAAAATTTAGATAAAAAGGTATGTATCATAGGTATATCACATCCAGTGACAAAAGAAGGCTTTCCTTTCACAAGAAAACAGTAACTTAATTCATTTAGTTCATATTCCCAAACAGATGGTGTGTGTTGTGTGTAATAAATATGATTTTTAGATACGTGTGCTATTATGTATTTATGAATTTTCTTATTTACATCCTTTCCTAAACCATGGCAAAAAAGGCAGGGGTAAAAAACGAGTAGATGAGTAGGGAAGGCAGGAGGGCACTTGCCCTTGTGGGTGTTGGATCACAAGCCTCACAGACTTCTGTCAAGTGCTTCACTGAAGAGGGAGCAGCACTGACATAAATTCACCACATTTTTGATTAACAAACAAACAAACAAAAAGAGAAATGTGACATGTTTTGTTTTTTTTTTTTTAACCTCAGCTTTTCATGTTCCCTGACAACAAAAGAGCAGTGACTGTTCTTAAATAAATTAAGCAGAGGGACAGGAACAAAACTTGCTGAGATAGACTTGTATACGTTTGCGTAATATTTATTGTACAAAAAATATGGTTTCTGTTCTGTGCTTTCTTATCCCTTCACTTCAGCAGAAGGCTAGGGTGCTCAGCATAGGTCCCAGCGTTATTTTACATGACATGTTCCAAACCGGTTTTAGTATTTTCCTTTCTTTGCAGAAATACCTTCTTCTATTTGCAGCTTGTCTGCTATAGGCAAACTGCTGTCAGTTTGGTTCAGCAGTTTGGATATTGATGAAGACAAAACATGCTTTTTCATGGAATGTTTCCTTTCTTTTACATTAATGTAAAAATAAATCCTTTTTCTGTTTAGGTTATGTTTAGAATTCCCTCACTGCAACCACAAAAAGTTAATTAAAACTGTCATGAATAAAAATCAAACTGATAAGTCTAAATTTAGGTCAATCAAAACAGTAATATACCTTGTATGTTTTAATTTGAATATTGAAGATAATGTGTGTTAAYAAGCAAAGGAAACACTTTAGTAAATCTGTTCATATAAAGAAATATGCAAAATAGTGCTTCTATTTCTGTATTAATTTTACTTTAGATATAAGAAGACGCTCACTAAATATCCAACAGTGACAGCAGAGAAAGTTGGGTTGTTTTGAATGAAGAGTTTGGTCCTGTATGTTTTTGGGTTTTTGTTGGTTTTTTTTTTTTTTTTTTTTTTTTTTTTTTTTTTTTTTTTTTTTTTTTTCCTTAATAGCCTGATTTTCTCTCTTCTCAGTTTTCAATGGGTCCAGCAAATCATCGAAGGAGAAAGAACCTTCTCAGAAACACAAAAGCAAAGAGGCCACACCAGGGAAGGAGAGGAACGGCGAACATAAGGCTGAGAGCCGAAAAGACCAGGCTGCTGCTAATCACCATCCTACTACAAACACTGGCTCCTCTACGAAAGGGCTCACTGCTAACAACCACCACACTCTTCATAGATCGGCTCAGGACTTAAGGAAACAGGTAATGAGTTGTACTCTACTGTGGACACATGGGAAACACAGACTTTTAAGGTGCTAGCTCTGTTTTCCACTGCCTGGCGCAGAGGGTACATGGCAATCCTTAAAAGGGTGCTCTGGAGACAGCAGGGAGTTAATTTTCAGCGAAAGAGAGAGAAAGAGAGAAAGAAGGAAAAAAGAAAAGTGATACATACATAGGAAGTCAGTATGATAAAGCATGCTTTACAACACTGGCTTTATATTATCCAGTATATACATATGAAAGAGTAAAGTTCACATTGCTATTTATTAAACCTTTCCAACTGGCACTCTTGTTGGCCTCTCTGCTGACAGTGCCGAGGCTGGCAGCACGTGGAAAAATGAACTCCTTTTGTGTATGGCTGGTCTGCTCGGGTTATCTTAGAGGCTCAGTGGCGTTGTAGAGAAGCTGACGTTACGCTCGGTGTCTTGTATTGCATGTGGGCAACACAAACCTCGGAGTCCGGGAAAAATGTTTTGCCCGATGCATAAAGAAGGTGCTCCAGGATATTGCCTCCTTCACAGTGAACGTACCAGGTGGGGAGAAATTCAGACTTCCATGTTACCTTGTTGAAAACTAGCAAAAAAATCCAGCAAGAGGTTTGTCTCAGCCTGACTTGGATTTGGGTGTCGAAGTTTAGCAGACCAATCATTCGGTGCTTGTGACTGGCATTTGGGCAGGATGCGTCTCCATCTATTTTTGATGATTGGATCAAAGGGCTCCTAAAATATCAACTGTCAAATAAGTTTTTATAAAAGATTTTCAAAATCCCTGGTCAGTGTCCTTACTCAGTCTGGGGCTGGGTTAGCAGGGTACCTGCGCTAGGGCAATGCAGTTCAGAAAGCTTGCTGCACTTATGCCTTATATTTTTTTTTGCAGTGGTTAATTCTCAATAGGCCAATTAGAGACAGTCTTTATTTGCTGGCATCTAAAGGTTTTTCTTCTAAGTAGGCTGGCCTGGAATTCAGTGGAGCTGGAATTGCCATCTTGTAGGGCTGTCAAGGCCTTAAATGGCACCTCTCAGTCATAGGCTTGGAAATTAAAAATGGCAAAAAGTAAAACGGTGGTGCTCTTACCAGGGAAATCTTCCATGCCCTGTGCTTCAGTGATGTTTAGCTTTTCCTGAAATGCATCCACTGGATTTGTATTACCTTCTAAATCAAATTTGAGATCCTGAAGACTATCTATCTACAGTATATTTCTCTGTACCTGTAAGACTTCCATTCTTTATTCCCCCATGTCAATTTTTGCTTATCTAGTCATCAGCTTGAATGCCTGCCTTCTTTTGCATCCTTTTGGCTTTCTTTTTTGTGATACCAGCATCCTATGGTCCTTGCTGTGACATGCTCTGCCATGAGCTCTTCCTGTTGAACAAGTTTCCCAAAACATAAGGATGCACTTCATACTTAATTATTTTAACTCACTCAGACACTTGTGTGAAATGGTTTAAGTTGTATCATCAAAGTATGAATGGTTAAAATTCTTGTGAAAGTCAACTTCTATCACTTGTGAAGGTAGTTCTGAGAAGGGACAAGACAGGTGTAGAAGAGTTTTGTCCACGATCCAAATGGGTTTTGCTTTGTAGAGTATTAGATGTTTTCAATTGTGCTACGCAAAATGGAGAGAAATTCTAAAGCAATGCAGTACAACCAACAGTCACGCTAAACAGACACCTCAGAGTGTGGTCCTCAAGCTTCAGAAAATAAGGGGGCTGTAAATTGAGATTGTGTGTGGTGGGTTTTTTTGTTTGTTTGTTTGTTTTTTTAAAAAGGTTAGGCATTTAAATTTTCTTCTGCAACCCACAGTAATATATGTACTTCCTTACCAATTTTAATGAAAATGTGGCTGTAACCAATTAAAGGTGGATTATGTGTTTTGCCTGACAGAAAGACTTAGCTTTGTGCAAAACCTTGGACTTACCAGTTATGTGACATTGCTAAATTTCCTGCCCTTGTCCTGACTCTTTGTTGACATTTTCAGTATTTTCCAAAAGGAGAGTTGTTTTCCCAGGGTGCCAGCCACATGTTGTTCCTCCTCCCTCCAGTATGTTTTTGCTCCTTGTTCACATGCATTTACATGGTTTATTTATGTGTGTGTTTGTTTTGTTCAGTCTTACAGAAAACAAAGACAGAACACTAGGAATTATGCAAGATTTTCTTTTTTCCTCTCATTCTTTCTTTCCTTTTCTGGTGTGCACTTGCACTTGTCACGTGTTGCCTCTCTCTCTTTCTTCCTCCCTTGCTATCTTCCCAAATCCCCTGCTTCAAAGGGGTTGTGGGCAAAGGAAATGTAGTTCAATGGGGCCCTCTCTTGGCCTAATGTGGTAATTTAGCTCTGCAAAACTCATCTCGACACAGAAGTATTTTTATGAATGAATTCGAGATCAGTTGCATAACTTGAATTTGTTTGGGACCAAACCTGTTGTTGGTATTGCTAATGTTGCTATTATTACTGTGGTTGTTATCTAACAAGTTGTTTGTTGGCTTTACTTTGTGTGTGTGTGTATGTGTCTGGAGGATGGATCCTAGGTGCTATGCAGAGGTGTGTATGTAGACCAGTTCAAATCCAACAAACAAATTGCTGCAAGACTATGTGCTGGTCCCATTTGCTTTTTAAAAGACAACAAAATTTAAAATCTATCATACCGTTTTTTACTGCAAGGCAAGTGTTCAGTAAAGTGGAGAAAAGAGTGGTCTGAAGACAAATATATGTCAGCAAAACTGAGAAGATAGCTGAAAAGCAAAGATAAGATTATTCGTATCCCTAGTTTCACCTTTAGCTCAAGACTTTGAGTCATGTAAGGCTAATGTCAATCACTTTGTTACTATTTGAATTAAATTGACTTCTTTCTTATGCGCTCAGTGTAAGCACTGCCTCGGGATGGAGCTGTGGCATAGACCCCCATTTGGTGAACCTGCGCACCTGGCAGTGTGGCCAATTTTTTAGGCTGACTCTGTGTGTGTATGTTTGGTTTGGGGGGAGACATATCAACAGTAGAAAGGTAAGAAAATGCCTACCAAAATTTCTTGTTTCTTTTGATTCCAATCGTCTGATGGGTCTTCAGAGACAAGTACAGACCGGGAACGTGTAGGTGATGACTGACCAGTCAGAATTTCACATTTGTCAATATGAAATCCTGAATCCACCTGTTGCTTTGATGGTGGGCTATGACCACGTTGTTTATTCCACTTGTTTCCAGCTGGAAGATGTTTGTTGCAGCCTATTCCCATTTGAAGCGTGGTCTGTTCTGGTCTATATAGTACTSCTATATCTTAAACATTATGCTGTCCTCTCTGAAAACACTCAAGATACCTGTGGGCGTTTGGGGAGGGAAGAGGGAGAAGCATTTGAAAACCATTGTGTTGTGTCTGCTCTAGAAAGATGATGGTCCTGAGGAAGTTTTCAGCAGTGTTTCTTTCTTGTGGGGTCTCCTTAGTTAGCAACCAGAAAGGAATAAGTGAATTCCTTATGGTATTCTCAAAGCCAAGTGTTCTCTACTTCAGGACCTGTTAGTCTTTGGAATAACTTCATGAAGTTTGAATAAAAACTCAAAATAGTGTGCTTATAATCTAGGATTGGAGGTTAGATAGCCAAAGCTTATGTACTTGTTCAGTTCAAGATTTGGCCCTGAGAGATCTAAGCTTTTGTTGTGTGGAGGTATTCTAACAACTCTAAGTAGTTGTGATAAGTTGCTGTTTTCTTAATGAATTCAGTTTTCCAGAGTTTTGTATCTTGGCAGTTTTAATTCTGGCCTAAAGCTGATGGTGCTGATGGCGTGTTTTCCTTTGAAGAGGAGGAGCTGTGAGGATCTTGCCGTTCTCCATGAGCACTTTCTCTATGACTGCATTTTGTTCTCAGGCCCTGTGTCACCACCCCTTGCTGAAGGAGCGCCCTGGATGGCCCTGCAGACTTCGGGTCACAACTTCAAAAAAAATCATAGGAAGGCTGGAGTGACAAGGTACCTCCATACAGCCTGACTGCTCACTCTGAGGTGTTGTCTTGACTGTACCTGACAGCACAGTAATATAGCTATGGCCTCCTTGAAACCTTCTGGAAAACCTCCCGTAGAGGAGACTCCACAACGTCCATTCACAGCTTCTTCCAGCGTTTTCCTTTTCTACTAATGAGAAAGTTTTCCTAGTTGTGCCTCAGATCATCGTTGTAGACAATTAAAGGTTTTTTTCTCCCGCTTTTCCCAGTGAACATGGAAAGAGCATTTACTGTCTCTTTTCAGAGGAGCTCCTTATGCATTGGAAGACTGTTACAGAGTTGTCCCAGAGTCATCTCTTTCAGACTAAATAAGCCCAGATCCCTTGGCTTTTGAGTAAAGATCATATTTTCCAAATACCTGAGCACTTTGTGCTCTTTTAGACTTGCTCCACTGTCTAAATTTTTCTTGCAGTGTGGGCCCGATGCTGGGTCCAGCCCTGCATAGGAAAGCTTGTGTTCCCATCCCTTGCTTTCGGTGTTCTTAATAGTAGGTCTCAGAAAGTGATTTGCGTGCTTTGTACTACCATTGCGTTTTGCAGCTCACTGTGGTCCTCAAATGTTATTCCTCCCCTACATGTATTTGATTTGTCCTTCCTAAAAATAGCACTACTTCTTATTGTACAAATGTTCTGAAATAAGTTCTTCAAGATTGCCTTTGATTTTGACCTTGTCTCCAGAGTGCTCACAGCCCCTTTCAGGTGTGTGTCACTGGCAAATTTTGTAATCCAAGTTACTGATGGAAGTACTTCGCAGAACCGAGGCCAAGACAAGTCCCTGCAGAAAGTCACCTGAAATGCCCTCCCAGGATGGCAGTGAACTATGACAAAGATAACTTCTCTTGAGGATGACTTTAATCCCTTGTGAAGCCACTTTAGAGTAATTATGTCTAGGACGTGTGTCAGGAGCTTGTTTGGTGGAACATCATGTGGGACAGTGACTGGAGCCCTACTGAAGTGGAGGTGCTTCTTTACCTGCTCAGCCAGGTGTCTGTCAGAAGATGATTAAATCAGCTTGATGTGCTATTTTGGGAAAACTATGGGTGGGGTTTTTTGTTTTGTTTTTATAATTTTTTTTGTTTTTAACATTATCTTATTATTGTTTGTGTGTTTTCAAATTAACTGTTTGATGACTTGTTCCAGAATGATTTTAGGGTTTGAAGTTAGATAGACTCTGCCTGCCCTCAACTTATTTCCAGGAGCCATGCCCTAAGTCATCTAGGTACACTTTAGCTTTCTGGGGTTGCCTTCCTAGCTCGTTTGCTGAAATTGGTTATGTTATATATCTGGTAAGTATTCAGTCAGTGGTACTTTTGGTGAAGGCTAATGCAAAAGAAGCACAAACACTTTAGCCAAACTGTTGCATTTGTTTTCCTTCCTTGTGTGGTGGTTGATCTCTGCTGTTCTTTGTTGTCATTGTATTTTTAAGGTATTTATAAAATTTTTTCTGTTTCATTTTGTCCGTTGCTAACTGAAGTTTCCTTAGCTCCTTGGCCTTTCTGATTTTACCCATGCATGTTTTTGCTGTTCCTATATAGTTGCCCTTAGTCACGTAATTGTGTTTCCACTTTTTACTGTGATTCTTTTCTAATTTTCCAGTCATTATAGAACTTTGTGAACAGGCATAATGGCCTGTGTGTTGTGCCCTTCCTCTGAGTGGGAATTGCTTTGGTTTGGGTGTTTTGCAGGGKTTTTTTTTGTTTGGTTTGGTTTTTGTTGGGTTTTTTTGTTTGTGGGKTTTTTTKGGGTTTTTTTAAATCTGTTGTCCTTTCTTTACTGTTGTTACATCTTAGAATTGAAAACTCATTTCATGATCACTGTCACCCAGATTACCTTCCCCTCCCACTTCTTAATCAATTCTTCTCTATTAGTCTAGATGAAATCTGTAATCGATGTTCCTGGCTATTTATAAAGCCAGAGATGTTCAACTCTTGTTCTGTCTGCTGCAGGCAGGAGGCAACGTCTCAGCAGCTCTCTACCCGTGTCTGCTCTGTGGCATGAAAAACTGCTGTAAAAGTCAAAGCCAGGCATCCATTTCAAATGCAGAGTACTGCCTAAATTTCAAGGGAAATGGCTAAATGCATTTCTGTTAGCAAGTGTTTGCTTTGCAGATGATATCTAATACGTCTCTGGAAAGCTCTATGTAAAAACTCATGTCATCAGTTAACTGGATTTTCCTTAAGTGTTTCTACCTTGGAAGCACAGGAAGGACAAGAATATGGATGGGTTTTAAAAGGGTGTTACTCCTGCTCCAGCTTCTGGAGCACAGAGGAGAAAATGCACACAGTAAATGCATGTATACACGTACGTGTGTGTGTGTGTGTGTGTATGCAGAATCCCCAGGTTCCAGTTCCTYGTCCACAAGTCACTTAATACAAGACCATAGCATGATCTTTTCAGTCTCTATTTGATCCCTGGTTTATAACATTTTATCCCTACTTTATAAGTGACTACAATTCTTGCATTTATTTGAGAGAAGCTGCCATGCTTACTAATTTGGCAAGTATTTTGAAATCCCACAGGGAAGTATTATAACTTTGCAGGAATGGTGTTATTTACCTGAGCACTGATGCGGGGTGATTGTACTGTATGCTTTCACTTTGAACACTTTTATTAATGTTCCTGATTTTTTGATGTGTTTTTCTGCACTCAACAGTAGTTTAAGGAGGTGAGAAGACAATGTTTAAACTTGTTTAAATACTGAAATTTGTTTGCAGTTTAAACTTGAACTTCATTTTCCTAGTAGCGGGGCTTAGCTTTGGCAGTGCTGAGCCATCACAATTCCCTTCGAAGCTGAGGGTTGCTTTCGGTGCTTAACACTATTTTATAGTTAAAAAAATATAAATTTTAGTTTCATAGCTGGGTTTAAATGTCTAACAGAAAGCAGTGGAGTCCAGCAATTCTAAGTTGCAGTGACACATTAGTGATGAATATGATGTAATAAAATGTGTGTCAGCAAAACTGCCCAGATATCAAACTTTAAAAAAATGCATTGAACTACTGTATACATTTTTATTTCAAATAATGACTTCAGCAACAAGATGCCTCCCAAGATTTAATATGTATGACAGACTGGATCCTTCATGGCTGTTCTGATCTGTTGGGGTGCATAATGTGTTCAATATCTCTTTTTATATGTATGTATGTATGTATAGACAGGAGGTTGGTTTGAATCTCAGAACGTGTTTTTTGCAAAATATGCCCATTCCAGTTAGAGTAGATAGTAAACGCTGGCTAGTTTGTCTGCTCAGAAGGAGTAAACTGTGTGTGCACTTAAGGGAAGTTGGTGGGAGAGAGATAATGTCTGAAGGCCAGAAAAGGAGATAATGAAAGTATTAGTTTGTAAATCAGACTACCTGTGTTTTGTGATACCATCATAGGCTTTCTGGTAGACAAGGAAAGGGGGTAGTGCAAGCAAGGGACCTCACCCAGAGGCTTTGTACCCTCCAAAAGCAAGATTGGCTTTCTGGAAACTTTTTGGTTCATTTTTTAAAAAAAAATATTTCTCTTTTATTTGTTTATTATAAACGCCCAGTCGCTTCTCTTGCCTGGGTGAAAACTGTTATATGAAGATTATAGGAAGGGGCCAGGAGTCAGGACTGCAGAATATGGTTGTCCAGTGACTGGGACGCTGTGGCTGAGTGGTAACATTATTAATTTACTTTTCTGTTTTCTGTTTCCTTCCTTCTGCTCCCCCTGCAACACTCCTGGCATTGCAGGTTTCTAAAGTCAACGGGATCACTCGAATGTCATCTCCGAGTGCAAATGCAGCCAGTGCCAAAAAGATGAGAGAAGTCAGACCTTCACCGTCCAAAACTGTGAAGTACACTGCAACAGTGACAAAGGGAACTGTCACATACACCAAAGCCAAGAAAGAACTGGTCAAGGAAACCAAACTAAATCACCACAAACCCAGTTCACCTGTCAACCACACAATCTCAGGGAAAATAGAAAGTAGCAATGCAAAAACCCGCAAACAGGTGCTATCCCTTGGAGCATCCAAGTCTAACAATACCGCTGTTAATGGTGTAAAAGTCAATGGCAAGTTGAACCAAAAGACATGCACTAAGGAGGTGGGGAGACAGTTAAGGGAGGGGCTGCGCAATTCGAAGAGGAGGCTGGAAGAGACGAATCACATAGACAAAATACAGTCGCCCACCAAGAGAATGAAAGGGGCCGTCAACTTGGCAGAAGCTGCCAGCAAAAAGGCAGCCGTAGAAAAGCCTTTGCTGAATGGACACCTTAAAAAGGAAGTGCCAGAGAAGAGTTTGGAAAGAAATAGGCCGAAAAGAGCCACTGCTGGAAAGAGTACGCCAGGGAAACAAGCACATGGCAAAACTGAAAATGCCTCCTGTGAAAATCGTTCTACCTCTCAAGCGGAGTCCTTGCACAAGCCACAAGACTCAATGGGAAAGCACGAAAAGGGCAGTAGTAAGTCTGGGTGGGGGATGCTGGGGGAGATTCCCATCCTTAGGCCCTCCACCAAGGAATTTCATGACCCACTGATATACATTGAGTCAGTCCGAGCTCAGGTAGAGAAGTATGGGATGTGCAGGGTGATTCCTCCTCCAGACTGGAGACCTGAGTGCAAGCTAAATGATGAAATGCGGTTTGTGACACAGATTCAGCACATACACAAGCTAGGCAGGCGCTGGGGACCCAACGTGCAGCGGCTGGCCTGTATCAAGAAGCACCTCAAATCTCAGGGCATTACCATGGACGAACTCCCACTCATAGGTAAGGGCTGTGGTTTCATTGGCCTTTTGCCGCTGCTTGTTAGTGTATACAACTTTATGCTCCGTTTGTCTTTATACTTAACTGAACCCCTGTTCAATTAACACTACAGAGCTCTGGATATCTCTCTCTATCCATCGGTCAGGCACGATGCAGGTAGGTTGTCGGAGAGCTTTCCAGGGAGACTTTCCACTTTCCTTCTGCCAGATCTTTATTTCACCCAGGGGAAAAAAATGCTACGTGGGGGTCTCGATCTCCAGATGTCAGGATCTTCTCCTTTCCCTGCTTTTTATTTTTGTAGGTAGTACAACTACGGATATTGATAGCCTCATTTAAATGTTGCCTCAGAATATTTTTCGGACCTTTCCAAAGATGTTTTCCAAACAGGTTGCAATGCTGCCAAGCTTTAATACAAATATTTTTTCCCCCCCTTCCTTTAAAAGCATTTAACATGGGGGGAAAGAAAATATCTCAGAACTGACTTCTATTTGGGTACTCAGACACTTAAAATTACAAATTTGCAGTGACCTGCTGACATTTAACAACCATTAAGTGTCAAGAATAGGCAGTAAAATGTGGTTGATTGCAAAATGGAGGTTTCATTATTTCTCCCAGCAGGTGTCTGCCAGGGCTAATGCCTGAGTGAGAATCACTTATTTAACAGAATTCTTGGTTTATGGTCTGCTGTCAAATATGACACGTGACAAAAATGTGACAATAGTTTGTAAAAACATGACAACAGCAGCATACAAATGAACTATTGAATGAGCCACCACCATCTCTACTGCCTTTGCAGCCRTGACATAGTAACAAACTTGTGTTTTTAATTTTTGTTAGCCCTTCCCTTTGTTTTTGAAGTGTTTTGAGTCAGAGCTCACAGGACCTGCATGTTGCAACTTGASGCTAGAATTTTGCCTTTGAGGCATTATCCGATCAGAGGCAGCTATCAACGCTAGACAGATTAAAGGACACACTTTTCTGTTTAAACTGTTCACAACACTTTTTTCCCTCCCATTTTCAAACTTTATTTTATATCACATATGGTAAGTGAGTGAAAATGCATAAAAGCACACAAAGAGATTGCAGAGTTTTTGGTGGACCGATGCAGGGCACAACAGAGAAATGACAGAATTTAAGGAGGAGGAATGAGGGTTAGCACTCTGTTGTAATAGCCATGCAAAAATGTTCAAGGAAATCTGAAAATTAAAATCACTCAAGCAGCAATAAGTGAACATTTTGTATGCCTAATGTATGCAATGGTTGCATGCTAATAGAGAAGAATAATGAATTAAATTTACATTGGCAAGAGAGAGAAGAAAATGTGCAAGACAGCTCGATTAACGCTCCTGAAACAATGTTAACTTTTTAATGAAATACCTTAACTCGACATTAAGATGGCATTACTGTTAATTATTTGTATTATTTAAGCACCTAAGAGCCTAATTAATAGGCAAGGATTCTATTCTGCTGGGTGCCATATGACCAGAGCAAATAGTGGTGTCTCATAAAATTTGCATCCTATGTATCCTTTCTGCAGTTAATTTCCTACCTATCTTGTGTTTAAAATTAAAAATGAAATGGAGAAAAGAAGCTGGAGATCATCAGTGTACAAAGATGAGAAATCTGTTGGTTCCAGCAGGAAAGATATAAAATAATCTGTGGTGATAAATGCACACTTATTTAAGTAGACGTGCGTACATATCCCTCTTTTCAGGGCCAAATCATATTTCCATTGAAATAAGTGGGAGTTTTGCCAACGACTTGTGTAGTGCCAGCGTTTGATATTAAATGCATACCTGAAGATTTAAGATTTTTTTTTTTTTTTTTTAAA
>JAYKAV010003010.1:1836186-1991411 GCA_035582835.1 Phoebastria nigripes | reverse complement strand
AAAAAAACAAAAAACAAAAAACAAAAAAACCCCAACAAAATCAGACAACAAAACCCTCTCAACCGATGAATTTGTTTTACAACTTTTAGGAGACTAAAAAAATACTAAATTCTTGATAGAAGAAGTAGTGGGTATATGCAATTTTAAAGGGCTAAACTGTTCAGTTTTTCCACTTTCTTTTTTCTTGCTTGCTACATATCTGGAAAATGGAAAGACATGGTTAATCTTGGAAGATGAGTCCTTATTCTTGTTTTTCTGTGTAAGATGAGAGGAAGAGGCAAGTAACTGAAATGAGGAGGCTGCTACAGAGCGTGTGTTGGTTTGCGAGCAGTGAAGTCTATGCTCACGTGTGACGACTGTTGGTGCGGGCCCTGCATTTTACGAGAGGTTTTGTTGTAAAAGGCTGCCTCAATAAATGATTCATGAGGGCATTACAAGATGAAGGAAATTGCTTATTGTATCACAGAGCATCCAACTCTGAAGTTTATGGGAATCGGGGCCCCAGGCCCTGGGCATTTCACAAACTTTTTTGTTACWGCTAATTATGCTGCATTCAATTTAAAAAGTGACAATGTTACAACTGTAGGAGCATGGCAAAGYGATAGGCTTGGCCTCTGGGGGAAAAGCTGCTTGAATAGTTGCTTCTAGTTTACTCTTGGGCATAGTTCTTAAATAAATTAAACACAAGAAAAGACTGAGGTGGTTTGGTAGATGTTTCATAATTGAAAAACTAGAAAGGTAATAGTCTGAGTAATAAGATGTTCATTTACATGGAGTTTTTAAGTCTGTGGTTGCTCAGATGGGCAACCAGTGGACATGATGGGAGTTAGAGGAAGGAGCGGTAGATCTGACAAGGGGGCAAAGATATTTTCAACTTCACGTTTGCAGAGCAATGCTAGTCTCTGCCTGCAGCGATGGCCGCAAACCAGTATGGCCACAGCAGCTAGTGTGGTGCCTGCCAGCTCTCGTGGCTCACAGCTTCCCAGGATGTTTCTTCTGCCCTGGAGCGGAGAAGGCGATAGAGGTGTCCCTGTCTGGGCTGAAAGGAGCAAGCGGGTTCTCATGCTCCTGCCTTCAAAGCCTTCAGAGGATGCTTCCCAGAGCGTCTGGTATTATAGGTATGTGTGAAAGCAGGTATCCAGAAACTTAGGTATAGCTCAAGCAGAAAGCCGAGTCAGATCCTCTTCTCTTCAGGATCCTCTGGCTCCTGCAGCAGCGCCAAGAAAGAGTGCACTCATTTGGCAATTTTACTGTGTTTTACTTTTCTCAGCCTTGTAATAACAGCTCCTGGTTCCTTGCATTTGAACTGCTTCTATTGAATTGAGCATAACTATTTTTTGTAAGCAGGTGATTACACTAATCTTGGTAAACTCTACTTTTTGTGACCCCCTTCCATCACATACAATACTAGTTTGATGCTGAACGTTTCTGTGAATTTCCTAAGTCTTTTCACCTGTTTCTCTGTATGTAAAGAGCATAGCCACACGATCCTTTGATCACGTATTGGATTTGATTGTAAAATGCAGGTACGGTTGCCTACTGGGTCCTTTGCAACCTGTCATAGAAAGCTGGGCCATGTCCATCTTCTGTATTTATCAAACACAGAGCGTCGTGCTGGACAAAGCAGTGTACATGGCCTTCTGGGAATATTCAGTTGGCCTTTTTAGATGGTTGGTTTGGTGATTCGATGTGATTAAATTTCTGTATCTTTTGAGGTATTTTTCCTCAGATAAGAAATGAGCTTTAGACCCACACGTGTTCTAGAGACATTGTCCTCTTTCCCCCTATTGTGATCTGGGCTGGGATTGAGCATGTAAAGAAAAGAGTGAGGCCACAGGGAATGGAGGCAGTTTTTTTGTTTTCACTTCTAATTTTATTTTCTTTTTCCACAGGGTAGGTCTGTTTCTTTAACAACCTTCTACCGAACAGCAAGAAACATCATGAACATGTGCTTCACGAAGGAGCCTACCGTAGCTGAAGTAGAGGTGAGGCCAACACAAGGGGTGGTAAATGTTTTTATTTCAGGGGATTGAGTATGGGGATTCAGTATAGTTGATGTTCAGGCATTACCGTAAGCAGTTTAAGGCTGTCTAGTGTGGGAGAAAAATAAATGGTTAGACAGACATGGTACTGATTCTTCCTTTTAAAATTTTTTGACATTTTTAATAAAGCTGTTGATGAACTGAGGGAGAGAAAGAAGTCTTAATCTGTCATGTGCTGAAGCACAGGAGCCAAGAGGATCTAAATTCTGTCTTYCCAATTCATTGTTACTTTTAAGTATTTATATTTTTATTTTTAAGCAGTGTTTTATGTTGAATTACATTGAGGTCATGAAAGCCCTGTAAATTTCTAGGGTTTATATTTTAATGAGAGGTAACCTTGTTCCGTGAATTAGAAATGCATTACCGCTTTCTCTTACCACAGCAAGAATATTGGCGGATAGTGGAACAGAAAGATTGCCACGTAGCAGTGCATTGTGGAAAAGTAGATACCAACACCCATGGGAGCGGCTTTCCTGTGGGAAAATCTGAACCATTTTCAAGGTAAGATCACCAAGTCCACCCGCTTCATCGACTCGTGCCATCTGCCCCATAGTGCTGAGTGGAGGTGGGGGTGCAAGGCTGGCAGGACAGCTTGGCACCGGGGATGTTGGCACCAGGAACGTGCGCTGACATGTGTCTGCCTCTGTGTCACCCCTCGAACAGGCATGGGTGGAACCTCACAGTCCTTCCTAATAATACAGGATCCATCCTGCGACATCTTGGTGCTGTGCCTGGTAAGCAAGTCTCTTTTCTATGTTTCCAGCAGGTGTAAGTGTCCTCTAAATGTGGTGGTGTAGTCACCAAAGTCATCTCCCTCTTTCTGGCTCCTCTGCTGGCTGACTGGGTAGACACACAATTGTGTTGTAGCTGGTGGCATTTAAAGGAATGAAGGCAGGTGTGCAGATAAAGAATTAATGAATAGTTGAGACCGTATACCTGGGAGGAACCAGTTTTACTTGCAGTATCCCTTTCTGTTGTTGCCAGTACATCGGTGTTCTTGCTTTGTGTCAAGGTGATGAAGGACAGAGCCATGCAACTTCCTTACTTGCAAACCTAGTCTGTAGCGCTGGGCAAAGCACACACAAGTTTTCTAAATGAATTCTCACGAGTGCTCCAGCTGCATATGTGCCATTGCAATTTACTGGTAGAAACACTAGCTGAAAGCAGACTTCAGTCTCCTGTGCAGGTGTTGAGCCTGAACAAACCAATTGGGAAACAGGATACCTGTTTACAAGTACATGTACACTTGACAACATGAAGCAACCTCCTCTGATCAATGGCATTGAGCTTGAATTATGGGTATTTGTAAATTCTCTAAAGAATAAAAATTTTTGCAGCTCTTAGAAAACAAATATGTTCAAGGGCACTGTACCTGGCTGGTAGATATTTTGTTAGTGGAAAACTCTGAATTTGTTCAATTATTCTCTGTGAATTATTCACTCTGGTAGGAAGACTTAAAACTTAAGGGTCAGCTCGCGGGTAGAACAAGATTTTCAACTGAAATGCCCTCTCAAACGGTCTTTTAATTAGAAACTGCAGTTACTCAAAACTCATTTTCAATCTCTTTGTTTTAGGAGTGACAATTCCTTGGCTAAATATTGGCATGGTCTTTTCTACCTCATGCTGGTCTCGAGACCAAAATCACCTTCCATACATTGACTACTTACACACTGGTGCTGATTGCATTTGGTAGGTATTCCTGTGTTTTATTTTCTTCGCATTCACCGCAGTGGCTGTCTGTAGGCTGGTGTTAACAGCAGCTTGTGTAGTACCTTGTGCATGAATGAATCTCACCTAGAAGGTCCAGTGTGTGTGATTACAGTTTTATGGGAAAATGTAGTATAAACTTAAGTGATGAAGCATCCTTTCCTGGAAGAAAAGTTTCACCTTATCTTCATGCTCTATTCTGAGATATTTAGCAATAAACTGTTTCTGCTTCGCATAGGGTTTAATCTATGGAAAGTTTTCATGACATGGAAGCCAAATGACAGCTAGTCAAGGTAGGCTTTCCTTAGGCTGACAGAGAGACGCTTGTCAGGCTAGCTCCATATTGCCACTTGTAAAATGATTGAATCCATGCTCTGACTAAATAGGCACCGCTTTCTTATTCTACACAAAATGTCTTGAACTCTGTATCTACCAGGTCCCTAGTATTTTCTCTCATATGAATTTTTTTCATTATCATATGATAATAATTTTTAATATGATTACACACATCATTATAGTCTCTCAATGTGGACATCACCAGTTAGCTGCTAGCTACATTTCATATTTTGTAGACACTTCCTGCAAATAGACCTAATGCTCAGCTTATCAGTGGTTTTGGACATGATGAATCCTTCCCAAATTCAGTGCATACATACTGCTGCAGATGATGATGAGTTAGATTGCAATGGAATTACAACAGCTGATGGAGGGCTTAGAGGAAGCAGGTGCTGCTGGCATGTCACATGCCTTTCTGCCAGGTTCCTGCGATATTGGGTGTTACTACCCAAGAGGATCATCAGTGAGAACAATGAATGCTAAGCAATGTAACTGTGTTTCTTGATCAGAGAAAATGCAATAAATGGAGAAGAAAAGTTGTTTAAATGGTGCCCCCCTGCAAAGGTGAGAAGCTGGTTCCCTTTCAGCAGTTCCCCTTTTGAACCCTGAGCTACAGAAGCCTTTGGCTCCTTGTGTGGTGTGACGGGAAAAGGCCTGCAGGACCGCCTTTGCATCCAGGTGTCCCTGTGGTGGCAGTGGCAGTGTCAACTGCACTTCATTAACCTGCAAAGTGTGTACTTCAGCCCTTACCTTTAACTCCTGTATTTCTCAGCTGGTGCTGATGTCAGTGGTGCTGACCCAGCTGTCACTGTTTCTGTCACTGGCCCAGAAAAAAGGGTTTGGAATCTTGGAGGAAACCATTAAAGCAGGAGCTCCTCTCTCTAAATATTTTAAATTGGAGAAATGTATGTGATCATACCAAGGGGTAAAGGTGAACACTGGATTATGCTGCAGATCTGGGAGTTTCTGTCACTTTCTGTCATGGGCATTTCATGGCTATTCCCCCTCTTCTGTGAATCAGGAATCTGTAATCTTTTATAACAACATACTATAAGAACAAATTGCTAAGAAGCTATGTTGTCCTCAGCCTTAGGTGAGTCTGTTTCTATCTATGACATTCATCTAGTCTTAAATGACAGTAAATTCCAAACAGAAGACGTTCAGGAATCCCGTAATTAAGTTCTGAGGCCACTCTTCGTACTGTGCGTGTCAAAACATGTGCCGTTTGGGATTGAAAAGACTTGAATGCAGCCAGCCAGAGTTTTAGGAAAGGCTACTCCTTCTGTTTTTCCAAGCCAAGAAGAATAAAACCAAAGAAGCCATTTGCTTTTTCTTGATGGGCTTATACACCTAAGTACATAGCTTCAGGTGTACTTGTGATGATTGCTTTGATGAAACATGGATAGTAAGCGGGAATAACTCATAAGAAGGAAGAAGCGAAACTCCTCTGTCTGTAAAAGCTATTCTTTGGCAAGGCTGCCAGGCTGAAGTGTCAGGCTAATATGCATTATTAACTCATTACAACTTTTAATATTGCAATAAAGTACCCAACTTTATTGAGGAAAAGATTAATTTAATAACTCTAGGTCTGGTGTAATATCTGGAGTAGCCCTGACAGTGTTGCATTCAGTGGCTGCTTCAGTGATAACAAAGCAGGCGACTGGGCACCAAAGCTCTTCTCTGTCTTGCCAAGTCCACCCAGCATCCAGAATTCTTCACTTCCAAGGACAGATCCCTGTGGTACTAAAATCAGTGGTGCTTCATTTACCTGTAGATTGCTCAGGTCACTGTCTAATCTCTCAGATTTACCTCGTGAAGAGGAAGCACAGGAGAACTCAATTTTCATGCAGGGCAGAGGTCAGTGACCTGACCTTTTTATCCTCAGTGCCCATTAAAAGAAGAAAATCTTGTTCTGCCCAAGACACTCGGAAGTCTATGCTGGCTGCTCACTTCCGATTTTTATAGGTACATGAAGAATTGCAAGTGAGTGAAATTGCAGCATACGCCTCAGTCCTGCCAGTAGTCAGATAGTCCCATGCACTTCTGTGCTGCCCGTCCTTTTCACACATCCTTGCCGTGCTTTTTCCTGGGCCCATCTTGTGAGGGACTGCATGCTTGAATCTTACAGCTGTTCCAGCTATATTTTCTGATTCTAAAAGAAAAGTGTGGGCTCTGCCATGTTCTGGATTTGAATTTAAAATATTTTCATCACCATTTAAAATCTGTTATTATAGTSTAACTAGAGTAATACTTTACACACATGCAGCTGTTCTGCAGCTGTCAGTGTTACCAGTGCAGGTACTGCGAAGTATTTGATACACAGCATGCATTTAAAATTGCTGTTGGGACTTGATCCTTATCAAGATGAGGTTCTTCCACTTCACCTCTCTATAACCCTAGGATTTCTTAGCAAGGTCCTAATCGTTGTCAATATATATGTAAGGAGTCAGTCTATGTACATCTGGGCAACCAGCTCATTAGAGCCCTTATTGTGGCTACAATTAGCTGTATGAGTAGATATTGTCAGCTCTTCTGGTTCTTGGCTTGAAGATCAACAAAGACAAATCAAAGTCATCATCAGTACAGTGAACAGTAACAAGATGTTCAAATCATAGGAAGTACAGCCTCCTACAGACTAATCAAGCAGGATAACTCTGTATGATGCATACGGAGTTAATATTAGTGCATATTATAAGCAATACCTTGACAAGGTCTGTAAAGCCAGCAGAACACTTTATGAAATCGGTGGAGAGAATGGATGGATGACAAGAAAACTGCACCCTTTTCTCAAAATCTTTCCAGATTCTTTCTTTTCTCTTGTTGCCAAGTTTGGAAAAATGTCTCTGTTTGTGTGTCTGGCATGGGCGTGGATGGGCTCCAGGTTGAGGTCTCATTGCTTAAAGTGAACTGAGATAAGTCATGATAAATCTGGAGATGCTTTTTATTTGCCTGAGCATAACAAATCCAAATAAAGTAATGTCACAGATAAAGCCAGCATGGCAGCAACTCAAGGCAGGTTTGGGAAACCCAGGATTTGCACTGTGTTTCCCATGAAGCTGCACTGCTCAGTTCGCAGTTGTCAGGTACCAACTACCCGATCTTGGGAACAGGTATCTCCTGGGTGGACATAAAGCATTACCCTTCTGGCAGGGTGCAAGTGAGAGTAGCAGCTAATTGTCACCATATTGCCTCCCTGCATCCAGCAAAATAGCGGTTCTCTGGATGTGTGAAGCTAAGACCTGAGACTCCTACRTTATTTCTTGTCACTTCTGCGTAGGGAGCACTGCTGGCAGTGAGCACAGAGAGGACAGCTGCTTCCTTGGCTTCTGAAGGAGAGGAGGATGTGCAACTCTGCATATACCCAGCAGAGTTTTAAATCTCTCTTGCTGCTTTGGCTGCTCTTAGGTCTTTCTTTTGTTGCAAGGGAGAGGATGTAGGATTTGTTTAGTAAGCAAGGCAAGAAGGTCTTAGGCTACTTTGTGTGCTAACAGTAAAGGTGATTTGTGGTTTCTTGATTGTTACGAACAGAAAACATTATTAAATAAAAAGATCCTTTGGCTGATGCACAACCATTTATGATAAAGATAATAGAACATATATTGGTGCTCATGAGATGCAAACTTCTGCCCATAATTAGCTGTTTTGGTGCCATTAAAATGAACATCATTCTATTGCTGATTTCTCTTCTCTGATTCTACAGAGCACCGAGTTTTCACAYTTCTGTTTTGGGGATTTTGTGTCCTTCGGCATCTAGTGAACACAATCAGACTGAGTCTAAATAAACAGCTTTCCGTGAATCCTCGGTGTTTTACCAAAAAGAATTGTGTGGGGAAAGCCCGTGTTTAATTTCTTTCTTTTAATCAATGTCCTGGTCTGAATTGCCTGTTACTGTGTAGCTGTGGACCATTATTTATTCCACAGTAAATCTTTCTCTTTTCCTCTGACAAAACAACAGGTATTGCATTCCTGCTGCGGAGGAGAACAAACTTGATGATGTGGTACATACCCTGCTGCAAGCCAATGGCACTCCAGGGCTGGAAATGCTTGAAAGTAATGTAATGGTAGGTTAACACTGGGAGAGGTATTCCCATTTGGGAACCCAAGGCTAATCAGAAGGCTGGTTGGTTGGGGATTTATTTTGGTTTTGTCTTAAACTACAATGATGCAGAGGCTGTTGTTAAAATCTGGCTACTTTCTACTTGCAGTGTTTACCCACATGGCATTTTTCTAACAAGGCTCACATGTTAAAATGTTGCAATAAAAATAAATATGACAGTGCAATAAATGTCCATTTTTAATACTGTCCATAATGTATTTAACCTCACAAAGGGAGTGTTTTGTAGTCAATTAATCTGCCACGATTGACATTTTATGATGCCAGCATGGATATGAGAAGCCTAGTACTTCAAAGGTTTTCAAAGTATTTTTGGCTCCCTTGTTTATTTTGTGGATAACAATTTCCATTTAGTGCATTTAAGTATAAATTTGGGAGCCCACAACAAAAACAGCTCCCTCAGCTATCCATGTTAACATCTCTAACAGAAGTGCAGTAGCAAGGTGGATTCAATGCCAAGTCTGAAAAGATCTAGATGGAAAACCAAATGGCCTGTGTTACTTTCTCTTTATTGTTTTGAGGCCTTGTGTTTGAGGTTGTTTGGCAAGTGAAAGTTTAAACTGTTGGTTTCAAAAGAGCCACTTCTGTAATTCTCACTCCAAACACTAAGCTTCAGCATGTGCAGAAGGGAAGAGAGAAAGCGAACAGAGCTGAGCTGTGAGCAGAGAACAGCTTTTCTCCACAACAAGTAGCATGTGGCAGTACCCAGCAAGGAAGGGGATCTAACTGTAAAAGAAAGTTCTGATTTTTTTTCCCTTTTTTTCTTTTTTTTTTTTTTTTTTTTTTTTTTTTTTTTTTTTTTTTTTTCTTTTCTAGATCTCCCCAGAAATCTTGTGTAAGGAGGGGATCAGGGTGCACCGTACTGTACAGCAGAGCGGGCAGTTTGTTGTCTGTTTTCCTGGATCCTTTGTGTCTAAAGTGTGTTGTGGCTATAGTGTTTCTGAAACAGTGCACTTTGCTACCACCCAGTGGACAAGTATGGGTTTTAAAACAGCCAAGGTAAGTTGAGAAAAGGAGTTAAAATGGATTCACGGCCCTGCCATCTAAAACGACAGCAAACCAGACATTCCAGGATTGATAGTATTGTGAGACTAGTACAACTACGTCTATTTTTGTGGACTATCAAATAAAAAAAGGAAAAATTTCTGCAAGGTATAAGACGACCCAGTGTTTTCAGAAAAGCGACAGAGGTAATAATTGATAGCTAAAAACTTCTGTATATTTGAAAAATTCAGAAGACTGTTATGCCTGCAGACCAGTTTGCGAGGAAGCTTTTCAAAAATCCCTGCGGAGCTAATGATAATATATTGTATTATGCTTAGTAATTTTTTTTTTAAGTGATGTTTTCTAGAACCATTAGAATCTCAGGTGCAAATATCTGAATAACTGTGCTTGTTAGCTCCTATGATAGGCAGAGTCAATTAATACTCACAGCTGTATTGCTTGTCTTTCTCTGCCCCTTCATTCAGGAAAAGCTGTTGATCAGGGCAATTTCAATTTTAATCAACTTGAAAATCCTTAGGTTCACTGACCAGCCCATCYGATACTAAGCTGTAAATAAAACAAACTTCCCGTTCCCTTTTCATACAACTGAGGCAGGTTGTCTGCAGAAACAAACAGGTGAATTGCCCAATCATCATGATTTTGGCTACATTTCTCTGTTCTTGGACAAAGAATATATGTCACTAATTGTGTTCCCAACCTCCTCAAATGGGTTACAGATGCTATTTTGGTAGTGTTTTTATAGCTAAGCCACTAGTAAATTATCATTTACAGCTTCAGACCAAGTGGTTAGTAAGTAATTAAATGTAGTATGTCCACAGTTAGGTTTTGGTTCTTTAGGGTTAATGGAATTCTTTCAGCCTGGTTATACTAACTGTATATTAACCTAGTTTGAAATAAAAGGTTATTTTATTACAGATTTATTTTGGGGGAAGGTGGGAATTGTATATGTGTGTAGGTAAGGAATGAGAATCCTGAGCTAACCTTTTCTGTTTGAAGGTACACAATTATATTAACTCCATATGCTGTATTTATTGCTCTACTGAACACTTGTTTGATATTGTGAAAATGCCACTCCTGTAAGAGACAGAAATCACTATGCAGCAATTAAAAAGCTCTTCTTGGTGCCTCAAATTCTGAAGAACAGTTTCTTTTGATTAATTTTTAAGAGCTTTGCACTGGGTAAATATAAGCTGACTGCAAATCCAGCAGATTCCAGTCTAGGATAACCTACCTTGGAAAGTGAAGTCACAGCTCTCACAAACTTTACAAGACCACAGATATGTGTTTATATCAAAATAACTCTGGAAATACCTACTGCATTCTTCTTTTCCTTCTCTTTTTTCCTTCCCCCTCTTCTTTCCTCAATATATCCTATGTTTGTAACTCCCTTAAATTTTGGAAATTCTTCCTTGGTTCCTTCACTTTGACAAGGCGCTTTTTGCCATTTTTAAAGGCTGGCCGGGATTGTGCTTTTCAGAGGTTGTGAGAAGTTCTGTGTAATGAGCAAGATTCCCCTTTTGGACTGTTAAAGAACTCGCTGACAAACAACTGTATCTTCCTGTCTGTCTGTTCTTGACAGCAATATTGACAGTTTTCAGCTGTTTGATACATTAACTTTGTTTTCATTCTGTGATACTGTGACCTGATTTTTTATAGTGACTCTCTTTATATTACTGAACAATGTTGTTTCATTTCATGTATTGAATGACTGCTCAGTCTCCTCTAATATATGGAAAAATGAAATTCTGCATCTGAAATTGCATTGATTTTGGTTTATAAGGAGTTGGGATAATTGTTGGAATAAAGGAGTTTGTATAAAGCCTGTGTAAAGGGACAGACAGGTTTCACCTAAACAATATGTGGAACCAGGTTGCTGGCTTTTAAAAAACACCCTAAGAGCTCTTGAAATTTTAAACTAAGGATAAAGAGAAGGTTTACAGGTGTGGTGGAAGAGTGTGTTTAAAATGGCAAAGGGATAACTCCATATCCTCAAATAAGGCATTGGGCAGTCAGTAAAACTCATTTAGGAAACAGGAAGACAGAATATTGGGCTAAATGAATGCACTCAGGTCTAGAGGTTTGGAAATAAGAAGGAATGTCTGGTTTTAAAGGAGGGCTTTGGTGGTATAGGGCCTACCAGAAACTTGGTGGAAAGAAGAAACTCAGCCAGTACTGTAATACAAGAGGAAGAAGTACATAGGAAAGATGGAGTTAGTCATCCAGTTGGAGCAGCACCGCTGCACACAGAAGAGAGCTTATGGTCAAATAAGCCAGGTTTAACTCTGTCACCAGTGACAGAATCCCTGTGCACTGATCTTCCCGTCCTAAAGAGGAAAAGCATGGTATTAGCACTGTGCTCCTGACTGTCCAGCCAAGATGCTGGCAGGGGCCCCCAGTTTTAGTTTGGGTGAGGAACGTGCCTTTAAAATGCCACACAGTTACCATTCCTTGGTTCCTATCACAGAGTTGTCTTAGCCTGAGCAGACTGGGTTGCTTTCAGGTGAAACCAAATGGGAAGAGGTGCTCCAGAAGTGCACCTGATGTCCTCCAAACACTGGTGGTGGTGTGGCCACAGGACCAGGCTAGACTGCTCTGAAGTAAAGCCATCAGCTTTACGCACACACGTCCTGTGGATGTTTGGGTCCTCAGCATCAACTGTATTGCTCTGCACACCCACTCCTCCTGCCTCGCCATACTGGACAGTGTGTAGACGTAGCCTGTGTTAACTAAAGGAGATGAGAGAAGCTGCAAGGACAGGACATACGATGATAATGGGAAATGCTGGTCTGCTCCCCCTAGCTAGGATAGTGGTTGTGTTGGTGTGTGATGCCAGAACCGAAATGGCTTCAGGGAGCAGCTAGTCAGGAAATCCACACGAGAAGAAGCTGTCTTGCTTCTCAGCAATGGTGGAGCCCAGTTCAAAACATGACTATCAAATAGCTGCACTGTGATGGTGAGCAGAGATTAAGAACCTTGAAAGAGCAGTAAAACACAGAATATCCACTACTGTGGTGTTTCATTTCAAAAGACAGCCTCGCCTAATACCAAGGAAGCTTGTTAAATTCAGAATGCAGAAAGAAGGGTTAAGTGCGTGCAGCATAGAAATTGTTCAAAGATGCCGTGTTAGAGGCTCACAACACACGCACATTGCCTAGCAAAAAAAAAATTTTGAAAAGGCAAATCCCCACTAAACTTGGCATGGCGGAACACCAGGAGAAAGGAGTCTGTCTGAAATGAGACCAAAAAAATCCCTTTTGTGTCCAGAAGATGAAAATGCAAATAAAACAACCACGCTAGCAAAATGCATGTAAATACACACAAATACAGACCAAAAAGAGATTTTGAAGAACAACTTGCTAAAGGCCAAAAGAAAAAATAAATGTAGAAAAGAATGAGACCGGGGCAATCAACACGGCTTTTGCAGCAAGGTTATGGCCCCCAGGCTTTGAAACTTTTGGAAGGATGTATGGCCAACGAGATCCAGCTGACAGAGTCTATGAGCATTTCTGGAAGACTTTTGGCGAGGTTCCTCAGAAAAGGCTCTTAAAAAAATCAACCTGCCGTGGGTTGAGGGGGAAAGTTCACGCACCAAAAAAATAACTGATTTAAAGAGAAGCAGAGGATAAGAACAAACGGTCAGTTTTTATCATGGAGGGAGGTCTCTCTCTGCATTCCTCAGGAATTTGTACTAAGACCAGTACAGTTCAATGTATCCATAAATAACCTAGAAAGGGAAGTAAATAGCAAAAATAATCCTTTATACTGAGGATATTAATGGTAATGACAGCAAAAATTAAAGCTATGAGGTGTTACTGAAAGATTTCATGATACTGAGTGAGAAAATGGGTTGATAAATTTTAAATGACTCAGGAGTAAAAAATAATCCTAATTTGACAGACACAGCGATGGGCTCTGAATGAGTCTTGCTACTGAGAAAAGAGGTCTTTGGATTCCTATGGAGTTGCCAGCCAAGTGCTCTGGAGAGGTTTAAAAAGAAATCTTGAATGTTAGGAATTGCAAGGAGAGAACAGAGAACAAAGCAGAAACATTGCTACGGCACTGAGTAGGCTCTTGGTATGGCCATGGCTTGAATACTTGTGCAATTCTGAGTCCCTAATTGCAAAAGGAATATAGAGGAACTAGAAAAAGCACAGCAGAGAATGATGATTAAAGGTATGAATTAGCTTCTGCATTAAATATAAGAGGACTACTCAGCCTGGAAAATTAATGACCGAGAGATGTATATGATAGTAAGATCGGATCACAAGTGGCAGGGTGATGATAATTATAATATGAATGTTTGCTGTCTCTCATAACATTGAAAAACGTGTCATTAAAAGAAATTATTAGGCAGTAGGTCAAAAGCAAACAAAAGTCTGTTTTAAAATACTAATCTGTGTATTTCAGTACCGCATGGAAGAGAAAAACGTACATGGATTCAGAAATTCAGATAAATGCACAGATCCAGTGAGTTGTGCTAAATACAGCACAGACCTGTCTCAGCTCAGGAGGTCCCTGAGCTGCCAGCCAGCAGGAGTGTACCTCGCTTTTTTCTCTAGCCATCCACTGTGGCCTTTTATCCTGGCTGCGTGTGTTGCCTGTGCGGGCTTTTGGTCTGGCTTGGAGTGGCTGTTCTTACGCAGCCTTGGACAATATGCAAAGCAAATCTAACATGCAACAAAACTTCTCATACCACTCCTAAAAGTGCAGCTGTTCTGACCCCAGGCAGTCTCTCTAGCAGAACCTTCTGAAGACCACTTTTCTTACCTGTGACCCTCTTTTGAATGCTTTTTGGTCAGCAAAGGTTACTAATCCATTTTGTGATATTAGTTATCACTTCAATGCATACAATCAGTGCTATTAAAATGATGAATTTTATGATATGTTGGTTCTGATAAAAGAAATACCAAGAGCATATAATTAGGGTTACAAAACAGGGTGAAAAAAAAATTAATGTTAAAGATGAATCTTCGGTTTTGTTTGTGCTGAGTAGGTATTTGGTGGGCTTAACTCCTAACCAAAATGGCACCTTCACATTACGCTCCAGTGTTAGCATCATTTGAAAACTCTCTGACTCTATATAAAACAAAACCTACCTCTTCAAACACTGGGAAAACTCTAGACTTTTCCCAGCTGCACAGTAAATCAAGGAATTTGCCCACATAAGAATTATCGAAAGGGTTTAAGCTACCAAAATCAGTCGGTTCATGTTGACAGGAATGAAGGACGTAGCTTTAAAAGCTTACACAGAGAGGAACCGGTAACAGGCAAAACTGAGCAGAACTGACACCCCCTCTTTTGCCTGTTGTCTCTTTTCCCTGACACCTGCCTGTTTTGCTAGTTGTTCTCTTTTTGACATTTCAAAAGATGCAAAATAACAGCAGTCTTGGGCTTCAAGCAGGTCAGAAGACTAGATCTTACTGGATAGCTGAGAGCGCCAATAGAGTATTACCGAGCTTAAGTGATTGGGTTACTCCTCTTGGCCTCCACCGGAAAAAYGAATTTTTAGGAAGAGAATTTTGAGGTGTTTGTTGGTTCCTCCACTTCAGTGAACTGCATGCTAATCTATGCCTGGGCATCCTTTTTTTTATTTTTCTCATTTTCTTGACATCTCTCCTGTCTTTGTCTTTTCCACTGATGAAGTTTAATTTTCTTTTTTGAAAAAAGGGCATACCTGAAATGCAGTAACACTGGAGTATTTGCATTTTGCTTGATTCTCTTTGTATATGCAGACTTTGCCTATCTTGTCTCTGCATTAAATTTCACAGTAAAGCATATTAAGAAAAGATAGCATACAGATTGATTTCTTGGCATATATGCCATTATGCATTGCAGATACTTTTTTGCTCTCTACTGGTGACTTTGAACAAAAACAAAATGTTAGATGTAACAGGCACTAGGGTATTCTCTGAGAAAGCAGTTGATTGTGGCTGGCTGGTAGCATGCGTTTGGTTTCAGTTTTCGAGTTTTTTTTTCTGTGGCATTGGTTCACCTAAAGCATGTGCAGAAAATTTTCTTTCATAGTCCTTTCAACAGGAAGACCCAATTTAGCAAAGCACTTGGGCACCTGGCTTTCCACTGAAAGGACTGATTTATAATCAGCATTTATTTCAGTGTGAAGTTAGGTGCTGGATTTAAGTTAGGAACATAAATACTTTGTTTAATTTGGACTATAGAAAGCTCTTAGTTTTGGTTGTTTTAAAAGGCTACTTTTTGCTACATTGAATTCATTCTTCATAACTTTTTATTTTCAAATTTGCTTAACAACTAATTTGGCAATTTCTGTCCCAGGAAATGAAGAGACGACGTATAGCCAAACCATTTTCAATGGAAAAGTTGCTTTATCAGATTGCAACAGCAGAAGCAAAAAAGGAAAACGGACCGACTCTGAGTACGATATCATCACTTCTTGGAGAGCTCAGGTAACGAATTGGGGGGCTGTTGTACCTATTTTGTTTTCATTGACAGACTCCAGAGGTGGATGACGTAAGTAACCATTTTGGACGCATGTCTTTCACCTACTTAATGAAGCAAAAGCCCAGCAAACATACTTGAAGACAGCCACATGTGGAAGAAGCAGTTTCCTTGGCTGTACCTGATGTGAGAGTGCCCGTGGTTAGGATGTCTTACTCTAAGAATTCCCTACTTTGGGCACCATCAAAGAATTAAAACTACAGTTTGCCTTGGGTTTTTATTTTGTTGATTCTTGGTGCTGAGAGTCAAGATTTCCTGATGCGTTAGGTGAGCTACATGGTGCCAAGTGGTTAAATACCTTTCTTCAGTTTTTCAACCTCTTGGCATCGGTAGCCACTGTCAATCCATGCCTGTAATGGGTTTTGCACCAGGAACCCTTGTCTTCAGCATCAAGACTGTTACTACAGTTGTAGAAGGTACTTTGTATACAGAAAGTTGTCTCGATTTAAACCACTGAATAAGTGAGCAGCTTATGCATGGGTGCTAACGCATCTTGCACTAGAACTTGAACGTTTTAAAGAAAAAAAACTTCACACTCCTTTTTCTCTCCAGTATTAAGGAAACATGTTTAGGGTTTCTCTTAAGATAGGTAAAAAAAGAAAATATAATGTTGCCTGGCTTCCTGTGTAATGATCTTCTCTTTTGTTCCCTACCATGTAGTTGCTACCTATCTTTCAAGTTTGTGACAACTGGTACTCGAGATGTCAAGAAAGTTTTGATGAATGGAATCTACAAACTGTATTTAACTAACTAGCATGTTCATTTGGAAAATTTCCAGTGACATATTGAAGGGGAGAACAGCCCATGTGTTGTTTTAGTGTTCAGAAAGAAATACAAAGAGGTGTGCTGACTGCTTTACCTGCAGCTGGTTCCCCTGTGGGAATAATCACTTCCAAGTGCTTTTGCTTTTTTTTTTTTTTTTTTTTCCCCCCCTTGAAGAGGAAAAGTCTGCAAGTGCGAAAGGTGAAACAGAAATGTTGGTGCTTGCTGTTAGACCATCACATCGACCTCTATCAGAGTGGTTCTCAAACTTGTTCTTATGCTTAGGTTGGAATTCTCTGGAGGATATCGGTCCTTCCTGTGGCTGCTTATGTAAAACAAAATCCCAAACAACAAAACCTGAAAAAAACCAACCAAAGTGGAAAACTGTACCATATTTTTTTTTCCTTTGTTTTGTTTTGCTTGTTTGTTCTGTGTCTTTTGCTGCCTCCTCTCCTGATCTGCCTTGGTTGCTCAGTTTGCCCATGCCATTTGCTTAGCTTGGCTCTCCACCCATCTTCAGCTGTGTCTGGTGGTGAGCGTTTTTATTCTCCCCTTCCATCTGCTCAGCTCACTCCACACTTGCTGTCTTCCACTCAGCTCCAACCTGACCTGCTCTCCTAATGCTGTATAGTTCAGCATAGGAAGTATTGTCCACCTTGCGGACGCCGTGGGTGAAGGGCGGCTAGAGGGCTTAGTCTTTACTCTTAATTGACATCTTCTTTTTCCCCTGGGTGTACAGCAAGATCTTCGTCTTTTGGCACAATCACTTGCCCTGCTCCCCCTTTCCTGCCTGAAGCACCTCACGGCAGCAGGTCCTTGGTTCATCTCTGCCTCCTGATGAAGGTGGCTATGTTACTCCTGACAGCAACGGCTCCTCCTCCTCAAGGTGGCTTTTGGCAACTTCAGGAATGACAGTCATGTTAGCCACATCTCCCGACTCTCCACATGGCCCCGAGCAACCATCGACCTCCAGGAAGTACTCAGCAGTCCCCAGTTCTCTGTGGAGCAGTTTGAGAACCACTGGCTTGATACAGTGGTCGCTGTTAAAATCCGGAGATAGCTTTTGCAATTAGGCAGCGTTTCTGTGGTGCTGGCTGTCTCTCACCATGCGTAGGGAATGGCACCAACCTYCAACAACACTCAGGGCTTTGCTGTGTGGAGCTAAGGTTTCAGTGGTGATCGTGGTAAAAGGGTGATTATACATGGCTTTGTGGTGGTATGAGGCGATGCCAATGTCTAATTGCATAAAACATTCACAGGGACACGGAGCTGAGGCAGCGGCGGCAGCTTTACGAGGCAGGTCTCCATTCTTCAGCGCGCTATGGCAGCCACGACAGCAGCAGCACGGGGATGGATGGAAAGAAAAAGCCTCGAAAGTGGTTGCAGTTAGAAACGTCAGAGAGGAGATGTCAGATTTGTCAGCACCTGTGCTATCTTTCCATGGTGAGTAAAATCCTTTGCCACCGCTGGGGTACTGTCCCCCCATTCTAATGTACTGTAATGGACTATAAGTATTTGAGAGACCGCACATGACTACAGCGTCATCTCATGCACTCCACCAAATACACAGAGATGTTGATTTGGTTTGTGTCAGAACATTTATCACCTTGGGCAGCAGTGACAGAAGACAATGGTTAGTGTCAGGTAGCTTCCCTCCCCCTGTAAGGAAGGGATAAACTAGTCAGCCGCTCTCGGACACCCACAAGCACATCTGCATTGCACTAGGAGGGGTAACACAGATACCTGCAGGTTGCCAGTAGTAGTAAGTCATGGCAGAACAGTTCTGGGGATGAGTTAGCAACTCAAATATATGCCCTGAGTCTCAGGCATGCAGCTACAGCCCGTGCTGCGACAGTTTCACTGCAAGCCAAATTGCAGGGTAGATGTATCCTATCTGTCAAGATGCTGTTTGCCAACCTGTCTGTTCAAAAATAGAAGTCACGCCCATAAACTTTCTCTCTTTTTAGAAATAATTGCCTACTGGCTTTTGAAGGTGTGCCTAACCACTGTGGTTACACTTTCAGGTTTTTAGCTGTATGCAGAACACCTAGAAATACAGCAATTTCATTAAAAATACCAAAAGCCCCTCCCACAACCTTATGTACCACTTAATTCCAAGATCAGATATTTAAATAAACATAATACAGTGCATGTGAGTCCATATTCAGTCCTTTTTTTCTGTCATCTTTCGGGGTTTTTTTGGTTATAAATGTTAGGTTTTTGATGGAAATACAATGTAACTGTTAAATGATGAGATGTAGCTGTTTCCCTCCCTAGGATAGAATATGCTGAGTTTATACATGTCTTTAGACCACTGAACAGCTAAGACATGTTTAAGCAGGACTAGTTTGAAGTAACTTTAAAATGACTTTGTTTAAAAAACCAACCAACCAAAAACTCTTAATTCTGGTCCGTTTGCTCTGGAGTAAGTGTAATCGAGGGAAGGATTTTTCCTTGTCATTCTTAACAAGGGACAAAAAGTCAACTTGGTTGTCAAATTCCAAGCTGAGTGTGTAGGCTTGGCATGTAGCCAGCTGAGCAAATGTGACCTCTGCTGAATGAGACAGTAGCTGAGGAATCCTGTGGCTAAGCTTCTGATTTTATCCTTATTCAAGACAGCATTTAAAGTAATGGGAAACAGCTGCTTTCAGGAAATCTTTAGGCTACGTATTAGATGATACCAATAAAGCTTTTATGCATATATATCGTTATTTGGATTTGGCCTCCATTACTATTGGTGGGGTTTTTTTTTAAATTGTATGTATTTGCCAACATAAGCACTCAAAAAGGGATATGTACTTTTTTCTTCTTACACATTCTGAATCATTTCACAATGTGTAATGGTTCTTGTTTATGCCTCCTTCCACTAACTTGTAGTGAAGTACAGGTTTAGTAATTCACACGTTGCAATGGGAAATATTGTGTGTGTAACATGGCTACAATTTGGAGCTTACTGCACTTCTCTGCCCCCCCGCCTCTGCATTTTTATAGGTTGTACAGGAGAATGAAAATGTTGTCTTCTGCTTGGAGTGTGCTCTGCGGCATGTGGAAAAACAGAAGTCTTGTCGGGGACTGAAAATGATGTACCGTTATGATGAGGTCTGTATGAGATAGCTTTGTGATGCTGGTGAGCTTTGATACTGAAAACTTGGGACTAGACTTAGCTCTGCCTTTGTCCTACCGAGACCTCAGGAGACTGTGCTTTGCTGGATTTTTTCTTGGTGTGGGAAGGCGCTTTATTATGAGCTAAGTAAAAGAAATAGAGGGAAACATGATTACAAAGATGAAAACTGAAGGATAAACGGCATGAATATGTGTTACAGAACAGAGAAGCCATTTAATGCTTTGGGATGCTGTAGAATGTGAGGCTATGCTTTGACTGGGTAATTTATGATAACTTCTGTGCTTTAGGATAACTTCTCTCTGTTGGTAACGGAAAGTTCATGCTGACTTACTCCAGTCCAGCCTGAACCTTCTTTAAGGCAAACCTGTAGAGTACTTGTAGACGAGAGGTCCAGTAATGGCTGAATGGCTCAATGTGACGATGAATAATCACAGAACTCAAGTTGGTGATTTAGGACTGTGCCTGGGTTCTGGGCTACTGCTACACTGCAGTGCAGTCAAGTAATGTCTCTTTACCTGTCTAGTTAGCTCCATTTGTGGACAGCCCGTGTGTGTGAGGGGATGGGTGGGAAATAGAGAGTGGGGGAGCATTTTACTGTTAGCACGAGCTATGGATAGTGAAGCAGTGGGAGAAATTACAAAATCAACTCTCAGAGGTCAGTGCTGGTACAAGTAGCTTTTTGCGACGGGCTTCTCAGCAGTTTCTGATGTATGCATGTAGAGGCATGGGGGGGGAAAACCCAAAAGGTCAAAGTAAGTCTGGGGCAGATCATGCCCTTGCGGCTTTGTTAATTTTTAATTGTAGACTCTGTTCTGGTATCAGGTACTATAGATAGAAACAAGTACAGAAGCCCAAACAACAGTGAAACTGCCTTTATAATGTGATAAACACCGAAGAGTTTCAGGAAGTTATTCAGAAATTTTACTGTATTTCTCTTATTCTTGAGATTATTCGTCCCTTACATCCTGTGTTTTCACAGATCCGTTAATTCCATTGAGGTTTTCAAAGCCACCATTTCCAGCACAATCACATACAATAATTATTTTTGCTAGGTTTTATAATTACAAAGTAGATATTTTAGGCTGCATTGGGAAACGCAAGAAAAACCTCTCCTTCAATACTGGATGATGATGATGATTTCTTCCAAATGTAAAAAACTGTCACAAAGTTTCTACATTTCTGAAAGATACTAACTGCATGCCTGGTTATTACTACAGAATTTTTTTGGAGGGCTGTGAATGGGGAGAGGGAGAACCTGCATGTCAAATGCCATTTGTTAAATCTATTTAACTTTCAGGCAGACTTAATTAAGAGGCTGGTTCAACTTTGCACAAAAATAACTTCTCAACATTCTTACTAGGATGGGCCAGCCAGTTCAGAAAAATATCCCCCCACCCCCCCAAAAAACTTCATCAAATCCCTGAATGTAATGGAATTAGGAGTGGCGTTGTAGCCAAGACACTTTGATGTGCAGTTCAAGGACTCCTGTCTCTTGCTCATCATAGTGCCATGGACCTGTAGCCCTTTTTCTACGTGGCAGCAAGCGGGCTTTCTCTGTGCGTGGGCTCAGAGCACCTGGACACCCAGAGATCCTAAAAAGCATTAAACGAAAGTAGCATCCTGGAACCAATGACAACTATGTCACAAGGAAAAAGTGGAATCTTTTTCTTAAATTTTAAAGAAATATTTAGTAAATTATAAGCAATGTGACTGTGGATTTAAATTTATGGCATTTATAACTTTGTTCAGCAGTGGGTTTTAAATTGTATCTGAAGAACATTTCTGACCCAAGTGAAGTAACCTTGCAGCCCAGCTTCTTTATTCTTGCTTAATGGCCAGTGCTCAGAGGTTTCTAGTTCTGCTGATCACTGTCTCTCTAAGTTTGGAGGGGGGAAGCTTCAGCAAGGGCAGTATTTCGACTGCTACACAGTACTTTTTACAAAACTCCTGGTTGTCAGTAAGTGGTGTATGAGCCAAGCTTCTGCATAGTTTGTGAATACATAGATTCCCCCCCTGCCCCCCCTCCCCCAGTTAAGTGCTTTCAGTCAAAAAAGGCAGCAGTACCTCTCTGTCCATCAGAAGTGACTGGAGAAAGAGCAGATGCTAATTTGTGTTTTGTTTTTCCCACTTCCTGAACAGGAACAAATAATCAGTCTAGTCAATCAAATCTGTGGAAAAGTATCTGGTAAAAATGGCAGCATTGAGAACTGTATCAGCAAGCCTACACCAAAAAGAGGACCTCGTAAGAGAGCGACAGTTGACGTGCCATCATCTAGGCTTTCATCCTCCAGTTCATCCAAAAGTGCTTCAAGTTAATCCTGAAGATGCCAACACTCTCATTTTGTCAATTTATATATATTTTTTGTAATTATTATACCATAGTTTGGAGTACTTGCTGTAGAATACAAGCTGTCTTTGCACTAGCTCTAAAGAAGATTTTCTTCTGGTTTTAGAGAACTAATTTTGTTTTAGCATTAAACTGTTGAATTTTTTTTTGTACTTAGAATAGATAGATACAGCAGTCTGATTTTTTTAAACTGCCGTATGTTCACTGTTTTAAAACCGGCAAGGGGCTGATAAAATATTAATTTGTATTGTCCCTATGGCTGAAAAAATAAAAAGCCTTTTTGGTAACTGTGAAAAAAAGGCTTTTAACCCATTTTTTGAATAGGTTAAAGTTTGATGTGTTTTATAATTTGTTCTCTAGTCATGTGAGCAGATTTTTCTAGAGAGAAAAAGGATAGGAGACATAAACTTGAAAGAAATTGCTTTACTTTGGCTGTCTTTTATTCTGTCACGGCAAGATGAGTTTTGTAATTTTTTAAATTGGAGAATACACACTTTCTTTGGGAGGTTATGGCAGCTGAAGATGGACTTTGTTTCCTAACTGTAGGCAAAAGGAGGAGATTTGGAGTATGTTCTCTTTTACCAGCACATCACTATGCATCTGTTTTGAGGGGGAAAAATAAAAAATAAAAAAAAAAAAGGACACCGGGGGGGGTTGGGTGGGGTGGGGGGGGTGAGGGACGCTGCTGCTGCGTTTTCCCTGCGGAGGAGCCGGCTCCAGCGGCTGCAGCAGAGCGGGGAGCCCGCAGCCCGCAGCCCTCCGCCGCCCGCCCGGGCGAGCAGCCGAAGCGGTCGGTGCTCGGCGCGGCGGCGGCGGTGATGTCAGCCCGCGGCGCGGTNAAAAAAAAAAAAAAGGAGGAAAAAAGACTGCCTGCCTTGAGGAGTCATGTGAGGGAAAACTGTGCCTGATTTCATTAGGAAATCCATTCTGTTATTTTTTGGTGCTGTTGGCTACTTTATCAAAAACCCTTCAATAGCATCCTTTAAAAATAAAAAAAAGAAAAAAAGAAAAAAAAATGATTGAAGCCATAAGTGCTTCTTTTGTCATAGACGTGCAATCTTTCTAACATTCCATTTCCATTCCACTGCTGTTTTTCACACCTTTACACAGTCAAGCATTAATTTTTGTTTTGAATTTGTTTCATTATATGATCACATTTAGAGCCACTAGCAGGTCTGCGTATTTCTTTTGAATGTGAAAATGCATTTGCTTTCATCTTGTCTATTTTTTCTCTTCATGTTGTAACAAAAAAAAAAAATCACACCTTTTGTACATATGCCTGTAAATTTTTTTAAATACTTGAGCCTTTTCTTGGGGTGGGGGGAGGGACGGCGAAGAGACAAGATGAAGAAAAGCCTTACGTTTCACTTTCTTCATCGGTTGGATTGGATGCTTACAGGGTTTTTCTTGTAACATTTATAAGTGCTGCTTACATCACTGAACAACAACAAAAAATAATAATGGAGTAGCTGTTGCCCTTTTCTGGTTGTGTGTACAGTATGTGTGGAATAAAAAAGGGAAAATGTTTTCACAAACTGTTTTGTTTCGTAATTGAATTCAACAATACCGTAGCTACCCATATTGCACTGAGCTTGCCAGTGGTGACTGTCAGGAAAGTCCTATAATACAATTTGTTGGTTGTTGTTGCAGAAGACTGAACTGTTTTGGAATATTTAACAATAACATAAACAGAGTCAAGTGTTTTCAAATGTGGTTGTCTGGTTTTTATGGCCTTGCTGTGTACTTTTCCCTCTTGACAGTAAACTTCTGACTATGGCTTACAGTTTGACATTTAATTTATTAGCGCTGCTCTGCTCTCTTTCCTTGTAAGGAAAGACTTCATGTTGTTTATTGCCAGTTTTTTGTTTACTTTCCAGGTTTGTACTACGAGGTTTAATAAAAAAAACAAAACTTTTTTGGACATTTTGTCTGTCTTCTGGAAAGTGAGTGAGTAAAGTGAGCTCCTTCAAGAAAAAGTTCTTGAAAACAGATGCCTTGTTAAATAGTGAGTATCTAATTGTAGGTAGGGAGCTTCTAGCTTTCATTTCCCAGCGAGGGGTCAGGAAACACTTTGTCAGGTAACAGGAGACAGAGTGAGTCCTTAAGGAAACTGGCCACTTCCCAGCTGGCCAGCAGCAGGAGGTGCCTCATTCCCAACCACTTAGCTTTGTCGGGGCAGGTCCTTGGAAGGGATCTACATCACAGCTCATCCTTTTACTTACGCTGTTTTTGATTACATTCCTTCCCTCCGTGCATGAGGAGCAGGAGCCAGGAGACTTCTCAAAGAAGAGCAGATCCCTGCAAACAGAGTGTGAGACTTGACAAGAAACAGGTGTTAGACATGTTCAGACATGTTTGGACCTCAAGTTTATAGAGAAAAATGACTGCAGGTAAAAATGGCAGTGAGATGATGATGACTATAGGTCCTAAGGTTTATAAAATGTATGCACTTAATTTATAATTCATTCAGGTTTATTTCCCTTAAATTGCTGGCTTGCATCAGTGTACTCAAACAGATGTTACCATGGAAAACTAAATTACACTGGTGCTCAGTATAAATAACCATCTTTTTCTGAGTTAGTCTCCTCTGTTCACTGTCATGGATAAAATATTTGGGTAATCAAGTAAAAGACATGGTTGGGATAGAAATACTTTATTTTATCTCGAAAGAGGAGTAAGTTTATACAATGCTAAGATATCTGCTCCACGAGGAGTGTAACATTTCAATATGCATCTCTCCTCCTTTTCCGTTTCTTTTTTTTCTCCTTAACACCTATGATAACTAAGTTGGTCCTGAATAAGAAGTGTGAGAGAGTAGACACTGCTGCATTAGTATACAAAGGCAGTAGGCAGACAGTAGGTAGTAAAGAGTAGAAAATAACTTCTCGTTTTGGTTTGGATCCTACATCTTCAGTTGCAGCAGCTGAAAACATGCAAGGAACAATTTGGGTTCAGCATTATACATCAAGTCTAAGTATTTCCAATCAGCCATTTAAAGGTTAGTGGTCAAAGTAACTTCTATCTTTCCCCTTTAATTCTCTTATACATAGTATATACAACAGTTTTACTGCTCCCCGGAGCCCCAAGACTACTGTTAAAGTGTGTGTGCTTTAGGCATTTCTTTTTTTTAAAAACCAACCTCCACATGACTGGCAATTTTGTAAAAAGGCGTATTACTAAGTAAAAAGATCTGGCTGTTATGCGTGGTTAGCAAATTGTTACACAGGCAAGCTCTTCATTCACTTGTTCATTCATTCAGAAGTCATTCTTAAAGGATATGGTTTTAAGATTCAAATAGTTTGAGAGTCACTTTCATCACTAACATCTGAAGCACCCTTTCTTTCAGTTACAGCAGCAAGAGCAGTGTCCACTTGAACTTCCTCTTCATCAGACTGAATAACCGGAGACTCTCCTTCACTTGCATCTTGGCTGGCAGAATCGGTACAGGTTGATGACAGTGAAGACAGTTTGTGTCGTAATTCAGACTGGCTCGGAACCTGAAGACTTATCTCATTCACGTAGGTGGTGGAGTCGGGCCCTTACAGTTGGAAAAAGAACAACGACAACAAAAATCAAGCTGTGGCTCAGCAAGTGAACTGAGAAGTCAGTATATTAACTGAGCTCAACGTTGGTTAACGAGTTGCATTCAGGCTGTTTTGCTGCTTTTGCGAAACACCGTTAAAAGACCTGCCCAAAACACAAAGCTGCCTTTTGGCTTTTCTGAAGTTTATCTCCAGTACAAGCCACAGGCTGGTTTTAATCTGTCTGATGGTGTGTGTGTGTCTCTAGCTCCTTCTAGTATTGCTAACGCTTGAGATCGAATAAGGTTGCAGGAGTATTAAGTCCTGACTCTATTAAGAGCCATAGCTGATGTCCAGTTTGCCTGTTAGCCAAGACCACTTAATCCTCCTAACTCTGACTTTGATAAAGTCCATTCAGACTTCGGCATGTGCTAAGAATCGTCACCAACAGGAAAATCCTCCAAACTCTGTGCAACAGAGTGACCCAAATAAACCTGGGTGAAGTTAAAAAAAAAACAACAACTGGGAGATAGGCAATAATAGTAACCTCCAGTTTTGACTAAACATCTAGATGCAGAAGCAAAACAAATTCCTGCCCACAGCATGAAAGAATTCCTCTGGTAAAGCTGTATCATAGCTCAAGTGCACAGGAATGGGATTTTAAGACTATGCTTCCTCCATATCCTATGCAAAAAGACTTCTTCCAAGCAAGTTCAGTGTAGTGGTGTTTGCTTGCAGTTTGAGAGTTCAGATTTCAAAATTATCTTAGATCCTCTTCTCTGGACACCTCCCGGCAGTGAACAAGGAAAAATAGGGAAACATCTTGACACTCTTTCTATGTGATCTGCCAAATAACGCCCTTTTTTCCTTCCCTACTGCACCTAACAAGGGTTTCTCCATAGTCGGGGCAGCCAGCTTCAGCACTGAGTAACCTTAGTGAGAAAATACTCTTAAAAATCCTGTGGGATTTTATATAAAAAGGTTTCAAGCGGGTCAGATGGAAATGAGCTGATCACTACACCTTACCTGTGCTAAGGCTGTTTGCTGAGCAGTTCACACTATATTGCCCTATGACTGGTCCCCATCGTCTTACCAAGTATCTGAGTTAAATTTTAATAAGAAAACAGTCATAACAGCATCTGGAGGCAACAGAAGCTTGTGGTACTCGACACTGTTGCTCAGGCGCATTTCTTGCCCTAACTAGCTGCAATCTTAAATTCTGGACCTAAACTTGGACAGCAAGTAAGCCCTGTATGTGACGCTGTCTTAGCTTCTCTGCGACTCAGGAACTCCAGGGGGAAACGTGCCCTCAGCAGGTCTCCAGTTTAAGCACAAGTTGATAAACATCTGGTACAACATTCACAACTCTGACAGCCGACCAACCTGCCTGGACTGAAAGCACCCTGCCACTCCGACCGACTGCGTCAGTCCAGGACGTCTAGCAGGTCTACTGAGTTGCTTCCGCAGGTAGTACGTGAACTTATACTGAACACAAGGGATACTAGGAAGATGTTTTTAGAGACACCTGCCTTTATGTTGTGCACACCAGCATGCACTGGAATAATTTACACAACACACACAGAGGAGTCTTCTGGAGTGGCAGAGACGAGTAAATTTTTCAGTTCAACTTACTATCATGAAATGTTGCAAAACCAATGCTCATAAGCTGGCAACGTTTATAGCAAGACAAATTTGAAAACATTTCGATGTCTTGAGCTGATTGTCATTTTTACCAGTTACTAAAATAACTTACCTGTATTCTGTGGTGTTCAGCAAAATTGTGAAACAAATCTTGCCCTGACCAACCCAGTTCTCCACTGAGAGCAAAATGAAGAGTTATCTTTAAGCCATCTCATTTTTCTGAGAATGAAGACTATTGTATATTTGGCTTGATACTGGGGTGCAAGGGCCTTAAAGCAAGCACAAAAATCCCTTCTAATTCAGAGGGAAAGGAATCCTCTGGAACCACAAGAGTAAGATTCACAAGACTGTTACACTGTAGTAGTAGTAACTGTGGAGGAGTAAGTCTTGCTGCAAGCCTATCCAACCTCTGCATTAAGGTTACAGCGCTAGAACGTTACAGCACTGGTACAGTGCATTATATTACAGTGTATGTGCATATATATAATAAATACATATACACTATCTCTACATACACACTGTAATACTTACATTACAGCACAAAATAAATTATATCCTTTTTTCAAAGGCTAATAAGTTTTACATCGTGTTTTTAGGAAAAAACAACCACACCTAGCAGTTTCTACACTTCCTTAGATAATCCAGTTAACACTGTTTGTGTTAAGACATGAAGCTTCTTGGTCCGACATCTGCCAAAGACCCAGTGAGGGGAAAACAGTCCTAGATTCTGCAACTACTCCCATGCTCAAACAACGATCAACTTTAATAATGCATGAATTGGATGCCCATCCAAAACCAGCCATCTGAATTTAGTTTTTGCAATAAAACACGAAAACCGTTAGTAGCCAAGTGTGCCTTGACTACTTCCCGTAAGCTTTTCATGTTCCCAGCAGGTAATAATCACCTTTACATAGGGAGGAAGAAAATTACCCCAGGATATTATTAACATTTTTCTTTACATATCCCAAAATATAGGATAGAATTTAAAGTACACTGTTTCTTCACTGTAAGTAGTTTTATAAAAATATTTCAAAAGAAAGCTAAGTACATTTAAAGGAGCTTCATCATCTCCCCCAAGAAAACTTACTTTGGCTCTTTTGGGAAAAGGCATTTTAGTACTAAAATAAGTTTTTAATGAAGAAAGCACACTTCCCTCATGGATAAAGTATCCAGGATTACTAATTACCTGCTTTAAGCAGATCCTCATCATGCTGCAACTTGCCAAAACGTAAATCTGGTTTTGTTCGTCAGAACACGTAAACTAAATTTTGGATTAAGATTAATTTAATCCAATTTAACTAACATTACTAGCAGTAAGAAGGCTACATGAAAGAGCTGCACTATCAGAATCACTATTTAGAAGCTTCCAGAACATTGTCATGTTTTATATATGTGAACTGCTGTGTTGAACCATGTCTCTGAATATCTCTCACTGAAGGTCTTACACTATACAACTGGTCCGCATTTACTTCAAAATGCCAAAATTCTGGACAAATTCTAAGAAAGCAGTCTTACAAATAAAAACCTAACTACCACAAACTTTCTGTTGATGTTTGTTAAAATGTCCTCTATTAACTTTATAGAGAGAAAAATGCACCTTAAAAGCAGTATGTAACACATCACCTATCCATACCATGACAAAGACAACATGAAGCTGTAGTAACTAGATGAAAAAAGAGACAGTCCAGAAATATCAAGTAGTTTTGCAGCAAGCTCTCTTGTACTGCAACTAAATGTTAATGGTTTGAAAACCGCTAGCGAAAAATATTCAATCTACATAAAGTGGAATGTTTTATGAGATAACATAATCCATTACAAATTAGAGCAATTCCGGTGATTTATCACTTTGTCTCTAAGCACGCTGTCATTACTAGTATCATACCCAGCATGGGAGAAAGCATATTATTGTCTTCGCCTCCTGAGTTTAAAAAGACATCAAGTGCTTCTTGGTCAGACATGTCCATTAGGTCCATCTGTTCCAGCATGTCCACGTTCACCTCCATGGAAGACATACTTCCAATCGGTTCTGCAGTAAAAATAGTGCAATGAGCAAACTGACAGTCAGCTACATGATGTTATTACCTATAAAGGCTTCAATAGCTGCTATAATTGTATGCATTAGTAGTAATTAAACTAGGTATGGAAGGTGCAGACCCACAGGAGCTGCTCAGCAGCAATCTCAGCCCAAATCCAAGAGTAGTCTGTGCAATCTTTCTTGTGGAACTAAGGTCCATTACTGTTTTTGTAAACCAAAACATTTTTAGCAACAATATTTACAGCAAGAGCATTGTCAGAAATATGCTGGAGTGGGGCTCAGGGGCAAAGATTGAAACTTTCCATTTTGTAACACTCCTTTCCTATGCTCTCAACTAGAAGTCTTTTCAGAGAAAACCAAACACATTTAAACACACAATCACTACATGCCAATACACAAAGGGACATGAAAATTCAGAAATAAGGATTACTGTTAACAGAGAGCAGCCATTCTTCTTCCTCATTCAATCAATCAGTTTAATAAATGACAGTAGTATGTAAAGCCTAGGCTGATACCCAATATCTTCTCTCAGCATGGGGATTTCACATTATTAATTACTCAAGCAAACTACTTATTATTGTCAACATTATACCGACAATTCACAAGGGAATTAAATACTCGTATGAGCATCTTCCTCCTTGAACAGTAAGGCGTACAAACAGAACAAGTAAGTTCAGGGGTACTCAGATTTACGTCCAGTTGCTGCATGTATAACATCAAATATTACAATGAACAGTTTAATGGTTTATCTAAATTTAATAATCACACTATTAAAAGCCTTCATATGTGAACTGAGACAAAATCCTGTCATTTGATTGTTGGTTTTTTCCCCAAATATACTATAGCTGCAGGATCAAATCTTTCATAAAAACAGTTTCTTTGATATACATGGGTACTGCATTATACTGCAAAGCTGAAGTTCAGAGAGTTAGGTATTCTAACCTTCTAACAGAGCCATGTATCCAACTAGCCAGTGACAATGTCCACTTTTAGCCTAAGTGGTGTGTGTGTGTGTATATATATATATATATATATATATATATAAAAATATAAAAAGTAGGAGACCCAAACTCAATTCCTTCCTAGACCAAAGGAATTTAAAACTTACATACCCCACTTCTCAGAAGGCTGTCCTAGCAACCAGTCTGGAGTATCCTGCAGATGAGCGTTTATAGCACTCATGCAGAGAAATGGAAATCTTGGATTGTATTCCCTGCTCCGACATACAAATGACAGCAGAACCGGTCTTGGAGCAGGGACAGAATCTCTACATTTTTTCCTGCCACGAGTGACGTAATCTGCTGCTTGCGTTCTTTCTGGTTCTACAATCCCTAAGTTTTGGCCCAACAGATGGACACCTCCCACACAGAAGTGTCTGTAGTCTATGGCATCCTCATGCTTTAACTAGTCGGGAGATGCCAGACTTGAGTCATCTCACAATAAGGAGAGAGCTTAATCTGATCTCCCATGTCCTAATCACATGCCCTGTATGTTACATAGACAACGGAAATAGCTACCACCTGGGAACTGTTTTGAAATACAACACTGAGCTTTCATCTGCACTTTTAAAATTTTTCTGAGGCGCCTGTTGCCAGGTGACAATCCCAGGCTTTGAAACTCCAGAAGACAGAAGCGGCCACCTCCATCCATATCTTTATAGATATGGATGCACTCTTCAGCTGCAGAGAAAAGTGCTGTTCCAGATGTACTTCAGTGCCTTGCATTTCCTCAGACAATGAGGAAAGAGTCTGATTGATTTTCTAAGTTGTCTAGTTCCCCTGGAACCCAAAGTTTGTTTAAAGAGCTTATCTGAAGTTTCAGTTCCACCAAGGAAGAATTCAGACACTGCAATGCGTCAGCTGTAAGCATTAAAACCATTGCTGACTCCGACCCCTCCACAATGTTCTCCAAGTTGCAAGTTTGTGGATTACACAGAAGCTATTTTAAAACTTGCCTCGCCTCTCTGCTATCTGCAAGTATCCCGTAGAAAGGTATTGCTCCATGTCCTGCTGGAAGGCTTCTTCAAAGAACTTCTGACGTTCCTTTAGCTTCATCTGCTGGGTGTGCTCCATATCCAAAACCTTCTGTGCATGTTCAGCATCTAGCTCAGCTGAGCGTAAAACAAACAAACAAATAAAATATTGCATGTATATCCCCCTGACTCAGGATTTAAAAGCTACTGAACCAGTTCAGTACTGACAGACTGCTACCACAGGCTGTTAACACAGGCTGTTATAAAAGAAGGCTTCGGTGCTTTGCAACTGTATTTTAAAACCGAGAGGATAAGAATACTATATTAGGCAGCATAACCTTCACATTAAAGTGATGTCATAACTGTTTATCTTGAGGCAAGATGCAGATTTCTTGAACTGTATAAATGGCAACACCTGAAAGCACTGTCCATCAATAACCAGGCTGTCAGAATTCTGCCAAAAAAAGCTATCAGATAATGACGCTTCTGCTACCATGTGTACCCAATACACACAAAAGTAGTGCTTTTAATTTGAATGTTGCAGCACATTGCCACCACAATACAAGTGGAAAGATATATATGTATGTACGCTCACATGTACATACATATAAATACACATACATACGTATGTGTGTGCGTGCACATGCGTGTGAGATTCTGTTTTTGTCAGCCTCCAGATAGACTGGAAAAATCCTTTGAAGAATATCCTACATGTAGTGCAGGTACATATCCACAGAAGCTGTGAAGGCAGCCTGAGTCGACAGGAGGTAGGTAAACAGTACCGTTTTCAATGACACCACCACACAGTCATTAACGTCAATATACAGGGTCTCCTCTCTATACAGCAGCAAAGAATGTGCCAGAAGACGATGATGATCCTGACACCAAAAAAAGCAGAGCCAACTGCCAGGAATTACTAATATGACACCAAGCAGAAAGGGCCAGCTTGTATAGCTTGTACAGACATACAGCGACAACCGAATTTGCTTATAGGCATCTATGCTGGGTCTCCAGAACCTGCCCTTTCCTCCTACAGTGAAAAGAAGTATTAGACTGAATATCATTAGAAGAACTCCCTCCCTCCTGTTTTGCTCTACGGGAGTCGCTGACCGGCCAGAGGATGTACAAAGAAAAGAATCGTGCTGTTTAGTGAAGAGTAACATCTTCCAGAATAAAAAGATGTGGTAGCTATTGAAGTATTAACGCTAGCCAGACCGCTGTTAGGATATGCCTTAGAAAAAAATGCTTTTTAGGAGGAATATGTGAACTGGAACCCTTCCTCTCAGAGTTCTCTGTTCATTTTTCTAAACTGGTCTCATGAGCTCTCTGCTTACAATAAAAAAAGGAATTTGCTAGCTGAGCTGCTGAGGGAAAGGACGGGGGCGGCGAGAAGAGCTGCTGGTCTGGGCTGTTCTACCCATTAGGGGAAGCTCCAACAAATTCTGCTGGGTAAATAATGTCCAAGCTTTCATACACCAGACAGACACAGCTAGAATATGGCATCCATACCATATGGTATCCAACATAGGATAAATGCTGAAAGAGCGTAAGGTTTTCTAGGACAAGCATCATGTCAGTCTTCCAGGGAAAATGTTATGTTAATGGTATTTTACAATAAGGAAATTCATTAAAAGCATTTACCGTTATGGAGATTATTATCCAAATGCAGAACATGTTTTATTAAACCAGGCAAAAATATCAGAGCGCCGTAATTCACTCTGTTGCCTGCATCAAGGTCACAGATCATATACAGAAGCAACTGTGATAGTTGCCAAAAGGAGCCATAAAACTGGACTGACACACCAAATATCCATTAAAACATCGGTAAATAAGCTGAAATCTTTTTCTTAAAGCAGATTTCAGAAGTAAAACGTCAGCGTATAATGAGGAAAGCATTTTCCTTTAAGTCAACAYGTCTTTATTATCAATTACACTGTGGTGTATGGTGACTCTGTGTTCCTTGGAGCAACTCCTTTACTACCGTCCTGAATGATGAGCAATTATTAATAACATTGTGTATGATGCAGAAATGCTATTCGGTTGTAATAATAAAAGCCAGTGGCTCTCACTGACAACAGAAATTTTCTGTCGTTCTCATAATATATTCTGACAGTTTTGCACTCTATATTGGTACTTCAGGGTATTTTTAACCCCAGAACAGAGACAGTATCCAAACAACATATGAGACTGATACAACTTTTTTCTTAGTACTGCACCCTCTGTTTTTTTCATTTTGCCTAAAATGTCCTGTTAACTATTGAAATTGTCACTGTCCAGAGCTAAATGGTAACAGCTGCCTGCTGTTTCTATTCTGTATTCTAAAGAAACTCAAAATACTCTAGCTGAAGAGTTCTCATAGGCTTGTTCTCCGAAGTCAGTTAGAGAGAGTTAACGTCACGAACCTTGCTGCATGATTTCACGCTCTGCCAGGTAGAATAAAAGTTGCTTGGCTAAGCAAAACCAAACTGCTACATGTGGGGTTTCTGTTTGTTGTCAGAAATGCTAAGGATGGCTAGATGAAGCTAACGGTCAAACCTGAAACAACAGAAAAATGGGTATATTGCTTCTTCTACAAAGCTATTTAGAATTATGTTTTCCATAATCCAAGTGTAGTTTTACGTGTTTATAAAACACTGAACAGAGCCAGCACCAAAGGAGTTCTAAGAAAAAGCATCATCCATATACCCTCATATGCTGTTCATGTCCGCGTACAAATTCTTACAGACGTCGCTAAGACCTGACACGCTTAAAATATTATTGCATTTTTCCTTTCACCATAGAATTGTACCTTTGAATTAGTAACTGCACCTATTTCTTAGTCACACCGCTGTGCACAGAAAAAAAACAGACTACAGAGAAAATGCTAATTCACAACTAGATGCAGACTTACAGGACTTGCCATGACAACCCAAATAGAGGCGACTTCAGTTCTACACCAGCTATGACTTTCAAGAGAACAGAACTAAAAGGAGGCAAAATATTTCTTAAACGTTGGAAACTCAAGTGCCGACGTTCAGCCTTCTGCACCGTCCCCAGGAACAGCCCCACGGCCAACCCACAGCTCAACTCCCTCGCAGCCGCAGTACAACTTACAGCCTGCCTCCTCCGAAGCCCAAGCAAAGAGGCAGCACTCGTCCACAAAACTTCCACTTGCTACAAAACCTCATCTTCTCCAACACTGCTGCACAACACGCTCTCCCTAGCCTTGCACTCACTATGCAGGCGCTGAAGCACGGAAGTCGGTTCTACCCTGGAACCAGTCACCCCAGCCCGAAGCAGCCTCCGGGTATGCACAGCCCTACTGAGATGCTACGCTACCCTCGCCTCCTCTAGCCAGCTGAGGATTTATCAGGAAGTTTCAGGGGACGACTCTACTTCTCCAAACACCTCAGCATGAGAAAAAGCTATAGTCGTCATCTGCTTCGGCCCCTATGGATCCTGCCTATATCCGCTAACAGGACCTGGAAAGCTGTACCAGCTAATTCCAGTCATTAAAAGGACTGCCCTGTACTCTTAAAGGTCAACGAAAAAAAAAAAATCGGTGCCCAGAGTGCAGTCCTTAATGCATTAATTTTCCCTACAGGCGTTTCCCCCCTCAGCCTTTTGCTGGGAAGAAAATCACCATATAGCTGTACAAATAGGCCAAAGACTTAGAAATCAAGACAAGACTAGGAGTACAATATTATTATTTGGTACAACATCCATGTTTTCACATCTCAATTTACATTTCTGGTATCCTTCTGCAGCCAGAAGCTGTGCTAACCAGACACTGTATTCCTATTACAAGACTAATTTATTAAAGCCAGGACCTCAAGATAGATTATTTCTTAACGACTTTATAAAATATTTTTATTTACAAATGAACTCTACTTTTGGGAAAACCTCCCCCACGTATCTTAATTGTTTGAACTAGACACTAGAAGAATCCAAACCCCAAAGGAACAAATCGCAATAGCTGATAACCATATACCTCCAGTATAAAGGACACCATTTTCTGGTATCATTCATATGCCTGACACTTCCTACAAATTAGAATTCTGCCGCAGCACCTAAAGTTTCTATCCAACCAACAAACTAAGTGACAGTTTTATAATCTAAGACCTTTTTATAATTACCATTTTATAATCTAAAACCTTTTCCAGTTACGCACAACAGATTTCCTGAATAAGCATGGCTACAAATAAAACACATCGGAAGAATGAGTAAAAAAAAACCAGCAACTGAAAACACTGGTTGTTTAGATTGCTAACACATCCCTTAGACCTAACGTGAAAGTGAAAGACGTCAAGTTGTCCAAATGGATGGCTTTTTGGTGCTTTCACGCTGTTATACAATCAGTTTACTTTCCTTCAATTAATTTATTAAGTTACTTCATAGTTCTCATGTGAACTAGAATCCATAAATGCCTCTGTTCTAAAGAGGGAAAGACACAGAGTAACACAGAAACTGGAGCTTAGGCTAAATGCCCTTTTCTCCCGCTTCTATAGTTCATCTGGTTTTTGTGGACTCATTCTACCAGACCATAAAATGTATGCAACTATTCTTCTCAGGGCTTTTTGCTTTCACTGAAGATATCAAAGTTTCAAGCAACCCTTCACTGAACTCCCTCCAGGTTTTTGATGTTCCTCCTGTACCGGGGGGCCCAAAACTGGACACACCACGTAGACATGCTGACCAGGGGAGGATAACCCCTTCCCTTGATACAGCCCAGGATGCTGTGGCCTCCCCCGCTGCCAGGCGTGCTGCTGGCTGATGCCCAGCTCGCTGCCCACCCACACCCCCAGGGCCTTCCTGCGGAGCTGCTCCCGGTCCGTCAGCCCCCAGCCGGTCTCGCTGCAGGGGCTCCTCCTGCCCGGGTGCAGGGCTTCGCATTTGTACCTGCTGAATTTCATAATTTTCCTGTCAGCCCACTCCTCCAGTCCCTCTAGGTCCCTCTGGATGGCAGCCCTGCCCTCGCCGTACCGACTGATCCCCCCGGTTTGGTGTCCTCAGCAAACCTGGTGAGAGTGCCCTCCATCACCTCCTCCAGGAAAGACCAGTCTGCTGCTTGTTACCAGCCTCCAGGTAGAGTGTGACCCATTAACTGCTACCCTCTAAGGCAACCAGTTCTTTATCCATCTCGTTGCCCATCCCTCCAGGCTGTAACATCATAACTTGGCTACAAGAATATTGTGTGAGACTCTCGAAATCTRTTAGTAAGCTGGCTATTCACTAAACAACTGAAAGCCTCCAAAAATCAGAATGATAAACACATAAAAACAGACAGTGGAAGGCAGCCAGCCAGCCAAGTAACTTTTCAAGTGCATTATAACTTAGTAACTTATACTTGCAACTGCCTCATTATATACCCTTTCAAGCAAAAATATCAAAGCAAGACAAGACGCCGGGGAGCGCTTCAAAGAATGCAGTTTTTCTCAAAAATGTTTAAATTATTCTTGCCAGAATTTAGAATACACTTTGATAATATGAGGGAGGAACTTCAGAGCACTCTTGCACTATACTCGGCTGAGAAGCGGGGAGAGACTGTTGGCAAAACTTGAAAAATAATTATAAGATATGTGAATTAGGTACACGCAGTCTTTCTTTCAAATAGGAGCGAAAAGAAACCAAGTGAAAACTACAAGATTTAATTGTTTTTAAACTCTGATTGAACAGTCTCTTTACAAAGTAAAAAAAAATATTTTTCCAAAAGTATACTCAAATAATTACAATCAAAAAAATTAAGTCCCGATTCACTAGAACGTGAAGTCAGGATTTCACTGGACTTCTGGACACTGGACAGAAAGATTATCTCTGTTGGAAAAAACAGGCATCGTTCCAAATGAGATTTATTGTCTGACGACTCTCTAAAGCCTGCATTTTCATGAAGAGATGTTTTACTAAAATTAAGATTATCAAAATCATTTTTATTAAAATACTTCTTCATTTAAAAAATCAGCCACTGAAAATGACTGTATGTATTCCTTGATATCTTCTAACCAGTGTTTTTATAGATTGCTTCAGAATATGAAAACTCTAATTAGCCCAGAAACAATCTAGTCAAGAGGAAAAGCAGCGGTTTTACCAGTGCAGAGAAATTATTCTTTAAGTTGCCCAATAAGCACTTTCAACGAGTTGGCTTACTTTGGAAATTGCCTCTAAACAAACAAACTGCTTACTTGAGATCCTTGAAAAATACAGAATAAGCCTAAATAAATATCAGAATAAACCACGGAAAATAACTGCCTGTGTATGCCGAGATGCCAGTCACTAAAGCAGCACCTGGAGGAAGAAGCGGCTTCCGACCAACGCGACAGGAAACACAGCTCGGGAAAAGGTTTCCACAGAACTCCAAACTTTATCTGGCTACCAGGAAATCATCATAATTAAGAGATACTAAAAACAGGCTCCACCAAACAGCAAATGCATGAAGCAGGTTCTAAAAAYGTAACTACGTCTAGGATTAAACGAAAACAATCACACAAATAACCATATGCCTCACAGCGCRTGAAAAGAATACTAGAGCTTGACAGAATTAGGATTTTTGGGTCAGCGAAACAAAAGGTTATTGCATTTACATTTCTTTTACTTCCACAGTTTTCTTCAGCTCCCTCCTACTTCTTAAAGCCTTGGAAAGTATGGCAAGACCTTTCTAAGGCAGACCAGGGGCTTGCTACTGCAGATGAGAATACACCCGAGCTATGGATGGACTGCAACCAGCTTGGGTTTGTTTGCGGTTTTGAACAGTTAATACGGCACACATTGTAATTAATTCAGGGGTTCAGACAAGCCTAGAGCATCCAACGCTAAAGATGTCTTCCTCCTATATATAAAAGCTTAAATCCTGCCTTGCCCAACTGTACTGTTTTGCAGTAAAACAAACAGAACATCCTACATAGCAGTCATACGGCACATTATATTCTTTAGATGGCTTTCACCTTTCTCTATTCTCTGCAAGCTTAAAAATACAACAGGTTGAGGACTCCTCTGCAAGGTGGTCCACAGCAGCATCAGGGACTAGTTTTAGAACTAGATCTGCTGTGGTTCAGAAACAGTAAGAATGCTTTTGACCATTTTATTTCTCATAAAAAACATCCTGAAACCTGAGTGTATTTGCCTACTTCGTGAATTTTTTAAATTAAGAGCAGACAAATTTTCATGCCTGCAAACGTGGTAATCATGACCAATTTTAGAATTGTTTTAATTGGTTTTAACTATAGTCAAAATCATCATGGATATACTGTTCTACAGCACATTAGGGTTTTCTTCCACACTTGCTTCAGTATTTTCCTACCTTCAGATGTGCAAATGCATGTCTTGCGAAGTATGGTAATGTTACAACACAAGCTTTAGGGGGGGAATTCTCTCCCGTAATTGACTACTTCTGGGTTAACAAGTCTACAATCCACAATTTTCCAGTTTCCTGGTTCGATTTCATTTATGGTCCCAAGAACACTAAGTGACAATATCTGTCTTTCTAGAAGACAGGATTTAGCAACGTGACTTCAGGGGGATGCAAGTACCACGAACCCTCCTCAGCTTGCACCAGGACAGGCTCTGTTAGGAAGGCGGTCTTCTAACTCCCCCGTTTAGTCGGATTTCTATCCAACCGAAAGAGAAGAAAAGGTGACAAGGGAAGGATAACTTTAAGCTGAACCTCCCTAGCACAGAAAGTAAGTCCAAAATAAACAAACTGGCAAGCATCTGAGCTCACACGCTTGTTTCCTGCCTCCCTGTAAATCCACCATTTATGGTATTGTAAGAACAATAATTCTGTTAGTAAGCTGCAAAGTATTTATTTTCACTATAAATAAACCTGACAATGTCACATGTATCTTCAGTACATACAGGTTTATTTGTGAACTGCTTTAAAATCTAGCCACACACTATAGAAAAATCCCACTATTACAGAAATTATACTTGCAAACAGTTCAAATGACTCCGCGCTAGTCTACTGTCATGAAAAGTTGTATTTAATGCATACCCGCTCCAATTACTGTTTTTTCTGTCCCACCTCAAAAATACTCATTTTCAAATGGAAAAACTAATCAATAGCAAATCCAAAACCACAGTACTTAAAATAAAAACCACTGCATTGCAGTATTCTATTCAAGTTTGCCAAAGTCCATGAAACTGTCCCAAATAAGATTAATAACATCCCATCATCCGAGTACAAATTGATCTAGCGAACAAGTTAATTACTATTTTCCATTTCGAAAAGATAACCACCTTTGCTTTGGAACTGGAAGGCTCTCAAAGACAGGCGAATGGCTTCTGCTACTACAAGAGCAGTGCTAATCTTAACCTTTGCACAACTCTGCGATATTTGCCTTCCAGATCAAATTATGTGCATGCGTAGATACATAAATAAATTATGAGATACTGTTTTGCTGTCACAACACATTGTGCACATGTTGAAAATATGGGTTCCACAACATGGCAAATCAGTTGGCAGGTATCAGCTTTTACTTGTCCTTAAGAATAACACCAAGCGTCAAACTCTTGCTTTGGTGAAACTGTTCTTCACCCAAACTGTAACCATCTTCAGATACACAGGCTAGCAGAACAATACCATTCAGTGCTTAACGAAATGTTGCCTCAAAACACTGAAGGTGAACAAATTATTGTCTTCTTTCCTACGAACTAAAACAAAACGAGGGTTTTACTCCATATATTGTTTTCAGAATGACCAGTTTTCTGATCTGAACATGCAATTTATACCTCCCTCTCCAGAGGGGGAGGTAGAGCCTGCCAGAGAGTCCTACAGGCTTCAGAGCCAAAAGGAATGAGCTGCAGATTCAGAGTCTCAGTACGGTTCAGTCTAATCTGACTTACTTTACATTGACAGTGACACGTTTTAGACTTGAAGAGGGCTTTTTTTTTTTTAAGACATACTTCAATACAAGTCTTAGGTTAACATAAGCAATGACTGCTCAATCAGAAACAGAAAAGAAAAAAACCCTACCTTTCACAAAACAAACGTGCAACCAGTTGAAAGAGAATTTGATTTTTTCACATCTCTTCCACACGGTAAGGCATTCAGTATGCATTATGTAAACTACATTTGGTAACAGATGTGCTTTACAAATGTGTGGCAAATAACACTGTACAATGATGAAACTGCTATGTCCATCAGAACTCTTAAAACATTTTTATTCAATAGTGAAGGAGACCATTTTGCAAATTCAAATTATACTTGAAGTATTTGATGCCGGAAACCACTCCAAATCATCAGTCCTCTCTCATCTGAATCGGTCATCAAACTGAAGTTCTGAAAGCACAAAGCCTGTGAGCGTTTCTGCAATCAGCTGCGAGCCCGATTTCTCAGTCAGCAGCAGTGGTTTTCTGTTAGTGTTACGAAAATTAGGGCCTGGTTACTAAAACGTAAACAGGGCTTTTAACAGAGCCTATATTTCACGCTTTAAACAAGCAACAAATATATCCCTTATTTCAACAAAAACAGATTCTGCGTCCAAAGATGCACGTGAGGTACTTATGCTGAAACATACGTGTCTACCTCTTTGGAGTGGGCTCAGTCAACATGAAAGGACCAGGGATTAACTACAAAAGGACTAAATAGGAGAAAGCATTGGGGGTTTTTTGCAATTTCTTCCTATTTTAAGCTAAGTATAACAGGGGAAAAAATTCTACAAATTAAACCTAAATGTTCAAGTAGGCAGAACTGCAGCACCRCCAGTGAAATCACTCTCCTCCTCACATAGAAGCCTAGTTTGTTTACAATGTCAGAATCTCGTATGCAGTAATATTTTAAAAAGACCATAAGCCAATCATCATATCAGTAGCGCACACAGAATACCTGAAGTATTTCTTTTTTCTTGATGACTTAGTCTATTTCCTCTTCCATTTCTGTCACAACTTCTACAATACAAGCAAAAAACRTGCTATTAATTCATCCTATTACTACTGGGTTTACTTCTTCATTCTTAGAAGTCAACAAGAAGAAAAGGACCATTAGATTACAAGTCCAGCCCAGCTCAGCACTGTTCAGTTAATGTCCCAAAATGAATCACAGCACAGATCACCTTTAGAAATCCTAGTGTGACTAAACACTTTCATTCGATGTGATTAGCAAAACGAGATCTGAAGTACCATTCACTCTAACAAACCAGCATCCAGGAGCATCCGAACAGTTTCTACAAAATAATATGAGAGGGGACTAATTTGCTAACAGACAGCTACGAGGGATGCATTACCAGCTGAGGAAGTTTAAAATACATGCAGTCCTGTATGTTCATTACACACGGACTATCAATKACGACAGACTAGCTTATTTTTAAAATCCCTATTTATTCTCAAATGCAAAACAAAGATGCCATCATTCTTTTTAAAATTCAACATGTAACAGTGCTATTTACTAGTAAAACTAATTTGCGACATTAGCAACGGCATGCATTTTCCAGACTTTTGAATAATACTGTAAAAGAGATCTCTTCAAACTACATTATAATATTCTCTTACCAAAGTGTTGTTCAGTTAATGGGTTGCTTTTAAATTCAGCCAAATGGACAGTAACAACCAGACAGGCACAATAAAAGGAAGACAACAACAACAACAACAAAATCATACTACATTTCAAAGAGAAAAATGTGGCTGAATATAAAAAAAAATATTTTCAGAATATATGACTATTTCACAGTTAAAATTCCTTATTTTCTATTATGGAAAGGCATTATATAACAAGAAACAGGGCATCTTATGATAAATGCAGAAACATATGTCAGTGGTTTTTTTTTTCCACTGAACATGTTTATTTTTAAAAACAAAATAGCTTATGTGAAAGAGAAAAACAATTTAGTCAGGACATGGATTGTGATTCAGAGGTAAGGCAATTTTCAGTATGTCTGTTCTAAAGAAAGGATATCGAGTTTTAAATTTTTAATTAAACATTTCAAGCTTTCTTCCGTGCATCTAGTTCTCATATACTCAAAACTATTCCACTTGCTGCTTCATTTTATTTTTTTTACAGAATAATAAATGGTCTATAGCTCAGAAATAACAGATCTGAACAAAAAAAGCAGCCTAGACAAAAGTTCCGACTTGCAAAATACTAGCTGTCTTTCAATAGCTCAGTTGTAAGAATAAAATTCTTTTGATGATCTGGAATTTTTTTTTTTTTTTAAGATAAATCTCTTTTGAGAAAAAACAGAGAGTCCTGAAAGATGATCTGCTCCTACTGGCTTGCTGACTTATTTGTGTGCCATCTTCTAGCAGAATTGTTCTAAATTGTTCAAACTTGCAACTTTAAATATTGAAGGTGGAATAAAGGTCGTCTTTATATATAGTGTCAAAGCCCTGCCATAATTTTCCTGCTAACTCCTAACAGTTTCCGCAACCTTGCCATGTCTATTTTTTTAAAAGCATTTAAGGACAAACCTTGAAGAGGAACCCATGCGACACAGGCAGATGGGAAGAAAACCAAACCTCTACCGTCCTTACAGTCTGTAAACTATGACAGAAGAGTGTGGCTGGGTTTACTTTTTTGTTTTGTTCAACCCCGAGGAATGTCTCATGCTTTACGTCTTCCAGGATTTCTGTATTCCATATGGTAGCCAATATTTGCTACTAACAGGAAGGGAAGCTACCGGGTCACAACATATCAGTAGTTTTCACATTTTTACTCTGACATTCGAGTTTTTACCGTGCTTATTCTTTACGGACAACCAGACTAAACTAGTGCATCAATGTTGGCAAAGTCAAGGGAGACCATCACTCCCCCAAAGAATAAACCTGATTTTATGGTACTAGATCAAATTGGCACCGCCACACCGAGGAAGCACTGGTGGCTGAATACAGAAGTAACTCTTCTAGACCAAACAATTCCGAAGAAGAAACCCTTCTGGTGGTTTTTGTTTGGGTGGTTTTTTAAGGAGGATCAGCCATCATCTGTCCTCCTGCAGCTGGCATAGAACTGACACCGGGTGTAAAACTTGTAAAACAGCCACCACGTTGTCAGCTCCAGCTAACACCGTAAGGGCAACCGTCTTCACTCTTGATGCAGATCAAAACTATTTTTGCAGTTTAGCCATTAATTCATCAACGGCAGCATCAGGCACGAAATAACAGTGTAATTTTAACCTGTGCTCCTATTGGTTTGGCTTGCAGGAACAGAAAAATTGATTTCTAAATTTTGCTATTCAAATCAGAGTCAAACCGATTTAAGTGACTATAACATTATTTTTCAYGTATTGTGTTAGGCTGGTCTAAAGAAATAGTGCAAAAAACCAGCGGGTCTTTTCTCATGTGTGCGAGATCTAAGATCTCAATACCTTTAGATTAATAATTAATTTAATTCATTGAGATTAATAGATTAATTTATTGGGATTAAATACAGCTAGACAAGTTTCACTGGTTAACATAACCAAGTAACTAGGTCATCTGTACCCTCGTAAAAAGAGCGTAATTAACAGATAAGACTTCTTCCTTATTTAACATTCACAGTTTGACACCTGCTTCTTATTAGGAGAAATCATTACCACTAAAGCAGTATAAGACTTACTAGGTCTATCAGTTGCTTAGCCCAACACCTCAATGCATATATAACAAAAAGAGAGACACCCACGCGGCAAACGAGGGAGAGGATGGAGCAGATGCGTGATGTTACTAATGCATCAGCGGAGCACTAAACAAGAGAGAAATACGAAAGGAAAGGAGATACAAAGTAAGAGAAATGAAAATGGCGCAGGGGCGGAGGGGAAGGGCAACTGACAACTCAGATTGCCGAACGGAGCTAATAAATAAGATATGACCCTTTATTCTGGATTTCTCCAGTCTGGTGGAGATTAAACAAGTTGTGAGGAGAAAAACAATACTAACCAGGAAAAAGAAATTTAAAACAGAGGCACAGAAGGCTTTCCCATATTGAAACCAAACGCCAAGAACAAAAAGCCACCGCAGTAAAATCTGCCGTTACCAAAGAAATATGCACCACTGAAGCTACTCTCCCAGACAAAAAACCAAGAGACTGTGGGAACAATTACAAGTGAGTGAGAAAGCACATACTGCGTCACCATCAATGGCTAAACCCTATGCCTATAGTAAAAACGAAGTGACAGATGACACCTAGGATACAGTGTCTTATTCAAGCAAACAAAGAAAACCCACCTAAAGGATGCACAGACATCAAAGTGACAGCGAGGAGTGAATAAAAGCAGAAATTCAGGAAGCTGATAAAAGCACTTACAAGGGGGAAGGGAAAAAGGAAGGGGGCTGACTGAAGAGGGAAGTCAATATAATTAGGAGTGTGAAACCTGTAAAATATGCTTCCTATGAGATCGCTCCTTTCAACGTACGCAGCTATATGAAATCTCTCTCTCCCCCTCCCCCATCTTCTTTTTTTCCAGCGCATGGATGCCACGCAAATCTTCAACATCTCCCGCCACATCTTGGGACAGCAAGCACTTATTTGCGCCTGTGCTGCAATACACTATGAAATGAGGAATTAATTCCCCTGACATCTCTATCAATCAGCTTCTGCCATTTGTACGCACTTTAAAAACATTCATTTTCAGGCCAACTAAAAATACAGAAAAATTAATTTATAATCTTTTCCTTATTTCTTGAATATGTATAAGGCCCTACTAATTTAATTTTTAATTTTATTCTTTAAAATATTTTAGCAATAATTAGTCACGAGTACTTTAAACCTCACAAAATGCATGCACATTTCCTGCATAGTGCAAACACGCAGCTGATTTCTGAAAAAGTTAAATTCCTTAACTATTACTCTATTTCTCTAAACAGCACCTCTCTGCACCAGGTGCCATGTTCTATAGCAATGAAAATCACATGCTAAACCTTTACAACAGGTATAGCCACCCGTACCTGTAACAAATCAAAGAGCCCCTACAGAACCGCACAGTGATTCTGAAAAAGAAAATAGAACTGCTGATTTTTAAAGCATTAAGATAAACTGTAAGCAGAGGTGTACAGATCCTACTCAGTGGCCAATTTTTCCTCACCTTCGTATCTAAGCTTGCATAACGTGCCTCTCAAAAGGTAAACATCCACTAATTTTAGAGGAGGGTATCACTAGAACACAATATGGCCTTTATTAAATATGAATTATTTGTTCACAACACATTTGGCATGACAGTGGGAAAATATTGCCTTCAGGCCACCATTATATCTGCCCTGTTTCCTTCTCTTTTTTCCCATCATCATACATCTGCTTTGTCAGCCCCAACAGCATCCGCTTTCCATGGGCAAAGAGATTTGTTCCCTCCTTTTTAGAGCAACCAACAGTATTTTTATTTGATACTAACACAGAAATAAAATTATGAAGTTTGAGATTTAAGCTTTCAACAGAGACTGAGGCAGAATGTTTCTCATCTCTTAGCCGCCGCTGTAGACTCCAACAGATGACACCACGTTTGATTTCACCGGCTTCACGCAGGGAAAATTCAGCTCATAGTCATGAAGACCAAAATTTATTTTTTAAATAAGAGATTAAATTTGATGGAAGCGGGTTACAAAGAATATTATGGGATCTAAACATTTGACGCTCAGGCTCTGGGATGCCTTTTAAAACACAAATGAGACAGGCAAGATGGGATAGCGAAGGGCAGTTAAAGAACAAACTCCTCGCAAGACTTTAACACAGCAACGATCTGATCTGTCCCGGGGCTTGGCTAACAACAGACCTTTGGAACATGAAGAGCATCACAGCTATGAGTTCTTCCAAGAGAAACGCAGCAGGGACAGCATCTGGTACATGCACCACCCTCAATATCAGTTCCTGAATATACTAGACATTATCAACAAGGCTTGAGGTGGGGGTGGGAATCAACCAAGAAATACTGTGGGGGCATTCCTGTTCTACTGGTACAAGTATTTTCTCTCCAGGATTGAATGAATGACATACCAAGAAGGTGTTCAGCAAGTGCTGAACTACAACCTACGGTAGTTCTCTTACAAACTATCAAATCTGTTTATAATAGTGACTATCCACAGCTAATGAGAACTGAAGCATGCTGAAGCATGAAGGAATCAAAGTAACATCGTTATTATCATTTCATGCTCTATAAAACTGTAGACGTTAGGTAAAAAGCCTCCTATTTTGAAACATGCTTGCTGATATTATTCCTTTTAAACTATTTTTCATGCGTGCCTTATTTATTAAACAAGTTCCCTTGACAATACATGTGTTTATATATGCAGTACATACAGTATCAACATCAAACAGTGGCTGCATCACACAGAGATGAATCTAACCATAAAGTGCTGAAATTTTGGTTCAGAAGGAAGGAAAAAAGCACTAAGACTTGAGAATATATCAAAACTATATTTTCAAAATAAAATTGGTAAATTTGGTGCATTATTCAAGAAAGCAGTAAGTTCTTCACAACCAACCATAAAATATCTACAAGATTACAGATTTTCATGAAGCATTAATTTGTTCCTTTCTTTCACTCAAAAATCCAAACTATCAGGTTCCCTGTAAAACGCTAGTTTGTCTACATATATTGAGAACAAGGGATTTTTTACATTAATCTGTTTTAAATAAAATATATGTGTATATATATTTCATTAGTTTATTTTTATGAATTAATTTTATATATTAAAATCTCTATACAGACACAAAACCCCTAAGTCAATTTTAGTAAAGATAGATGTATAAGCGCACACTTAAGTACAAATGCATTGTACTCAATGTATTACAAATAATTTCACACATGAACACCATAAGTATTAGAGGGCTAGAATGAACTGCATTTTGCTGAAGAAGTTTGCAAGGTAGCAGTTTCCACTTACTGTTCAAAATAGGTCAGAAATTATATACTTGCATGCTGCTATTATAATCCATTTTTTAAAGTGAAAACTGTAATCATATCAGCAGCTATTAAAGACCGATGGCCTGCTTTTTCTAACACTAGTTTAATGCTTTCTAAATAGTAAATTGAATGATGAGACTCAGCCTAGGGGAAAAAAACATCAGAAAAAAGCCTGAGAGAGATTGCATTTTATAAGCATGCACGTATAGTCATGTATTTAGAAATTAAAACAAGAAATGCTATTCTTAAACCCACAGGCGAAATGAAGAACATATATTTACAGCGAATCAGCCTATAATAATATAGGTCACATCTGATGATTCTCTGTTTGGAAATAACTCCTGTGAGCAGATCAGGAGATAGTGAGTTCTGCTCACATTGAAAGTGAGACTTCAATGTAGGGCATTTCACATTTAATTTCATTTTAAATATTCTTAAAAAGTCCTAGGTAGTTGAAAAGATTTCGCCCTTCACCTTTATTCACCTATAGGAACAGATTTGACAGATTTGAGAGAAAGGCAGCAGTCACCTAGTCAAATCAGCAGTACTGGAAGCATAATATACATCCACTGAGTCACCGAGGTTATGTAAACTGAAACAGCAAATTCATACCACTCTTTCCCGGCCTCCCAGAATACAAGCTACTCAACTACTCAGTCATTACAAATGATATCTTTGTTTCAATGCTAGGAGGGAAGAAAAAAAAAAAAAAAAGAGTAAGTGTCAGAGCCCAGAAACTGAGCTACCTTCTCATTCAAGAAGAGATCTGGAGGTCAGAGCTGAGGCTTATCAAGTAAGGCAGCACACAAATGTGCCATTTGCACTTTCACCGCCCCTGCTGCGCTCATCCTGAAGATGAACGCAAAACTCAGATTTTTCAGATCGCTCCAAGATTTTTGTGAAGAGATGAAATAGGAAGTCCTGCAGTAAATCACTTCCCAGGTGTTACGCAGACTGGATTGCACCTAGCCAAGAGGTAAAGAGTACAAAAGAACAATATGAAGTAGCTGAACTATAAGATATAAAAGAGCTATGTTAAGAAGTAGCCACGAAAAATACTTCTCTAGGTATGCACACTTTTTGACTTGCAGAATTTAACAATGTCAGTATGAACTTGGAGCCTCCTGAAGTGTAAGACTCCTAAGAGAAACAAAATACTTGTCCAATATAGTCTTAAAAAAGTCACAGCGCAAAGAATTCTTAAAATAGAAGCTTGCAAAGCGCATTATATTGTCAGAGCAAATCTGTCTCCATCCTGCTAGAGATGCTAGCTCGGTGATCCGCATATAACCCCACCTATCTTTTAAGGCAAAAACTGTCCTAGTACCACTGCTTGTGGGCTTTAATGCAAAGTTCTGGCAATCGTCCAAGACTCTGGAAGGGAGGGCATGCAGCTTTTTAAATTTTCTTTTTAGGTCATGACATAAGAGATCAACTGACGTCCACTAACGCTCCACTTACGAATGCAGCAGGAAGTCAGCAACTCATACTTACAGAAGAAAGGAAGGCACTTCTAAAAACAATGCCACATTGTACAGAAACTGCATGTTTACACAAGTTATCTAACACCTTCCACAGAGCTTAGTAAAACGTAAAACTGAGAAAATATCACATACTACATGGAATTGAAAACCAAGGGTGAAACAGCACATTTTTGTTCATGGCAAATAGGCATTCCTAGCAAACAGAGACGTTTTTAAATGGAAGTTTTAATTTTTAACAGGGAAATGAAAAAAATCAAACATATTTTTATTAAATTTTATCCTGTCCCCTATGCTTAGAATATGAAAGGGCATGTTCATCACAGAAATGACCAGACTGAGTTAGAGTTCAGAGCATTTTGAAGTTAGCAAGTGATATTTGGAGCTTTTGTCATCTGAGAAGGGAATCCAAATTGGGTTTGGGACTTGGGATGTGGTTAAGTCTTCTGGCAATGATAAAATCAAAAAGCTTTCCCACATTTTTCTCAGACTTGTCCTTTTGAACAAAGTTAATGGTTATATACAATCTTGTGGCTTTATACAGAACTCTTTACAGTAGCCTTTGCCAGCAGCCAGATGCCATATTGCCTTCTATATCAAAATAGCAACTGAGAATGATGGGTAAGGACATCACTGGAACAGGGATCCAATTAACGGAATATGGCAAAATTGACATTTATGTAACAAAGTTTCAGGTTAGTCATCAATGACTAAATTTATACCACAGAGCTATTAATTCTCACCCTCTGTAGATAGAAGAGCAGCAGTTTCCAAGAAATTCACAAAACCAACAGCGTATGACAGAAGCTTTTCTGCCCAACAGATTTCAGTAGAAGTTGTTCAGATACTCATACGTTCCTCCTCCCCAGTAATTTGATGACTAGGGTAAGTCAGAAAACAACTGACGCTCGACAAAATAAAAGACTGAACAGTATCACAACATAGGCAGACAGTATTTTCAGTGCTTACAGGATTTAAGAAAGCCTCTTTGCTGAATTAATACTAGAACAGTTTAACACAATTAACAATTAGCTGGAGGCATACTAATTCCTCCAAAACAAAACCCCCAAACCACCCCACCCCAACACACACTGGCCTTTCAGGAATTCTTCTCTTTTTCTTGATGCTAATTCCTTCAACATGTTTACATGTAGAAGTCTCCTTGCCCCCGCCTCAATCAAGCAAGCCAAGCTCTCCCGGCATCTTGTGAAATAAGCTCTCTTCTCATAACTCAATCGTTTCTCTAACACCTCTTCTCATTTGCAGCTGTCCACTGGAAATCTCATGATTGATCCATCCCTGGATGTTATTTACCCTGTTCACAGTTGAATTAATCTCAATAGTTCATTTCTCAAGTGCGACTTTATGACAGAGATTGTTTTCCTCCTAAATCATTTTCACTCAATAACCTGTCACTTGCGGAACTTTTTGGCTTGCTATTAACTACCAGAGGACAAAATCTATAAAATTATTATTATTTTCTGCATGTTTTACCGCTGTTAGAGTCACCTGTTCTCAACACTTAACCTTCATACTTGTGCTGCTGCCTGAACAAAATACAAAATGTCCAAGTTAAAACTGAATTAGATCTAGTAAGTATTTCTCAAAGGCTAATATTACAGAGTCATATATATAATGTGTATCTTACTTAAGCATAAGAATCGTACTTAAAGAATGCTTTGCTTACAGAAGCATACCGGACTATTTCTTTCATTCAAAAAGCAGCAGTATACATGTTAAAATTGCCATCGTACTCACAATGTCAATTCAAAAAGCATCTATTTTTAAAGTATCTTAAAATGAAAATGTYGTCTTGTTATGATTATCTCCTCAGTTGAAATCTTGAACTTTCAAGGACTGCAAAGAGGACTATACAGTAAGAATACTGGCTTTTCTGAAATTCATTCATGACATTTTTAATAATGCATTAAAAATACCTTTAGACATTGTCTTGCATTTTACAACTTTCCGTCTAAATTAATCGGATTTCTTTTGTCTCAGAAATCCTCAAAGTTTCCAAATTTCTATGAGATATGACTTAAAATAYATTCTTTCTTTGGTCTGTGTTAGATAAAACCTTTTCTGTTTTCTCTTTTGTTGTAGAGCTGGTCCACAATTCTTCCATATACCAAATTCATTTTCACTTCATGGATTTTAAGACAAGTAGACTGAACAATCACTAATATGCAGGAGAAGCCTTCAGTAGTACAAGAGCACCCTGGACTCTACTTAGGGACAGAGCAAGAGAGGGAGAGAGAAGTACCTCTGCCAGGCTTCTTCCCACCCTGTAACTAGCAGAAGTTTTCATACCAGTTATGGTTCCCCAAAGGTGCTGAAAATCAAGGACTTGGCTTGCTATTCTGTCAGCCTTCCTACAGCTTTCCATCCAAAACGTGTTCGGGGGTAGTGAGAACCAGGTACTAAGTGACTGGCACCGCAACCCTCTAAATACATACCAACAAGCAAAGAGGGAAAACCCATGTCGCCCAAAGCCCTAACGTGGGTGGACTTCCTCCAGTCACATAGGTCTGGGGAGACAGAAGCTGAAGCTGCGGGCCCTTCCCGAGGACCCTCCTCTCCAGCAAGTGCCAGAAGCTACCCTGCACATGAGACTAATCGCACGGACAACTAACCRGTGCTCTTCAAAACAAAGGTAAAAAGCCCACCCTTCTAATTCCTCTGTATGGTTAAACAGACTTTAAAAATATTACATTACACCTGTGACTAAGGCTTAGGACAGTTGAGTCTGCAAAACTGCAATTCCCACATCACTAGTAGGCCACAAAACCTGAGCTTATCAAGCACCACCAGATCCATTTCCTACCCATGCGAATGCACCAGATACACTGAAAACCACCCRATGTGGTTTTAGTTGTCTCCTCCGTGAAGCGTGGGTTTTTCACTTTAATGTTCCATAACCAGAGAAGAGATAATAAATCTATGAGGATTTAAGATTATGATCCAAGTTAAAACCCTCCTGAGCCAATGGAAACGTTGGGGCGGGAGGTCTGGAGTGGTTACGTAATCATCTAATTAAGCCAGAAACTTATTCCTATAAATGGCACCATTTCTGTTTGACTTAAAATGCGACACAGCCAACTACATTTTGATCAAGTCTCATTTATGTAATGTCAAAATAGCATTAGCTGGCTTCTACATAAAAGGAAAAAAGGGCTGAGTGACATCTCCGCAAGATTTTTATTTCATCTTAATCCATGGAGTACCCCAAGTGATTAAAAATGAAACAATGAGTTCAGTCAGTCAAAACTGCCTCTTGACCTCTTTCGGCCTTAACTCACACACTCTATTAAAAATACACAATTTAGAAATATTACATACATACAGAAATGTTTTACTGACTTTTTAAATAGCTCACTTTTTAAGTATTTCATTACATTAATCATTCAATGGCATCTTGCAAAAGAATATTCTTTCATTTGTTCAGTAAAAACAAATAAATCGCAAAAAGGACGCCACACTAGCTACAGTACTGAAGAACTATGTTTGTACAGTTTCAGCTCTAATGCCTTGATACAATTTAACATGGCATACATAACACTGGTAAATAAAACGGGCAGAGTTGTTTACCAGAATATCCACATTTTTGTTCCATTTACTGACCAGGAGTAGAGAAACATTCGGAATTCTTACACGCCCACATGCACACCTTGGCCATCCACCCTTCCCATCTGCATCATTAAAAACTGAGCAGAACAAGCAGTTTAATAACACACTGCTGTGAGAGGTGGGACTGAGATTTATGTAAGGACATGCTATAAAGAAGGAATAAATTATTTCTACTGCAGCTTTTAAAACAATTCTACTATTTCAGAACACTGTAAGGACCAGAATAGTATCGTATTTATAGTACCATTATAGAAGGAAATAGTGCCATGTGGAGAAATACAAAAAGCATATAATCTCTTACTGTACATTTATTTAGCTACAAATCAAACAGAYGAAATGTCTGCACTTACATTTACATTTCTAACATATAACAAAATAAAAGCAGCATGCCAAAAGAAAGAATACCGTCATTAAAAAACTGTTCAAAAATTCATTCACACCAAGATGCATTCACAGGCCACAAGAACCTACAGCATTTGGTCTTTCAGCACCCAAACATCTGATCTTGTTAGAGAGAAGCAATCTTTTTAAAAGCAGGTAGACGAGTATTTCTTAATTTCTCATTACCCTCAGCCTACATAGATGGTGAGCAAACAGATTATCACAAAAATATAATACGCCATCTTTAGTTTTGCATTACTTTTTTCTGTCACCAAGCTATAGAAGAAAATGTGATTAAAAAACCATTAGAATAATCCTGGTTACCAAAGATGTGCTAACCTTTCCAAAATTAACATTGATACTAAAGCTTCTACTTACTGCTTCCTCTTCCCAGCAGTAGTTGGAGGACTGATATTGCTAAAGCTCACATTTCAGAAATATTCTCCAATTCCATATTCTAATCCTTACAGAAGTATACTTTCAAGGTTGGCCCCCGCCCCCCAGACAAAATAGCTATTCTACTGTCCAGGATATGATTGCAGATAAGGAACAAAAGAAAGATTCACAGCTGCACCCCCAATTCACCCTACTTCCATTGCAATTTCAGGAAACAACAAGAAGAAAAAAAGACAACAACTGTCAGTATTTACAAAGTAGTTAAGGATACAAATTGGATTATACCAGTAGTAAACATATTGCTTGCAAAACTGACAATTTTGAGTGCAAAGTGGTCACACCACATTTAGCAAAACAGAGGGTAAATTTTGCCATCTTTAAATAAACAGTCAACTGTTCTATCTAAATTTATGGAAAACAACTATTTTGATAAATGAAGTATTTCTAATCAACACAAATGTAAAGAGTTCTCCCATACCAGATGAATTGTTTAAAACAAAATATTCAACTTTACTTTACATTGTTATTTAACATGAATATCAAATTTAGTGGTCAGAATTACAACTCATAGGTAGAGCCTTGATAAAGGCATGCTCCAACAGGTTATTAAAATAATRTAATAGTTCAATTTACTCTTGTCTTTTGGTGCTGGACATCAACTGAAAAAAATCCACGTGAATGGTAACAGAAAAAAACTCTTCCAGTGGTTATATAAAAGAACATAAAAGAATCAGAGTAGAAATCCACATCTTATTTCTATTTCAATTAATGCACAGTTCTAAACATCATTAGTTATAAATTAACAGCATAAAAATGTTATTAATTGCATTATTAAGAACATTGTTTCATATGACATAGGGTGCTCATATTGATGTAAATAACATTAATTACTTCATTTAAAAATACAGGGTTTTATCATTTATTTGTTATTTTCTTTATCCGAAGGAAACTAATTAGCATGACTGCATCTATACTAAAGAATCACTGCTCTAATTTTTTATATTTGGTTTTATCTTTTGATAATAATTCTCTGTCTCCCCTCATCCTTTAATATCACCCCACCCTTAGACAAGTCTGCTTGAATTTTAGCTAACAAGGTACCTGTGTATTTGTATTCTTTTACTAATTCCGATTAATATTACCTTGACAATAATGCAAAGCAACAGACAAAAGCAAAGCAATAAACAAAAGCCCCGACAAAATAGACATTGTCACTATTTCTTTCAAATTTGCTAAATCGGGTTGATAATTAACCTCCCATTTATAGCACACCCTTTACAAATCAGGCAGTGGTGGTAACTGAGGAAATTAATTAAGCTAACTTTAATTTCATTTTGCATTTTACATTAGCTTGGCAAATTAAGCTSACAAATAATAAAGATGATAATAAAGTTCCACCTACATGAATTCTTCTGAGTATTCTCAGCGGCTCCCGGAGATGACATGGCAGTGAGAAATCAGCAAGTAAAAAGAAACACAGTACTGGTCAAGTGAAAGCTCCAGTTACCAAGCAGCTCCACTGATGAGCATCTTCACTGATGCAGAACAAAGACCGATGCTAGAAGGCTGCTTTTTCAAAGCAGTAATACCRCGACTGCCAGTTTTCAATGGGTCACTCACACACAGATGCATACACATGGATACTTCAACTCAGAGCCTTTCCAGAACCTGAACGCGAGCTACCAGCAGCTGGGCTATACCAGAAATGCACGCATGTATTTGGGAAGGTACCACATGCTGCTAAATAAAGGGGCGCTAGAAAGAGAGAAATCTTCCCGGCGGGTTATAATCTGATGACATGCAGTTACAGCATGTGTTTATTTGGCAGAGAGCTGGAAGCGCTTGAAAATGATTTAGAAGCAAGGAAAAGGTAYGGAAGGGTTCTGAATTCTTCTTTTATTAGGCGATGTTCACAAGGCTCTCCCCTCAAAGTATTTTTCCTTAACGTGGCTTAGCTCAGATACCCCACAAACCAGATTACATACTATTCTTACTTCACACATAAAATATTAAAAATCTTGGATGTGATTTTTAAATACATTAGCAGCAGTCTTCTCTACTGAAAACTGAATTTTTTGTATTGCATATCCAGACTACATTTTCATCAAAAATTCAAAAAATGGTTATATGCAGTTAAAAAAAATTACAGAAACAGCATATGACCGAGAATCTTTGGTTATGGTGATGCTGCAGTTACACAACGGTGCATTTATGTTTCAGAAATTGTAAGGCGTTGCTCAGAATTGGGAACGCTGGCAGGCGTTACCGCTTCAGTTTAGGAGGGTGCGCAGTGCTGCCGGAAACCATGATAGCCATAACAATTCCTTTCTTTTACTTAAAAAGACCACATTTTAAAAAGCTCCTTGATGACAATTTTCAAAATACAGCATAGAGACAAAAGGGAATTATGTAACAAATACTTCTCCAATCATCACCATTCGAGGAAAAATTACCAAGAACGTGTGCGCCTACGAAACTCGGTTTTATTTCACTGGTGAAAACAACACCAAAAATATCTATGGGAAAGATTAGAAGAATAATAATAATCGYGAGATAATCCTGCCTTCAGTCTGGACTTCGGTAATTAAAGGATGAATTCAAGTTAGAGCTGCAGACAAAATAGGCTTCTATTTTCTTCCACATCAATCATTTAAGCATTACAGACAATTAAAATATTACACCTTTAAATGTTTTCTTTTCTACATAAACTGAGTATGACAGGACTTATGTTCCCATGGAATTTCTTCCTATTATCTACACCGTTAGCTATTCACCCTGGCAATAGCCACAGAAAATCTCTATTGTTACGCTGGCCTCCTCCACTCCTTACAAACCCAGGACTCTGCAAGGCTGACTCCAGCATAGGGCCAACTTCTACTGCAGCCAACAGGAGCTGTACCTGCACATCCAAGAGCCATCTTATTTTTAGCTGCAGCGATGTCAAAATTGTTGTGATACATCTGACCTCCGAAAGGGCTTTTGACTTAGTGCAACACTAGAATGCAAAAACAGTAGGACTCAAGGAAAAAGAGAAAGCTACATAAAGGCATCAGTGTTAAAATTTGTTGGGAGAATACACCAGCTTCCTCAAAATACAAAGCAACATCAGACAGGATGAAAGAGCAGAAGAGTGCCCCATTAAAAAACCACAAGATGCTCTAAAAATACATGTAGATGAAGCACAATTTTTAAAAAAGGAAGAAGTGTCCCTACCCTCCACTCTCCCCCACTCAGAATTAGCATTAAAAAACCTGATAAAAACAAGGTTTCTGAAGTATCTGTAACACTAGCATTCCGTGGGTTATGTTAACTCATTGTCTGAATACTACTTTCAGGTGATAGCCATCACATAAAATCCTGAAATCTAGTCAAGCAAATAGATTACAAACAAACAAACAGCACTATCGAATTTGTAAGATACAAAGTTACATCACAGCCAAAACACACAACAAGCAAAAAGTAAAAAAAGCATTAAACCAGAACTGGTTTGGGGTGGAAGAAGTGGCAAAACCAAAAACTATCTTTGATCAGCTGAGTTGCCAGAGCACACAATATTTGTTCCAAGAAAATCTGATTATCTGATTTGTCCATCAATAATCTGGTATCTCTRTAGCATCCCTTTCTAAATCTTAGATTTCCTTTAGAAACTCTGCTCCCTATTTACAGCTGTGAAAATTCAGACCCATTTCCAATATATATAACCACCTTAGAAATGGAAGCCATTTTATGATTGACTAAGATCCACCCAAGCCTGTATTGCCACTATCAAAGAAGCCCTGTTTTTCCCTCACCAGTTGAAAACTAATCAAAATAGGAGGGGAAAGAATTTCCCATTATATCAGATTACTAATCCAGTTGACAGTGCAGCCCCCACTTTTGCCAAAGCATAAGGGGAAATAGCGTTCTGATGTAGCGATTCAAGATAAAATTGTAGGTAATTTTGTTTCTACAGTTTAAATACACTAAAAAAACCCTTTTTTTTCCTTTCCATTGAAATGTAAATTCTATTTCTTGTATAGAAAATACTGTCTGTCCTGAAGACTTGACAACTGTAGACATTAACCTGTTAGGTAACAAATTTATTTCCAGTCATCTGCAAAATAAATGCATACACAAGATACTACCCATTGTAGTTTGCTTCACCCCAGACTTAATACTTAATCCAGCAAATGTTTTGTTGTCTTGTCAAAGGCAGCTAATAAATTTTCAACTACACCCGGTGCTCAATACAATAGTGTTGCCAATTGAAAAAGAAGTCATGTTTAGGGGGTCAGCAAAAGCCAAGCAATCGCTTTTGTGTGCTATCATATGCAGTCTCTGTCAAGACAGATAATTGAAAACTTCCACTGTTCTTAGGCATGTATTCATATATAGAACAATTTCTGAAGGTATGTCATTAAGTCTGATAACTCAGCCAAATAGAATCAGATGTGTGCAACTCAGCACCATCCACCTGTGGGCTACAGAAATGTACATCTGAAAGCTTTTACATCTCAGTGCTGGTGATATCTGCCCGGATGTATAAAGATTCAGTTATTTACTGGGGAGGATTGAAATTGGTGAAAGACCAAGAGTGAACCTTCCTTAAATGTCTCTATTTAAAAGGATTTTTTTTTTTTTTTTTTTTAGCAGGCTTGACTTGAAGTCCATACCCATTTCAAGGAAGGCAAAAAAGAGGACAGAAGTTACAAGTAGCTAGATTCAGATCCAGAAACTTTTAAAATGTGTCCTGAGAGTTAAACAGATGTGAGAGTCTGCAAACTTGAAAACACAAAAAGCAAAATCAAAAGCAAGGTAGCTATAAGGACACTTTATCATTTGTTTTTCTTCTCTGTCTTATCCTATTACACTATAATGGAAGACTTAAGTAGTTAAACTTATTTGCCTTTCACTCAATGTTTGTCTAGAAGTGCTCAAGTCTCAAATCTTTCCATTCTCAAGAGAATGGTTATCACAGACGGGAGTCTTGGTCAATTCTCGCCGCAGACAATACAGGACATCCAAAGTTGCAAGGTTCTCCTCCCATGGCCTGGATGGGAAAGAAGCTGGTAACGCACATTATTAACTAGAAATCTATCAGAATATTTTCAGCTCATAGCAAAATAATGAGGAAAAACCCTGAAACCTGAATATCCTTGAGATTTTAACTCCATCTTAGCTTTATTACAATAGAATTAAGCAATTGTTTCCCAACTGTTTTCTGGTATGCCAAAATAAGAATTGTCGTCTTCTACATCTGTGCTACAAGGTTTAAATATTTTAGTTTTTGACCATGGTCACCTAAATAAATTCTAAAACAATCAGGAAACACTCATAGCAGAAGCACTGCCTATCTCCCGCAGTATGTTTTGGAAGACACCCCCAAACAACCAAAGACACCCTCCCTCCCCTATTCAAATGAGTCACTGAAATGAAAAATCACAAAACACAACATTAAATTAGAACTCTCATCATTAACCAACTTGGTTATGGACACAATTTGTCAACAAAAAATTCTTCACAGTAATGAAACACCTTGAATGTTCCTAAAGTGACAGGCTCTGGGGTAGTATATTTGGAAATGTTAAAGTAAACGAACTCCATGTGGCTGGTATGATTTTCTACCACGATGTCATCTACTCTTGCTCAGAAGAAACATACAGGATTGTATGCTCAAAATTACAGCACAACTTCTAGAACAGCTACATCATTGAATGTATAAGCTTTGTCAACCACGAGCTGTAAAGATCTCCGCTGTATATTACCCATGCATCTGGCAGACAATATGAAGATTAGGAAAAAGTTGTTTATTTTGACAGCCATGAGAATACAGCATGATAAAGAGGATCCCTAGACTGGAAGGAAAAAAAAAATCAGTTTGACACACTATTTGTTGAGGAGAGTAGATTTCAAAAAAAGGAGGAGAAAGGGATGGAGTCAACAGACTGCTCCAAATATCGTGTACTCTTAGAGAAGGGAACAGTGAAAGCCAGAAAATTAAAGTTTAGATACAAACAATATTTAAGCTACTGATACAAGGACTGGAAAACTGCAATTTCAACAGAAGCACCTTAGATGCATGAAGAGGGATGACAAAAGATCTGCGTATCAAATACGAGCCAATGACTTAACCTAGAAAAGAAAAGCAAGAAAAAACACGTCTTTACTTCTCCAGCCTCCTTCTCAGAAAGAGTATTTTGATAAAGCTTTTAAAACTTATCAGGACTTGTTTGGGAGAGATCTCTGATGCAAAGGGCTGAAAACATATTTTTTTGTATTGTAAATAGAAGTGCTGAAAATGGTCATATGACCAGTTTCCCTGAGCTTGAATGAAACTAATCCTGTTAAAGCTTAGAAATATGCATGACTCAGTAGCCAAAGCCATGTGCATATCTGCCCTTACAAAGTTTCTGCCACCTTTCATTGTCCAAAAGCGCTGTGTTGCTGATTTCTAAATGGCCTCTATTGCTTTAATTTTCTTTCCAGAAACAAACTCAAAACATTTCATCCTAAATTTTTTTTTTAAATAAAAAGGGACTTTGAGAAGCAATTTTTAAAACTATCATGTATACAGTTCCTATTTGGACAAAGTCTGAAGTAAACTCAGCAGCATATGTTATTACCATTGTGCAATTCTACTACTTTTAGAACTTTAATTTTGTTTCCATTATCTACCTCACTGCTCTGCTTCACTCTTCCACCTTGTAAAGAGATTACCAGTATTATGTAAATATTTACTACACAGTCCTGGCTGCACTGGAACAGAAGAAATATTAACTTAAAAAAAAAAAAAAAAAAAAATTGTACCATGTGCCTAGAAGAATGGTGGAATGATTTCAAATATCAGTGCAGTCATGAATGCACTAAGTTTCAAGTATCAAGAGAAAACAACCACATATTGGCTATCTAATTTCTAGTTTCTCAGCTGTAAAAATGAAAATGATACACGCCCTTTCTAAACCATGGAAGAGTACAATCCATCAAATACTAAAAACAAATACACACTTACACAAATATCGACTACAATAAATTCTACTATTGCAAGAAATTGCCAAGATCCACAACAGAACATTTTTTTTTAGCAGCTTTATAAGCCTCAGCCAGGACAGGACAGCACAGAGCATAAGCCAGCTCCTGCAAGTGGTTCTCCGAACATTGGAATTGATGCACGCGAGGAAGAAACTTGCAGGCTACTTCATATGGCATACCTAATGTTTTCATCCATAAATCTATCATCTTTGAGAGCTTTGCTCTCTGAAAGATAAATTACAAAAAAAATAAAACGGACAACCCTTGAGATGTTTTGTCCTAGTGTACACTCACACTTTGGGTCCACAAATGCCAGTGCTGTAGCAGTATCAACAGGGACACCACACACTCACTCTCTGCCTTCTTCAGAGAGTGATGCTTAATATAAAGAAGCAGGAAAGCTTCTAACCTTCACTTTCTCAGCATTATTAAATAATACGTTACGCTTACACTGTAATAGAAAATCCTTGAGGTTAGAAGAAAAGAGACTGGAGAGGTTTGTTCTGCCCCTATACACTATAGGTACAGCTAACAACAAAGGAGAATGTCTGGCCCTGTAAATAGTCTTAAAGTAAAAAGAAGAAAAATAAAATCTACTTTCCATGACGAGAGTATAATCTGTAACACGAATGTGAAAAAGGCAGGAACAAATTCTAAAACAGTATCTCCACTGACAAATAAAAAAATAATTCATCATTTCTTAAAATAGTACTATGTACTTATTTCATGCTACTTAAAGGTAGTAACATCAACGAGCAAGAGTGTTAGTGGATTCTCCACACACTTCAATGCTGCAAACAGGTATATACACTGAGCTTTGTTTGAGCCCCTTCTTGATAACACCTGGTATCCTCAAAGAATATACTTCATAGGTCAATGAATTACCACTTTCTACCTTAGCACACACAGTAGGAAGATCTAAATGAAACCAGAAACAATTCTGTTTCTTGGTTATGTGAAGGTTGATTTTGTTTCAATATTAAAATAAGTCTTTAGTAAATATTAGGTATAGAAGGGCACTTAAAATGTTTATAAGGTTATACACATTTGAAGATTTCACGAATTTACAGTGGTTCCGTCCAGACTACACCTGTGTATCTATATATATTTATACATACACAAAACTCCAGGGAAGTAAAGTTTTAAAACAGATCTGAGAGACCTGTGAAGCTGCCCATCAGCCTTGTGAGCCAGACCTGCATTCTCATGGTCAGTGCCAATATATGATTACTAGTTTTTCTGTATTCATTGTGAAATTGATGGGATGCATCACTGAATTCAAGCTTCCAGTGCTGTGCTATTTAGACCCTCAGACTATACCATTTAGTGTCTTAATTCCAGTAAAACTTTCTATCCTGAGCAAGGCATGAAAACTCAGCGCTGGTGAACGTGAGGGTTACAGTTGGACACTGAAAAACGTGCATACAACCCTCTTTTTACCCCCTCTAGCAAACATATTTAAGGAATGTTTTTGTGGTACTTCAATTTCTGCAGATTCAGATAGAATGAACTTACATATTTATGAAATATATTTTTATGCAAGACATTTACCATCCTTAATCTGGAAGCCAATACTTTTTAGCATATGGGTATTCAAATTCACAAATAACAAGTTACTATTACGAAAACTGGCATTTCTGTTCTCTTCCATTAAAACACATTTTAACGTACAATGGTTTCAACTGCACATGCACTGAAAGATGCAAATGTATATAAAGGTACTTCAAACAGTTCTTCTTTCCTGGCCCCTACGCTGGGTATTTTATGAACTGAATGTTTATGAACACATTTCACTCTGGACAGTTATGCAAGGGTGAACTAGTTGAGGTTGTAGTCTATACTTGCAATATGAAATGTAAAGAATCATCTACCCAACTACTTAACATATTTCAGTTGGAACCAACCTTTCCTGAATACAGCAAACCAGAGTTATAAGCAAGATAAGATCTCATCATAAAAGCTTTACATAACGGTACTAATACTTCCTCACCTCAACCTTAAAACGYGTTAGGTAATGTGCCACTAGAAGTATTTGCTTTTTAGATGACTGTGGTACATTGGTAACTTAGACAGGCTTCCTGTTCTTTTCCTTCTTCTGTGCCAGGATTTCTATGGCCACTTACAGAGTTATTTCAGCATGCTTCATCAACCGAAACTAAACCAAACGAAATGACAGATCATTTTCTGCACAAATCCAGTGAGCCTTGGAAGTAGCTTAAAACAGAAAAATGCAAGAAGGAGCCACCAGTTAGATTGGGCAAAGCTGCTGCAGAACTGAAACATCTGTCACTACGTAATCATGAATCCTTCATGATCACGAAGCTCTTACTCTCCCTGTTTCTAATCAGCTGACAAAATACATGCTAGATACTCAGAAATTGGCTGAAGGTCCAAAAGGCCGGAAAAAGACTGACTGAAGCCAATGTAATGAACGCCTCTATTCCACCATCCAGGTTAAGAACAAAAATCCTGAGTAGCATCAGATCTGAGAAAGAACAACTTAGTAAGCAAGAAACCATAAAAACATTTCCTCCAAGTATGTATTTCCAATCAGCCATGCACCTGCTTTTTAGTAGTTTAATCTCAATTTCCTGGGAAAACGTCAGGCAAGACAGTGAAAGTTGTTGCCAAAGTCAAAATAAGGTATCTATTGTTTATTTTAAACCATGTTGTTGTCACCTTATAGAAAGAATTTAGATTTGCTTGATATGACTATTCTTGAAAGTTTGTTAGCTATTCCTCCTCTCTCTTCTGCCAGGTACAAGCATGTCCATCAGTTCCTTGTACAAAAAAATACAGAAATTAGGCTGACTGATGTTTAATACCAATTTTTAAAGATCTGTCACTCTGTGCTTTTCCAACCTTCCATGGCTTCTGCCAATTCTTCTGAGTATTGTAGAATAAATTTGATCAGTTGGTTCAAAAATGTCCAGAAGACCTAGAGTATCCTCTAACMTGGTCCTTCCTTGTTATAGCATGAGATCCTACTCCTTTCCCATTGATATTGCCTGCATTAGCCACAGGCTGCAGTTGAACTTTTCAGTGAAGAAACACGAAAAGACTTTGGCTTTTTTCTTGGCATCTGTTTGCAATTTTCCGTCTTTGTAGTAAACTAAAAACCTTCTCTTGGCCTTGTCGACCCAAGACAAGCCTTTCATAACTAGTACTGGAAATCTGTATGTATCTATATCCATTACAGAACCAGTTACTTAGTTTGGTATAAATTTCAAGGTCAACACACAGCTAACACCTTCCTCTTCCATAAAAATAATTGTCGTTGTAAGATACTTACTGTCAAATAAAGTTACAATCTCTATTGGAAAAACAGGAAGCCAAGAGAGAAGTAACTTTGGAAACCATTCTCCTGGCTTCCAGAAACTCACTTAAACCCCCTAATCAATACAAACAAAAAACCCAGGATTCACTATTCTCACAAGCATCAGGTACTACAAAATAGCTACCTTGCTTTGGAACAGAATGAGCTTAGCATTATCTTTGGTTTTGTATTGAGCTAGTCTGTGTTGAAAGCTGTCAAATCAATCAAGAAAAGGGTTGTTATGGTAAGCTACAGATAAAGTGACATTTACCATTATCTGTGTTGCTTGCCTGTTAATGTTAGATTTATCATTTTCCTTTTTTAGCATTATGTGAAGATCAGATAGTAATGAACTGAAAAGGCAGAGGAATGCAGTTGATAGAAATTTCCATCCCTTCTTTCAATTTCAAGAGACAATTAATTGACATAAGTCAATATACTTGACTTCATTCTCATAAATAAAGACTAGTCACAAAGCCACAGTCACACCTTATTCAAAGCAAAAGATAACAGCAATTGTCAAGCTGATCAAACATTAACATTAGTAGGTAGAGTAAGCCTGAATTTAAGATTTATTGAAAATGGTAATGTGTTCCATCTATGCACCACAGACAAAGCAATAATACATGACAGAGTTTCTAGCCATTGCATATTATTTAGGACAAATATTTGTATATATCATCGTGTATATCCAACAAGTTGAGCTACAAAAATTGCATTTGTCTGATGTAACAAAATACTGTGAAAATTTCCTAGAAATAGCTAGACAAAAGTCTAACAAGTAACAGCCTGCGACACATGTCAAAAACACATTCATGCTAGAAAAGTCATCAACTAGTTGAAGACAAAGCTCTTAACTTCCAAAATTGAACACCAAGAGAAAGGCTTGAGTTAGATACAGAATCTCTGAAACCCAGCTAAGACAACAGAACCATCTGTGTTCTTCCTCACTTATGACTCTCCCAAAGAAACCAAGAGCAAGAACAGGTAAACTGAAAAATAAACAGCCTGCTGGGTCAACATAAAATTGACATTATCAAACGTAGAACTGGAACGGTTCCTTACTAGTTTCACTTAATACAAGAATTACTGTAACTCTTGCAAACGTTCAAGTAGAAAATTAAAAACAGAATTTACCTTTGAAGGTCTCAAGTTCCTTCCTGTTGGAGAAAAGCAGAATTAAAAAAMAAAACAAAACAAAACAAAACATTATTAGAAATACTACATTTAGAACTACAGGAGATATTTTACATGGTTTAAGACTCATTAAAAGACAAAAACCAAAGAATTTGATTATCATCGTATATAAGGGTAATATTACTACGTGTGTTTATCTAAAGCAAACACTATTAACCTGTTTAGAAATTAGGCTACCACCTATTTATAAATATGTACAATTATACAAATACTGCACATTTATATCTAGCCACATAATTTCTAGATACACTTGCAAAAATAACCAAGACTTCTTAAGGCTTTAGGTACTAAACCATCCATTGCTTAGCAGAGCTTTGCCAATTTATAGCACAGTGAATAACAATTAGTGTTCCATTTTCATCAATGCTATTCAAAATCTGGTTGGCAACAGTGAAGGAGAAAAATTTGACAGTATCACTCACTCAGTTACAACACACTTTAAAGGCAACAGAGGCATATAGTGACATTCCTCAGAGGAGAGGATTTTGAAGTACAGAAAGCGACAGATAACGCACAATACTCACGTACCAGAAAGCTAAGAAATGAAGTCAACAGCAATAGTATGTTTTTTCCTTCATACCAGGCCACCTTCCACTTCTAGTAGTTATGCAATTATGAATGCAAAGGCTATAAAACTAAGAGAAATATTTTCTCTGTTTTCAAGAAATAGCAAAATGCTCCACTTGCCATCACTACAAAGTAGTGATTTATCATGAATTTAGAGGCTAAAGAAGAATCAAAGTAATAGCTTAGGTAAGGCAGAATGCTGGCCTTTTCCTTACAAAATGCCCATTTATAATGAACATCTTTTCAGTCTGTGCCTTGCAGACTGCCTCGTTAGAACCTGAATTTTGAAAGCAAAAGTGATTGTAAGAAAAATAAATTTAAAAAAAGACTGAACTAACAGTTGTCCAGATAAATGATCCTATTCACTATCCATAGACTAAAGCATGCTTCAGTCATTACTGAGTCACCTACCATATACACTGTTTCACAATACATATGCTATACCATAACAACTCCTTCTCCTCCCTAACAGATGATGCAATTCAGCATTTATTCTTGCATCAAGAACAGACAAAACTGTTTCAAGCCTGAAACAATTTATTTTCTAAGCAGGACAAAGCATTCTAAAAGAAGCGAGAGAATACATTTACCTCCACGTTTTCAGTGAACATCCCACTTTTGTCATCAAATGTCAAATACAGGTTTTTGAAAGAACGGGTCCTTTACCAGGAAATAAGCTATAGTGTGATCTACAGTAGAGAAGCCGATTAGTTGTAATTTCCTGTGAGTATCTATTTCCCTTCCTGCTTCTCCTCCATCCCTTTCCCAAGCTAGTTTCTCCCTTTTTTACCAGAGAAAAAAGCTACTCACCACACCTATGATTTGCAGGTTCATACCCTAATAAATTTTTCCTATCCAGCGTACTCTAAATATAATTACAAAATTCTTAAACACTCTCACAAGTTGCACTCCTTAGTTTTTAATAATGGCATACTAGTTGAGAAAACAACAATCACAGGAAACGCTTGTTTTCCACAGACTGAAACAAAACCATACTGAGGAAACATCTTGTGAAAGTGAGAGGAAAAAAACTACGCTACTTGCACCTAAAATCAGGACGTCTTATGCCACTTGTCTCCAAAAGGGAAGACAAAACAATTACTGTCATTGTGTTCGCACAGATTAGCAAACAAGATGGTAATACAGTAACCAACTGACAGTGATATTCATTGCTTTTGTCTAAAACCCCAGAATTCTCCCTTTCAAAATCCATCAATATTTTTAGGGTTGATGCATTAAGATGCGGTCACTATATCCATATATATAATTGCCATTCATTAAGAAAGYTGGAAATGAATATTTGACAAAACTTTTTTTAGAACACATACCTCTGAAAAATTTAAAATATCTACGATTAGCGTACAGTAAAAATACAGATTTGGAATCTAAAGATCTACATTTCCTTGTATCCTCATACCAATTCAGATCCAAAGACTGATGATTCTTTATATTTTAGAAAACATGAATGAATCAATCGCATCTTGCGGTTTCTCACAACACTCTTAATAAAACATACATTTAGAAATATATATTAAAAAACACGCTCATTGAAAATATGCTCTGCATCAGCAACATGGGAGGATTTTTTTTTTATTTAATCAAGTTATTCAAATAAAAACTTGAAGTTTTTAAATTTTAATCCTAAATCTCATTCATCATCAGCTTGGTAGGAACCAGACACTAAACTTAAAGTGGAAAGGAGACTATGCCTTGCAAAGACACTGGAAAAACAGACGGCTTAAGATTGTATCAGTACATTTTCTAGCTGTGTAATTACAAAGTTCTAGACAGATGTACAGAAAAAAATGTATTACAAAGTATTACATTTCTCCTCCCCTTTGTAAGTAAATAAATATTTTTGTATTTATTGATAAACTGTCAGGAAGAAGATACCTCCTACATCATCTCTGTGAATCTAGAGACAAAAAAATCATCTGCAGAAGTAAATACACTGAACTTACATTAAGAAGGAAACTATGTATTTGGAACACAGACACTCTATAAAAGAAAAAGCAGTTAGCTTGAGTAATTAAAACGAAAAAGATGAAACTGAAAACAGTTTTGGAAAACAGTCGTCTTCAAAACGAGGTTAAAAGGCAAGCAGAAGTTAAAACTTGCATTGGAGGTAGGCCTGGATGACTAGCTAGGACTGCTGCCCCTTATTATTTTAGATCTTGCCATGTTAAATTACCAGCTTTGATGCTATCTATTACATTTTTATTTGTTTTTCTTTTAAATTGTTCATTCTTTGAGATCATTTTTCACATTAGACAAAAGCTACAGCAGCAGAGCTCAGCCTTTGATGGATAGCTTACTAACAACATCGTACTAGAAGACAAAACTGCAGTACAATGAATCATCTCAGCAGAAGAGTTCTGTCACCTGCTTCAGCTCAAAAGTGTATTATCCTATACATGTTTTCCGCAGGAAAAAGCTAGCCTTCCCCTCTACCCCATTTGTCTAACTAGTTTAAGGCAACTGAAAGCTTTCCATAGAGAAACGCTCCTGGATTTTACGGAGTTTTCGTCCAAAAAAATTCATGCACTTCACAGATGGATGAGATAATCCTTTCCACTATTATTAGAAAGAAGACACACGCCTGCCTTGCCCCTAGCCTCGCTACACATGAAGGCTCTTGAAGCCCAGTGTGGGCTGCTCAGCCTCTATCCAGGATTAAAAGGAGCTCGCATGCTGAGTCTGGCCACTAATCAATACAACCTACTATTTGGCATCTGACTACATGCTCTTTTACTTTAGCTACTAAATTTTAGGTTAGTGCCAACAAATCTGGCTAGTTACACAAAGAAGAATATTCTTTACTTTTCTACAGTCAACAGTAAGCTTTCAGAAGAAAGGACTTAATTAATAGTTGTATTATAATATAATATAAATACCTCCTCTCAGTGAAAGATGAAGTTTAGTACCACTGAGCAAGAAAAAAAGGCTAAAATAACAGGCTAACAGCTAAAATAATCGGACTATAAAGGCATGGAGGCACTTTAAAAGTAATCTTGTTCTGTGTGCAGTGCAACTTATGAAGCCCAGCTTCTTTCCTGAGAGGCAAAAGGCTGTACAGGCTCCACCTACACTGGAGTTACGCCCATGAAAACCGTCTGGCCACACATATAGGCAATAATTTTAATCTCTTCCTTTCCAGTTGCTTGTTTGCATAAAACAGATGGGGGGCTTAATTACTGTGAAATTCTATCCCCCTCAAATTCAGTTGAAAATGACCAACACGACAGCAGCAAGTAAAGGGCCACAATTGTCAGCGAAACCCCAGTTGCATAAGCCTACTTCTTCACGATAATACTTCAGTCAGGACAAAGATGTAGGATTTTGCACAGGACCCAGTTTTTACGTTTTTGCTTTCATCCTGTTGCTATCCTAAAAAAGGGGACAGTTTTTAAATTTATATTTTTTTGAACTTTTATCTTAGTATGCAACGTCATTGGATCACTAAAAAATAAATGTATCAGCACAGTTTATTTATTTTTATCATACAACCAAAAGTTTAGGAATCAAAGTTTAAAGCTGAAATTTGAGAGAAGAAATTTAAGAGAAGCTACAACTACAAGCTACAAAGAAATTTAAGAGAAGCTAAGTTTAAGAGAAGGTACAAACAAATCCACCATCAAAGACCACCTCCACCATCAACTCCACCATCTTTAGTCTTTCCTAGAAAGAAAGAGAGTTCCTGCAAACCTGTTTTTGGTAAACAGCCACAAAGCAAAATCCAGACCTTCTTTTAACTTGGCCATCAATTTCCCCATGAGCATTAAAAGAAAAAAAACTACAGCATTCAAAAACTGGCCAAACTTTATTCACTAAGTGACATATAATGTGCCATAAGTCCACAAAAACAAAGAAGTAAAAAAAGCCTGTAACCTGCACTCTTTACCTAAAATGCTGAATGTGGTTCCACACAGCATGAATGCAATTGTGGCAGATTGAAGTTACAACTTGTACCACTTCAGGCATCCTCAACACACCCCTTTGACACAGGAGTGTAAAATCTCCCTCACAGAGGTGTTGTCAATAAATGCATTTAACACTTTTGTTTTACAATTTTTAAACAAATTGGTTTTGGATGTAAGTGAAAAGGAATTATTAAAGATCTCAGGAAAATAATTCATAGTGAAGGAAGACAGAATTTATCAGGAGGCACAGTACCTTGCTCAAAAGCAGAGAATGGATGTTAGTGTGGTAATGACAAACTCCTAAGCCCTGTTCTCCTGCCACTAGCCACAATGAATGAATGAATTGGATAAATAATGCAGTTTTGAGGTGAGGGAGAGTACAAAACGATGATTAAGGCAGCCCTAAACCATCTGTTTCTATTATTGGTACAATAAGTCTGGACAAAGAATGGCTGGTACTAACAGATTGACAGGATTTGCAGATTATGCCCAGTAACCAGCGCTACATAAAGGTAGAGAAAAGTTACGCAGGATTGACATAATGTTTAACATTTTCTAGAAAACATTAGTAAAAGGTGCTGTAAGATGCAGAGGATCCAACACAAACATTCAATCTTTAATCACAGGTCACAAAAGCCAACAAAGAAAAAATCTTTTATATGCCTATTCAAAAGAAAACGAAACTATAAGGAGAAGGTACACAACAGATCTCTTTATAACAATGTCATTGCCTCTCTGCATCAAGCAAAGACCACCACAAAAGAAGGGCAAAATTAAATAAACTTAGAAGTGACAGAAATTATACTGCACATTCACACTTTGCAAATAATATAAAAAACTGCCAAAACCCCTACAATCTTTTGATCTGCTATGTATTCAGTCTTGCCCAATGTTTTCAAATACTTGGAGCACTGACGGGAGTAGAATTCACTAATAATGAAGCAGCATGCTCCTTYGGGTTTGATGCATGCAAAACACTGTACTGCAAGTGTTCTTGCAAACAAAAGAAAGTTCAGAGCCCTAAAATTATACAAAAGGAAGCACAATTATCAAGGGAACTTTTCCGAAGCTTGTGCAAGCCCAGTTTTTCAGGATCAATACGAATTCTCATTCCATGTGTCTGTCCAAAGAAGTGCAATAACTGATGGCCGTAAAATGAATTCCAGCCAGTTATCACCATGAAAACACTTGCTACTGATTGTGCTGTATGCAAACTCATGAACAGCAGGATGGAAAAGATCTCTGCAATGTGAACTCTGCTTTGAGCACAGAAACTTATAGTCATACAATTAATGAGGTTAAACAAGATCACAAAAAAAATGGCAGCTTTTTACAGTGACGCTGCAGGAGGCAAAGATAATATTTGAAAGCAAAACATAGCAAAAAAATAATAATACAAAATATTTTTGTATGTTAGTGAGTAAATAACCATTAATTGGCCCAAGTTAGAAGGAACTTTTTCAAAAAGCAGACTTGTCTGAATTGTCTAAAGAAGTTTTTTGTATTTACTTTCTGAATGTTCATGTTGGTCAGGCCTAACATATGCCACTGTATCTAACTGCAACAATCCTTACTGTCCCTTATGTTCCCAAAGCAATTAGAAAGAGGGATAAAACCAACAGAAGACCATACAGAAGAAATAAACTTAACAGTGGTAACTGATTAAGATGTTTTCTCACATACACATCTCTCACCTACACAATGCAATTGCTGTAAATTTTATACCCTTCTGAATGAGAAAGTGAATCAAACATTCTTCTCCTCCAGAAGCATACAACCACCATCATGGCATGGCAATGCATCTAACAAGAATTATGACAATCTGTCCAACTCCTCACCTACTGCACTAATTATCAAAGCATGGGGTTACACATTATTTGACAACAAATAAACCTTTAAAATACAAAAATTAGGAATAAATATACATTTTAAGAACATATTTTCTCTTCAGGTAAAGCATTTCTTTAAATCTCACCAGAAAGGAAAATAAATTAGTCCCACTAAGGTTTGCAATATCACTAAACATTCATCTGTTCGAGTATACCCTAGCATCAGGGTATACTTCAGACTCAGGATTTTACATTTCTTCGTTCATTTTCCTTCTATGTCTGTTCTCAAAGCAGACAAGTACTGAAAAACAGAAAGGATTTTTAAACAAGACATTCTAAAAAAATTAAAATTCAGACAACTATGTTTAAGTCAAATGACACACAGTAAAATGTATTCACTCATTTCCAGTGACAAGCACTTCTTGCTATCTCCAATGTATTCCTACAAAATGTTGCAGTTGGGCATCTCCTTTTAATTGATAAAATAACCAGGAGCTTCTATTTTTCAAAAAATGGTGATCCTTCTGAAATGGATACAAATGGTACTAAGAGCTTCATAGGGAGTACAGCTTCAGGACATTTCATCTTACGCCGTAAGCCTGCAATTCGGTGCACGTAGAAATTGGCACAGAAGTGAGCTGCTGACAGTGCTTCCTAAAGGACACAGTGCACTGCCTTGGGAACGCAAGAACTGCCACAGGAGACTGGAGGGATACAAGGAGTTTTCTGCAATCAGAAACAGTACATCCTCAGGAGGAGGGTGAAGGGAAGGGAAGAAGAATTGTGCTTGATTGAGAAAAGGACAGGAAACAAAACGGCATGGTTTAACGCTAACATACATGCAAACAATTGCAGCAAGACTAACTAGAGAAAACAAGGGTGGAATCCAGACATCATACAACAATACTGGTACCCTGATCAATGGATTTAAAAACAAAAAAAGAGAATATTAAAAATCCAGAGATAAGCACACAGAAAAACAATCAATCCCCCCCAAACACTAGGCTTTAAAATATATTGTGGAAAACATCTTGGATTGATGAATCTACTTTGAAACTAGTACTCAACACAATGACAAAAGGGAAAAAATTGATCTGTTTGAACTGAAATAAAGTTGCTTTATTTAATAGGGAGACCTATTTCTGAAAATCAGTTCCCATAGTTACCATAAGCTGCATTTCAAAGGTTTAATGTTGACCTAAAGCACTTTCTTCTAAATCTTTCATATAGGAAGATTTTTCAAAAGACTTGAAATATGTGAGCTTCTAGCCTAAGCTCTACAGTGACTTTAAAATCAAATTACTTTTTGTTACATGCTTAAAATAACCACAGTTTCTAGAGTTTGTGTTCATCTCAGTTTTCATCCCTATATTATCAAAACACAGGAAATACTTTTTTTACACAAAACCACTCACTCCCTGAAAATAATTTTTGTGCTAAAGAGAGAGCATAGACTCCTGAACCGCCATTTGATTCTTTCAGTAGTTGGTATCACAGTAAAAACCCCAAACACTAAAGAGAGGAAGACAGAATATGAGTTCCAAACATATATAACAAATCACACTCACATTAAGTTAACTGGCTGTTTGTTCTTCAAGTATCTACATTGGCAAGTGTCCTTCTAGTAATGAGCTAGCAGTTAATTTCTTACCTAAATAAATACAGTGGTAATGATCAACCAGAAATTACCTGCACTTTTCCTGTTTTGTCTAGATCTGACCAAATGTAATCAGCTTATAATTACGTTAAGTAGTTTGCTTAGCATTCTATTTATAGAACTGATTAGATGCTGCTAAGCAGAGTAGGCAACAGTTTAAGACTTCATTCTGCTGTTGAAAGCAGACGCTGGGGACAGGGGAGAGGGCGCAAGGATGGCAGAGAGAACAAACAAAACTCAGAAAACTTCAGAAAGATTACTATATTTTAGGGGGTACAAGCCTGTTGCTTTATGCACATTTTAAAGTTGTGTGTTATTTGGTTAAATAGCACATATTTTGAATTTTGAAATTATTACTATTAAATATTTAATTACTTAAATAGGTCCGAACAAGTGAATATTCAGCCATACTGACTACTGTTGACTCTTCCTGGAGAGAGAGAAAATGGTGGTGTCCTGGCTTGGGAAAGAGAAAATCCAGGTTGTAGGAAAACGACAAGACCACTGCCGAGGCCCTGGCCTGAGGTTACGCTAACTGAACACGATGTGAAAAACTAAAAGACATGACATGAGAAATTGTTGGATGACAGACAACATAGTAAGAAGCTGACAAAAGCTACAGATAGCACCATGAGGGATGGCTGGATTTCACAAATGGTTAAAGGGGAGTTAAGTTAGAAACAGCCAAACTTCACAGAAAATTGAAGGGGGACCTTTAAGGTATCGGGGACCTTCTGGGAGGCAGAACTTGCAATGCCAGCAGTACTTCGGTAACCATATCTGTAACACCACAGAAGACCAAGATTCCCTGGATAATGGTATCAGAAATACCAAATTGGAGCAGCAAAATTAGGACCAATAGGGAAAAAGTAATAAGGGGTGGGTTCTTTATTTGGGAGAAAAAAGAAAAATTGGTACAAGGGTGGCAAAAGGAGGGTCAAGAAAGAGGAAAACAGATAAGCTATACAAAATGTGACGACTGCTGTCTGGTGCAGCCGTGCCCTTGATCCTAATTAGGACCATAAACCAAACCAGTCGTTCTGACCATATCACATGAGTCCAACTTGCTTCCGTAACCAAGAGAAGTGGGGAGGGTGCCAGGGTGCCTTCCCTGGCTAACAGGAGGACGCCTGGTTCGACACATCAAGTAACCTGGTTATCCCCATGTCAGTGCTGGCTCCAGGTCTGTCAGCATCCGCATCTACCCACCACTCCCTAACACAGGTCTGTCAGAGACTGTCTTTGACAAATCGCTTCAATTTAATTCCTCATTTCCTCATTTATATAATTATAATACTGTTTTTCTTATTCTCTTTCAGTAAGGTTATTTTTTGGCACTGTCAGTAACAAAACAAGAAAGTAAAGATTTAAATTATTTAAGCTTTTAGCATTTATCTCTTGCTACTTTATCTTTCAGGTAAACTTGTCTTTGCAAGTAAGAGAATGGCAGGAGAGTAATACCTAACATACGGAGTGAAAGGTACKCATAGTACAGGATAGGATAGAACTGAAAAGAAGCTAAGAGGAAAATACAGTTCCTAACTTTACAGGTTACAGTACATGGGAGAAAAAAGAAATTCAAAAAACAGGGCAAGGGATTAAAAGAAACAACAACTTATCGGTGCTTATTAACAATAGCCCTTACCCCAATTGTTTGTAAAGAATAATAAGCACAACTTCATCTTAACAACAATGTAGTGATAATTTTCCAAACACACACACTCTTTGTTCATCACCAAGAGTTAGACCAACACTTAATTAATCTATTACAAATTTGCAACTTCCTGTCAAAGATTACTGTTTCTTTAAAAGATGAAAATAAAAGGGATTATATTATATTATATACAGGGAAAAATAATAATCACAAAAGGCTTATATTTTATGCTAATTTATATTTATAGCAATTGTTTTATTTACCTTTTTGTTTTCTTGTAGTTTTCCAGCTGTAATGTCTGCATACATTTGTATCTTTCCAACTCACACTGTTCACACAGGTCCTCAAGACACAATAGATGATTCTCCATTTCCTCAAAGTTTGCCTCTAGTTGGGCTATAAGAAATACTTACATGAATATCAAATTGTATCAATAGATGGACAACTCACCTGAGCAGAAACAGGAATTCATAAAGGTACATAATTAACATGGTAATAATTACACATATATAAACAGCACAGAAAAATAAACAAATCTCTAGTCCATATCACATAGACAGCAGAGCCATGTTAAGGGAGATCTATCTGAAGTTCCCTTTGTAGTAAGACGCTGAACCACTATATTTGCCCCAGCATCCTGGTCTCACAGGAGACTTGTGGTCTATTTTGGGAAAAGAAGCATCCACAACCCATAATTTAATTTTGCTTCTTGGGCACACTGTCAGTTTACCTCTTCCCGCCTGGTACCAATCTGAGGAACAAAACTATGCTGACCAAGACCAGTACTAATCTCAAATTATTCAAATGAAGCAAAAGTAAAGCATACTGGGAGAATTTTAACTCTTACATGACCTTGTGATAATATAAAAGAATACAGACTTTGAAAGTTTACTCTGAAGACAGACCCTTTACTGATAGGCAAATATCTTGATTTAGCTATTTTACATACCGATGCAAAATCTCTTAATCTGCTCTTTAACCGTAATTGTTCAGAGTCTCAAGTTAAAAGAGATCATGCCTATGAAAAGCCCTGAGAAACCTGATCTTATCTCATAGCTCACCCTGTTTTGAGTAGAAGTTTGGACTAGAGAACTCCTGACGTCCCTTCTGACCTCAATTATCCCATGTGAATCTTGTATCAAAGGATCACTCTCCCTGTGGGTGATTAATGCTGAATTCCATGTCCCTCCTCAGGATCCCGAAGTGGAAAAACTATTTTCCCAAACTCTAACCAGTTAGTTACTCTGGGATGGAGCTGTGTGAATACAGGACTATTATTCACCCTTTTGTCAGGACTTCTCCTATACCAGAGGGAAGGTAAATTGCAGAAGGAAGGATAAATCACATTTTTACAAACAAAACAGCAACCAAAGAATAGAAGCGATTTTGCAGTTCAGAGACAGATACACTAATCTGTTGCAGTATATGAACTTGACTGTTGATGCAAAGAACTACACAGATGATGGAATGAAGTAGCAGAAAACCTAAAGCAACTCTAAGTTTTGGCAAATGACTGTGTTTCACCTTTGCCTGTAACAGACAGAAGCAATCTTCATAAAGCAAGACAATAACTGTTAAGTTCAAGGTAGAAAAAAGTGATTTAAAGTTAACGTGTTTTGGATGCTCAACAGAAGGAAACAGCAAGCTGAAGGCATCAGTCAAATCTTCAGTTCTGGTTTGGCCATTCTACTTGAGCCTATCTTGGAGTATACAAAATTTCAACTTTCTTAGCCATTACTCAATTAGAAATTGCTATCCTAGTGGTCCCTGTAGAAAAGCAAAAGTTAAGACCTCGTAAACAAATTTCCTAGCATGCATAGTCATATATTCAGCTCCAATTACTTAGTAAGATTTTTTTAGTCCCTAACAAGTAAGGTACTGCTCCACAACAGTCAGAAAGGGAAACATGAATCATATAATCAGCAAAGATTTCCTGAAATTTTTTATCTGTATACAGATCACTTGAGGGGGGGGGTGGGGGGGGGAAGGCAGTTGACAATGTGGAAACAAGTTTGAGGAAAAAAACAAAAAACATCTTCAGTTCTACAGATTGTGATGTGGAACGTGCATTGTTTACCACATACTCAACTTCCTCTCACAAGATCCAGATGTATTCAAAGGGCAATATCACGACTACAGTTACGACTGGTGGTCCCTTTTTGCTTAAGAAATGGACTTTTCTGAGTGCATTAAAATCCAAATGTCTGTATTATGCTAACTTGCTTTTCAGAATGATTGCTCACTTATTAATTTGCAAAATTCACAAACACAGCAGGGCTCAAGATAATTTAGTAAGGTGCCTATCAACCGGTGTTCTTCCACTTAAAAAAACCACCACCTGCTTTACTTTACATGCTATTGAAAAAATATTAAAAGACAACAACAAAGAACAGGAAAATAAAGAGGATGAAGAAAAATGAATTCTAGAGGGCAACTGATTCCTAGCACTAGCATTTGAGCAGCCTCTAGTGGGAATTGCAGAAAACACTGTGCTCCTGAAGAACAGGAATGAACACTTTAAGAGCTCTCCAGAAGACAACAATCCTGCTTTACTGCAACACAGGTTTAACAATTTTTCTTTCTGAAGTGAAAGAAAACTTAGTTGCTTTTCACAAAAAGAAGTTGAAGACTAGCTTGATAGCAATAGCACCAGCTACGGTTGTGAATTAACATCTCCCCTACCCAAATGAGACTGTATGCACTGTGCATCAAAAGAAAGTTCCAAAGCAAGCTACGTATTTAATCAATTTGAAATTTAAGCCATAATTCTTTGATCAGCTCTTATCTATATTCACAGACAAATAAGCTCATGCTTTTAAAAAGGTATTTAGCAAAAATATGAAATCTAGAAATTCATTTCCAGTTTATAGTTCACAGTGGCACCTAGAATGAATCTGCCCCAGAAAGCCAGCTAATGTTCTAAAGAATACCTGCAAGATTACTACTTCTTTTCCAGCTCTTCAAGAAATCCCACAACCAAGTGGTTAGGCAACAACCAACATCTCACTCTGAAACRGCATTGCTATGAAGGAGAAAAACATCTCCTCCTTTTAATCTTTGTAAGGGGGCTGGAAAAAATCCATTGTACCTTTAGAGTAAGAATTTTCCTGTATAGCAATATGCCACACTTGGTAGAAATAATATTTTTTATTAGATAGCTGAAAAAATAACTTGTTCTTTAGGTCACATCATTGCTATTATATTAGTTTGGCCTGTATTTCTTAYACTATCACAGGTATAACAACACTATTACAAGTTTTAGTTCTCAGTTTTAATTTTTTTAAAGTATGTTAATGTTTGATCAGATGACATTAGATCGAATTATCTTCCATCAGTGTACACTGTTTTTCTTAGTTTACCAGCTACTCAGGTATTGAAGTATTTATCTGGAACTCAACAATCACAAAAACCAATTCTGTACTTGAAAATGCTTTCTTTCTAAAGTTTAGCTAATTTAAATTTACCACATAAATCTTTTAACTGAAACCTATGTTACCTGTAGTTCTGCAGTAGTACAAGAGTTGTTAGAAAAGCTAAATCACAGCTGTGTATCAGAAAATATTACAGTTTTCAGTTTTTCCTACAATAACTTTAAATGTAGCTTTCCTGCACTCGCAGCCACCAAAACTACAGAAACCGCCAGGGAGTATTAAAGACATTTTTACAAAGTTCATTCATTTTCTGACTAAAAGGCAAAAAGCCAGAAAACAGGAAGGAAACAACTACATCAAAGAAATTCTCTCTACCTTGAGGCCAGAGAGGGACACAGATTACTAAAAGCTTAAAATGAGCAGTGAAAGACATATATATACAGGAAGAGCTCAATTCAGCTGCAACACTTGGAAAAAAGTCTTTACACAATTACAGTTCTACTAGCGCTCAATTTTGATTTGTTTTTAAAGAAAAGATCTTAAACCCAGCTAGTATCATACCATTTACACAAAGCTAAAGCAGCTTCTTTGCTGAAACTATACAGCAAGTATACTAGGATATTTTTCCTTCTGTATTCAAGCCACAGACACTTCCAAGTTTACAACACCAAACTATATGCCTTTTATACATGTAYATCTCTACCTTATACAACAACCCTCTCCGCTGAAGCATTCTGCCCTGGAGCCTATGAAAGAGAAAAAATCCCTGTTGAACACAGGTGTCTTTACACTCTATTTCTCAAATTCCCTGGTTTTACATACATCTCCCCAATATTTTCCCTGATTTTCTCAGTAAAAGATAAATGCTGTTTCATCTCAGACAATGAAACTCATGAAAGCAAGAAAAGTAATAGCAGTTTTTAAACAACCGGTCAACCAGTTAGAAAAATTGTTTTAATTAATAATAAAATACGATTTTCTTTAAACATTTTCCCAACTGCAAATCATTACTTATTTACAGTAAAAGTTTTTACAGTTCTCCTAACTTTAAAAATAATTCTAAAATCAAAAAGAAACCACTAAAAACTAGAGTCTTCTAATGGAATGCATGTTCTAGATTTCTGCATCACAAAACATTTATCCAGCTCTTTTTCAAGAGCTATTAACTCCTAGATGCTAACTAAAAAGAAACTGTTATGTAACCAAACACAATTCAGAAGTCCAAGTTCAAATGCCAGCTCTGTGAAAAATCTTGATTAATATATTGTCTGGTCTTAAATTCACTTTTACTTGACCAATACCTGCTAATATCTAAATCCTGACATAAGCCACAATTAATAAATACATAATAGTAAACTAATGACTTCTCTTCCCCAAAGACACTTATGTCTTCCCCAAAGAGACAAGTCTATGGGCTATTACTCACTACACTTTTTCCTCCTAAAAGTACTGCTTCAGAGGTTGTCTACAAACCGATGAAATGAACAAAAATTAAATTCTACAATCTCAGAATACAAGATGTTAATGGCAGTATACTGCATTATTCAAACTGGAAAAATCTTTGGCATTTTTATCAAGAAATTAAAAAATAAGTATATTTCATTAAAACACACTTTTTTGCTGCAAAACAAGTACCCAAAATACAGGGTATTAAGTTCTTAAAGTAGTTCAAATATTACCAAAATCAAAATCTTGTATTTAATGAAAAATATATTATAATCACTGTGACCTTATATTTCACAAATTTTAGTATATTTCCTTAATGTCTGAAGAAGCCATTAAGAAGTCTTTAATCACACTTCTTAAACAAAGGGAACGTGGCCATTATTTTTTTTAATGCAAATTCTGAACAAATTGGATTGAATGTTGCAAAGCTAGAAAATGGCAACTTTCATACTTGATACACAATCTGAAAATAAAGCATAACCTTCTGCTCAGGATATAAACAAGGACACCTCTCCTAAGCAGTGCAAAAAGTTTCTGTTTCCCTAATGGATTTTCACACCCATCTAACCCATACTTCGGAAAAAAATATTTATTAAAGACTAGGAGGCAATGGCTTTTATCTCTGTGAATATATACCCAGCCTTATTTTCTTCCCAGTCTCACCAGTCTAAATATTTTCACCCTACATTGGATCTGTCACCTATGTTCATGACCAGCCTTTCTGAAACCAATATCAAGTTGATGCTTAACATTTGATGGTTTTTTTTTTTTAAAAAAAAAAAAAAAAGGAGGAATTGGATTTGGATCAAGGTTTGTGTGCATTGATTTGCTGAAATCAAAACAGATATTTGAGCAAAATGCCCCTGCTCAAACATGAAGCATATTTCATATTAAGACAAGTATGTCAGATATCGGCAAGCAGATATTTTCTACAGCATCTCAAATAAAAATTGGCTTAAGTGATGATTCAAATTCTGGAGTTTGAAAGGACAATAACTGTCCTTTTCACTTTTACATGAGAGTAATTTTTTCTTCAAAGTTTTCAACAGCAGCTACAAGACATTCCGTAATACAATAAATTTATCAAATGAAGACACAGACTTTTTACTTGAAGTGAGGGATGACTGATAATGTCAGTACCAAGTTAAAGGACTTTAATAAAGTTCTAATGAAAATGTGTCTTGTAATTGTCCTGGTTCTGGCTGGGACAGAGTTAACTTTCTACTCAGTAGCTGGGGGGGGGTGCTGTGTTTTGGGTTTGGTGTAATAGGAGCATTGATGGCCCATTGATGTTTTGGGTGTTGCTGGGTGGTGCTTGCACCGGGCACTTTTCGGCCTCCCATGCCCTGCCAGGTGCATGGGAAGCTGGCGGGGGGAGCACAGCCAGGGCAGGTGACCCAGCTGGCCAATGGGGTATTCCATACCATGTGACGTCATGCGCAGTATAAGAACTAAGGGGGGGGTGTCTCTGGCGTCACGCGACGGGCTCTTGCGTATTGGGCAACACGTCAGTTCGGTGGGTGGTGAGCAGTTGCATTGTGCATTGCCTGCTTTGTATATTCTATTATTGTTGTTGTTATCATTGTTATTATTACTGTTCTACTTCGTTTTATTTCAATTAYTAAACTGTTTKTATCTCAACCCGCAAGTTTTCCTGCTTGTGCCCTCCCGATTCTCTCCCCCATCCTACCAGAGGTGGGGGGTGAGCGAGCGGCTGCGTGGTGTTCAGTTGCTGGCCAGGGTTAAACCATGACAGTAATACACTGCAAAAGCTGAAGAATCTGTACATGACTCATACCAACTTTAAGTAGGTCAGTAAAAGGGCTCATTTCCATTATCTGAAATTTCTTTTATCAAAAGCAGCCAGGGTTCCCTATCTACTTGCAAAATGAAAGCATTAATAGATTTATTAGAAGCATATCATGTCACAACACAGAACTTTTACTTTTCTGAAATGATGAAGATGAGCCAAATTACATCTTGGATGCACAACCGAGGACACAGCAGTTTATAATTCTATATTCACATATTTTTTTTTACAGAATGTTTCACTCACATTTAAAATTCACAGCCATAGTATTAGTCATCTCTTGGAAAAGTGAATACAGTTTACATTTATAAAAAGCAGATAGTTCAGAGTTATAAAAACTAAAACTAGTGAGCAGAGTATCACAGCAAATTTCTCATAAATCACTTCCAGAAGTGTAGATGTTGAATTCGGTATAAATTATACCGTTCTCTTCAAATGGACTCCATAAAACTTATCAGAAAAAAACAATTCCAAAAAACTCACAGTGGTTAGGAGGAACTAATAAAAACCTCTAGGTAAATTACTTGAAATTGACACACGAGGTGAGGCTAGATGATTTGGTTCAAATCTCACAACTTTACCAGTAGACTTCAAAATTCATTAGCTTCCCTGAGCAGACTGGTTAATGCTTCCTTAAATCCTGCTTGTGCAGTATCAAAAATATTCTAGAGACACTGAGCCTTCTCCAAGTAATTCTACAATCAGRGTGAGATTAATTCTGGTTCCTGTAACATTAGGAATGGGAAGGTAACCCCAATTCATCAGGATTTACAGCATTTGCAGTTATGAACTATAAGGACAATTCCATTAGGTTTTTATTACATTGTTTATCTTTGGTCTACCAGTGGACTGCATCACTTTGTGCATGATGATATTAAATTCAGTATTTAAATAAATCATTATTTGAATTGATATTTCCTTAGAAAATAATTGAGCTTTTAAAAAAGCCAACATTAAATGGTTACCACACATGATAAAGCCTTACTAAACAAGGTGGTATAAGAAAATAGTAATAAAAAATGAAATATATTCCTTGGTTCAGAAAGAAATAGCGAAGTTATTACCAGCCTACCTAGGAACAAAAGCTGATTTGTGCATATCCACTGACCAAAGAAGAATGAGAAATTAGCCTTTGAACACAGAAAAGAACCCTCCTTTTCTTCACATCAGATGCCAGCACACAAATCCAGCCCACCCCACAAAAAACAAGAGCTGCAATTACATGAAGAATTTCTGCATGCTTCCCAGCTGGTGTAAGAATAGTGCAGGCAGAGCCCCTGGGGAACTTAGCTACTAAAATCCATGCACAGACAGCAGTTTTTGAAAACTTTAATTCGATGCAACTTGAATAGATTTTCATGGAGGCAGCAAGAGGCCTACTGTTGACAGAAAGGCTTGCTACTTGTCAAATGCTGCATCCCCATTTCAAGGCTCAGTAACACTAGAGCTTTTCAGAGACTAAGAGGCCAGAACATTTTTTCCTAATTTCATTTTCAACAGTGGATCAACTGTTCTGTATGAGAGGTTTCCAGTAGTAGTCCACTAAAGCATTCATCTATTCATCTTTTCATCTTTTAAATTAAATCAACAGGTTGACATTTGGTAAAGTTATAAAAATTGGAACCCATCTAACAAACATGAGGTATTTGGTAACCTTAATACCTAGCATTGCTAGTTTCAGCTATGAAAAAGCTGGTTATCACTTCAGAATAGCTTAACCCTGTACACTACCTTAAACTATGGAAGCTAGCTTTGGAACCAACAATTACTCTCAACAAAAAGTTTCTGCCTTGAAAGTGTCCCAAGCCAGGTAAATTTCTCCCCCCGCCCCAACAAATGATGATTTAAAACAAATTATTATATAAAATGACATAGACTCAATCAAAAACAAGCAACTACATACATGAGTGTTCACACTACTTACAAATCTTTAAGAATTTAAAAAGACTTCAAGAATAATAATTTTCAACTGTTCACACCAAGATATGCAGTTGTCACAATTTTTTTCTTCCCAAATAATGGCACATAGAAAATTTTAACTGCTGGGAGAGCAACTAATAATTTTGCTCTTTTAAAAAACCAGTTTGTTTAAGAACTACTGTTTTACAATAGAAAGGATGTGTTTGGGAAGCAAAATTAAATTTTATAATTGCAAAGTTCACAACAGCTGAACTTCAGTCTAATCCTCTGTACTGACTTGAATGCTTGTTATGTCTATAAAATCTTACCTAGGCTTGCCGTGAGGCATTCCAGATCTGCTAAAAACCCAGGTATTTGCTGGAGCTGATCCTGTAGTTCCACCAGACTGTTCCTTTTCTTCTCCCAATGTGCAGAAAGCATCACAACTTCACTATCCACCAGCTGAAACAAACAGGTTCTTTACTTTACTTGCAAATTTATGCACCTATTTATGAGAATCTTGACTAATTTTTAGAATTAATGCATCTGCAAGCATAAGGTCAGCATAGCAACCCTACAGCACTGCCACTTGTGTACTTCTCAAGTAAATATACAACATGCTCAAGAAAGCCTCTGTAGTATGAAATATTTATATCAAAATGCATTGATCAAAACAAGATTAAAAGTTATTTCTCAATATACTAATCAATGCAGGAAATATTTTATGGATTTTATTAACTGTAAATAACATGCATCTGGAATTTTGACAGCAGCGTTGCACTGGTATGCAATAACAACATTGCAGTGCTGCAATGTAAGGCTTATTTAGATCAATAACTTAGTTTAGTGTTGCTAGTCATACCGATAATCTTAACAACAAAGCTGAAAACTCTGCACATTCAAAATAGTCTAGAAAATGAAATAAAAGGAGTGACATTTAAAAAAAAGTTGCCTTTATAACAGTCCTGCTGTTCCGCTCTTGTGATAAACTTAATGGCAGTAGTTGCAAGTCTTTATGAACACGCTTCTACATTAGTTCAATTTTTGTTGTTTGATTCTTCCTAATTTTCATTATACAATAGTATAATGAGAAAAGGATATACTGCTTAAAAGTTTTATTTATAGAGGTCAGATACTATGAGAAACAGCAAGATCAAGAGATCTTAGGTAACAAATGTTTCCCTTATTTATGATACTTGAGATGATTCAATTATAGTTTCCCTGCTCTTAGTTCCATTAACCACTCTTCCTCTTGCACACAACTGCAGCCTGTGGCTGTATCTGCATTCTGAATTCCTCAGTTTTTGTAGAATTTAGCTGCAGAAACTGAAAAAGTCTGAGCAATGGGCAAAGGAAGTTCTCAAAGATTTACAATTCTACCCACTTCAGACAGATTCTTTTAGAAGAACGACAACTTCTCCCATTTCCAAATTCCTCCAGCTACCTATGCCTGTCAAAAAGCCAACCTGTTTTACCAGACAAGGTTTGAAAACTTATTCCAAAGCCCAGTAAGTAATGAAACACTTCAGAAGACCAACATCCTTATTTAAATAAAGCCAAGTCTATTTTTGAGAATGAGATATGGGATTTATCTCAGTTAAACAGTAAAGCAAACAAAAAAAAAATACACCATGAGATGGGGGCAAACACCAGAAAAACATTTCAGCCCAGAGATAACTGAATGCAGCTAAAATTACAATCATCTAAAAGCAGTATTTTTAGGACAATTTTGTAGATGGAACTGGTAGTTAGCATCTATAATTTAACATGGTAAGACTGTAGGCAGCAATTAAAGCTTGAAATTTTCACTTTCCTTTCTCTATTCAACATTTATAAATAAGACAGCACGAGTAATTTATCTGCTACTGGCCAGTACCAGAAATAGGATACTGGAACAAGTGGACCTTTAGGTCTGATATAGTACAGTCAATCTTGTGTGCTTACACAATCCTTATTTTATTGAACCCTGTATTTTCTACTTTTATAAAAAAGAAACAAACAAAAAACCACAAGCAATACATATTTTGGATTCTCCCAAAAGTAAACATCTGAACTCCATGGAAAATTTCAAAGTCTTTTTGGAAGTTTTTCATTCTAATTTTCCGAAGCCATAATATGTGAGATTAAGGTTACATTGGTTTTATATATATGAAACCTCACATTGTTTTCAGAACTACAATTGTTAAAGCAAACTATTGCAAGTATTACAAAATTGTAAGCAAGTCATTTAAGAGATCTTCTAAAAAAATCATCACGAGTAGTAAAACACACAAAGCTGGCAGAGAGAACTTAATCTCTAAAACGGAAGGTTTTCACTGGAATGTGTGGAAAAGGTGGGCCATAGTATTAGGAAAGAGAAAGAAGAACATAAGATAATATCTTTCTTACCCTAAATACACCTCTTCAAAAGACATTAAGCAGTGAGTTTTTTATCCGTTGGAAAAAGATACAGAGGAGACTCCTAAGGAAACCAGAAGAGTCAGGGAGGATGCAGCCGGCCAAAGTGAAGGTTTCAGCCAGGACACAGAACCCCACAGCTGAGTCCTGCTCTGCATTGTGGCCACCCAGCTTACACTGTCTGCCCCTTAAACAGGGCTTGAAACGTAAAGTCTGGTGCGGAGCAATGCATTGGTAGCACTTGCTGGAAGTTTGCTTTCCCTTCATTCCAGAAATAAACCACACAACTTGTCACTTTACTTCCAGGGCAGGAAAACTGAACAAAATTAGGAGAAAGTACAGAGACTTCCTGAATCTTTTCAGCCAGACAATCAAATCTTGCCATTTTCCTGTCCACTAGGAGAGGGCAGCAAACAGTGTCAGTGCAACAGCCCTACCCTGATACTAACCACCAACATGCCTCAACCCCAAATATATTCTGTACCTTCCCAGCCCCTCCCGCCGCTTTTAAAGAGCTACAGAAGTAACATGCAACATCATTTTTGCAATAGTTTACATTGCATCACATTATTTAATGTTTGCATTACATTATTGTTTACATTACAATGTTTACATTACTATTTATTGTTTACACTGCCGTTTATTGGCAATGTTAAGATGTCTTAAGCAGTCTCAAAATAACATTCCTAGCTAACTTAAAATCTTTCAGATAATGGCAGAATAGTGCAAAAACCAACCACCTGAACTTCTGGATATGTCTTATTTTTACCATCACCTTCTTGTCACACTCTGACAAAGTCATACTTCTCAATATCCTTCTCTAACCTAACATATCCCACAGAAAAACAGTAAGCTGATATAATTAGTATTTTTTGCTTAAGTGCAAGTAGTGATTGCAACTATCTGAACAAAGGACAGAAGACAAGAAATTCTGGGTGCCAATGTATCAGTTGAAAAGTACTTTAAAAGCACTAGGAAATTCTCACGCTCAATGCTTGTTGTAGTAATAGAAATATCAGAAAGTAAACAGCAGAATGAACTTCAGATAATTCTTGTTAGATGATACCTTGTGAGAAACGTGATCACAGAGAATTTCTATTTTTACAGTATCTATATTTAATACTTTAAGAATATTAATGCTAAGTACCATCAAATCTGGAAGAGATGTGAGAAACAAAGGGAACTGGACATTCTGATTCATTCCATCAGCTGCCTGTCAAACGCCATCTTAAAACCACAGTAAAAAACAATGCAACTTGGCATTTTTCCCAAGCAGCAATAGAGAGCATCACTTTTTCATTACACTGGTTGTACTGGATCCAGCTGGGATGGAGTTAATTTCCTTCACAGCAGCCCATATGGTGCTGTGTCTTGGATTTCTGACCAAAACTGTTGATAGCACACCAATGTTTTGGATATTGCTGAACAATGCTTGAACAGTGTCAAGGCTTTCTCTCTTCCCCACTCATCCCCGCTCCCCCTGCAGAGAGTAGGCTGCGGGTGGGCAAGAAGTTGGGAGGGGACACAGCCGGAGCAGCTGACCATTGGCCAAAGGGATATTTCATACCATGTAACATCATGCTCCACAATAAAAACTAAGGGTTTGGTCTCCCAAGGTAACCATTGCTCTGAGACTGGCTGGGCCTTGGTCTGCTTGTGGGAGGTTGTGAGCGACTGCTTTTGCATCACTTGTTTTTCCTCTGTCCTTCAATTATTAAACTGTCTTTATCTTGAACTATGTGTTTTCTCATTGTTGTTCTTCCTGTTCTCTCCTCTGTCCCACTGGTGGGGGAGTGAACAAGGCTGGGTAGGTGCTTACCTAGTGGCCAGGGTCAACCCGGTACATTGGTACTAAAACTTTTAGTTTAAAATTATTTACACATTTTAAAATATTTCAAGTGTGGCATTGCTATTTTTTCTTACCTCTCCAGCTTTTGCACAATCTTTGGCTCCTTTGTGAAGGGCAGCCCACGCATCTTCATATCTGAAGAGAAGGAAGATAAATGACTATTCTTACTGTATTCCCCTTACAAAGGAAGAGGATTTCATGGATGCCACTGTGCTTATATTTACAGGGACTACAAGAAATAGTTTAAAAAGCTGTACAGTTCTTTCTGGTATTTACTGTTCTACCAAGACAAATATACAGTAAGAAATAATTTCTTTCAAAGAAAAAGTGATTCATGTTTTCTAACCTGCTAGCAGCTTACATTAAGAGCTAAATGGACCCAGCAATATTTATAAGACTACATATAAAAGCCTTAAGCACTACTTGGAACCCAATTTCAATAAGAAAATGAAAAAAATTAACATGATTGTAATCACACCCCACCCCCCAAAAAAGAGAATCGATTTTTTTTTAAGATAAAAATACGAAGGAACTTTATAATGCAGATAGCTTCTGTTACTCAGAAAAAATGTGATTAAATACACATGGAATACACTTTCTTTTCACGGCAATGACAGGCATACTGTCTCTAAATGAAATCATATCAAATATGTAAAAGTTATAAAACATCAAATTAAAACCACAGGCTCAGCCTCAGTGCTGGTCTCCTTCATCCCTGTGCATTAAGACCATGAACTAAAGTCATCTTTCAAATGTTGCTTTTCCTCCAAAACTTCTGTTTCATTAACATGACAGCACTTAAGGATTGGGCAAGCTTTAAACATATTTATCATTTGGTAACAACCCCCACTCTACTAACTGCAGAACATCCAAAAAAACTATTAGTAACACCTTGATTTTCTTCTCATTTTCTTAACCTAATAAAGTTATTTCTGAAATTATAGGAAGCAGACACTAACAAAGAAATGGAAGGTCATACCTGCTCAGTAATTCCAGTCCAGCAGAAAACTCTGGCAAACACTGAACAGTTCTATAAAACAAATTGTAAATACAATGTTAATTACATATAATGTAAATTAAATGTTGTTAATGAATAGAAGACTGTTATAAAAAATGTGTGCACACGCATCTGCATGACAGATATGCTGAGCACAGAAATATTCCATACTGTTCACTTTCACAAACATTTTGTCAATTCTGGTTTAAAATGCATTACACAGTGTATCTTACAAGAATATTCCAAAGCTAGGGTTGGTTTTTTCCCCTTATTATTTTATGGTAGCCCATTCTTACCTCTTTTTGACTATGTCCATTAGAAACAACTTTTATGAGATAATTTCTTAGTACAGTTAACAGACACGCAGGATAAATATTGTTTTAACTTAAAACAGTGGACAGAAACATTCTAAAAATAAGACTACTACACAAGTTCTTTATGTCCCTCAATAAAGATATTGCACTCAATACATTCTATATTAAAAATAAATACTAAGCTAAAGGACCTTTGCCAGTTTAATGCTCTAATGATCTCCTATTGGCTGCATACATTTTCATTAACAACAGCTTGAAATATAACAGAAACTTATCATAAGTTAAAGAAAATTAACAATGCAGCACTTTTAAGGACATATTACATGAAGATCTCGATGTCATCCAAGATTCGTCTCTTAGAAGATTACCAGAATAGACTGTTTTGCACTGTCATCCAAACAATTTGAATGGAAAAAACCAAATACCATAAATGAAACCTTTTTTTCCTTAAACCAAGGGAAAAGTGATAGAATCAGTGAGATGGGAAGGGACCTCAGGCAGTCTCTAGTGCAACCTCCTGTTCAAAGCAGGACGAGCTATGGGATCAGACCAGCTTGCTCAGGGCTTTGTCCAGTTGCAACTTGAAAACCTCTGAGGATAGAAACTTCACAGGCTCTGTGAGCAACCTGTTCCACTGCTTGACTATCCTCATGGGAAAAAGCTTTTCCTTACAGCCTTTTGCTGTCTGAACACCTCTTGTTTCAACTTATGCCTATCGCCTTTTGTGTTCCCACCACATACCAATCTCCTCAATAACCTCTTCATAGGTAACGACAGGCTGCTGTTAGGTCTCCCCAAAGTCATCTATTCTGCAGGCTGAACAAGCCCCAGTCTCAGCCTTTCCTCATACACAGGGAGTTCCAGCCCCAACCATCTTGGTGACCCTCCACTAAACTTGCTCCAAGTTATCCATGCCTTTCTCACACTGGGGGCCCAAACTGGACACAGTAGCTAGATGTGGTCTAAGAAGTGCTGAGTGCAGGGGATATTCACCTCCCTCAATCCTACTGCCTGTGGTCCTGTTCATACCGCCCAGAAAGCTGTTGGCCTTCCTTGCTGCCAGGCACATTGCTGGCTCACATTCAGCTTGCTGTCTGCCAAGACCCCCAGGGTCTTTTCAGCAAAGCTGCTTCCTGGCTAGTCAGTCAGCCCCAGTCTGTATTGTTGCAGGGGATACTTTCTCCCCAGGGAAAGACTTCGGATTTGTACCTCTTGAATTTCATGAAGTACCTCTTGGCCCATATGGTCCTATGGGCTTTTATGGGTTGAGTTCCCCAAATTGATCTTCATCCACTACTGGTCAGTCTCTTCCTTGAACCCTTTCACTAAGCACAGAGGACCAGGAGACCTTGTTTGTGAGGACTGAAGCAACGAAGGCATTGAGTACCTCAACAACATCTACATTTGCTGTCACTAAATCATCCACTCCATTCATCAATAATCCCATGTTTTCCTTGTTCAGCCTTCTATTACCAATGCAGGGCTAGAAGCTCTTCTTGTCCTTGACATCTCTTGTAAATGTCAATTCTAGGTGAGCTCTGGCTTTCCTAAGGCTATTCCTGCATGCCAAAGAAGTTATGAAGAGGGTATCAAGAAGTTATCCCTGACACCCTCCAGAACTCTTCTTGACTGCATCCTGCTGTGTTGTCCTTTCAGCAGATGTCAAGGAAGTTAAAGGCCCCCACAAGAATGGGGTTTTAATGATACAGAGAATTCCTCAGGTTGTTTAGAGAAGACATCATTCACTCCCTGATCAGATGGTCAGTAACAAACTCCCATCGCAACACCACCCTTACTGGCCTCTCCTCTGCTCCTGACCCACAAGCCCTCAGCCATCCTTACAATCAAGCTAAGCTATGTTTGTCSCTGAACTTTATCAGCGAAGCAGAAGTCACCCTGGCATTCCCCTATTTGTGATGATCCAATTGATTCGCCCAGTGCTTTTCTCAAAAAGTGATGGATATTTACAGTACACCAGATGAACCAAAATATTATGGACTGGAAACACACAGAGAAGGCAGTTGCCCAAAATAGTTTTTTATTCAAACCTTCACCCATTCTTAGTTTAGTTTCCATGTCTTGTCAATACAACCAGTCTTTTGCTAAAAAACCTTTACATCCAAAACATCAAGCTTCAGAACTTAATACAGTTTATTTCAGATGCCTTATTTTTTTGGTCAGGGCTTGTTTTAAAACTAATTTGTGTCTACACACTGTGTTTTAGTAAGAACATGCTTTACACTAAAGCATATCTGAGCTTATTTGAAGAAGCAACATTCACAGACGTCATTTACAGACATTAAGTAGTCTTTCCCTATAGTTTACACAGGTAGAAAGAATGAACAATATACTAAAATGCAGAGGATAAAAAAAAAAACACCACAATTCTTAAATATTCTTGAAACAGATAATTGAAGCACTCCATTATACATATATTTTCCACAATAAAAAGGCTCATATTTCTGTTCTTACACTAAAAAACCTGAATTACAATTTTAGTACATGAGATTCACAGAGATTGTAAACAATTACATTTCAGTGTACTGCAACCTGAATCTTGTATAAAGTACTACAATAACGTCGAATATTCACATAATTTAAGTAGTCATTTATAAATTGATTGATGGCCATCAGAAAGTATTAGGCCTATCAATGAAGGTTCCATTAAGCAAAGTATTTCTTCAGTATTATGGTTAAGCTTTTCTGTTGTCAAAAGAATATTCTGTAAAATTATACGCAAATGTTCTTGTAACTGGCTCATATATATGAGCCACTTTCAAATTTTTCTTTAACAAGAGCATCCTAGATCAATGCTATACATTAAGATGTTCAGAAGTACCTCTGCCTGCTTTTTTTTGCTTCTCTTGATTTGTCACCCAAAGTCTTCAACCTATAAATCAAAACACAAAACCATCAGACATTTCCAACACCAAAAACAGAGAACTTGTTTGAACACATTATGTGTTCAAACTCCAGTCTATTATAGTTAATTTTGTTTCAGCTTATTTCACAAATAAATCAAATTTCACTTAGTTTCACGGAGACTGTCATATGAAATTATTTCCACCGACACTGCTTCTAAATTACGAGATTTTTCTACAAGTGCTTCAAGCAATTGGGTATGAAAAGTTTAATGGGAGCTATATATCCAAGTCATCCAGCTCTCGATACTGTTTCCTTAGCAGACAGGTACTAAAGATCTGCATAGAAATAACCAAGCCAATCCTGAAGAACATCCTTTACAAGAAGGCATATGTGCCAAGGAAAAGCATGACAGTCACATAGAGACATTTGTACCCACTTGCCGTAAGTCTGCCAAAACAAAACTAGCACGAGCACAATTTTTCTTCTGCCAACTATCAGAATCTCCAGCAGCATCACCACAGTGCACTGCTACTGAGCATATCTGAGGCTTGTTTCACCTATGGCCAATTTCAAACTGACTGGTATCTTGCTCCTAAAAAACAAAAAACAAAACAAACAAAAAAACCCCAAACCAACCAACAACAAACAACGCACCACCACCACCACCCTCCAACTCTTTTTCCACTCTTTACTCTTTTTCAGTCAACCCGTATATGCTAGTCAAGTTGGCATGCTACAATGAGAACCAAAACATCCAGCTATTCTCTGACCACCAAGATGATGGATGTCCTCAGCCTCTATGCCCTTTGGAGTCCCAACTGTCCAGGACAGCAAGGGTTAGGAAGAAATAAAGGACACACAGACATGAGCAAGATGGAAATGAGCTATGAGCTCCAAAGATATCCTCCAGACATAACACAGAGATATGTAATCCTGAGTGACCCAGTGACTGAGAAACACCCTAATATATAGATGTTCAGGCTGCTTCTAGGGTGAGCCCAATCACTCCCCCAGTCTTGACCACCACCAATTTCCAGAAACTCAAAGAAGAAACCTCAAAGCTCTACAGCAAAATAGGTGGTTGACAATTTGAGAAAAGACATGCTAAGGCAGGTCACCACTCCCTGTTAGAGAGCTGTTCATAGTAGTCAAGCCAAGTAGCAACAACCACAGCCCGGTGAGGAAGAACACCACTGTTGCAGAAAGCTCTGCAATTTGCCTTTCTCCTCTGTCACGTTCTCCAGTATGCACCCCAGCCCGTAACAGCAGCACTCCTCTGCATACAGGGATTGAAGGAAATGCTGGGTCACAACTACCAGTTCTCTTACTAGAATATCTGCCAGGCAGTCAGAAGTAAAGGTTAAAGAATTTATCACTAGACTACACAATATTGGCTTCCTTTCAGCAGTGTTCTCTGTATGAAGTAGAGGTAGTGTGAGCCACATCACGCAAGCTGGCAGAAGCACACAAATTACTGCCTGAGCACAAACACAGCTCACTGTTCTGGTTTTTTTTCTTTTCTTCTCCTGCAAAAGATTGCTTGCAGGTAAATGGGTCAAAATCTAGATACCTCACTCACAAGTTGCACAGAAGTAGACAGCAGACACAGCTGAGCAGGGGAAAGGGGAGCTCATTTCTTTGTACACAGAAATGGCTAATAACCCTAAACTGTTCTTTCTTCAGATTACACAACCCCAGATTTAATCTTTTTCAGCTGTACATAAACATTCCCTTGTTCCTTTGGAAGTGATATTCTTTTCTTAGAAGCCCTGGAAAAGCTTCTCCCTCCCAATGTTTCAAGAAATCCAACTGTTCCACTTCGCAAGCATTCATGTGTAGTTAACAAGTTGGCCACAACTGGCCCAGCATTCTTGACACCAGAAGTACTTTCTTTGGGTTTTGACCATTTTGAGCTAAAGTCTTAACAGCATAAAATGACTTCTATTACCACTTTGGTGGGGTAGGGAAAGGGGTAATCCAGAACACTATGGCACTGCGGTTGCATTGTCTAGGAAGGGAAAAGTGGCAAAACAGGACAAGTCATGTTCTGGCCGGAATCCATGAGGACACTACAGGAAAAAACCTGATGCTCTCCACAGCCTCTGCTACCACGGCTCCCAGATACAGCTTCCCAATGGCAACAAAGAATACATTCCAGATTAAAAAAAAATTAAAGAAGGGACACTCCAAGAAGGGCACATTAATGGAGCTGCTGAAACACAAAGATGGAAATGATGAAATCAGAGACTGTTCTCAAAACAGAACAAAACATTGCAATACAAGGAAGAATGCAAATTAGAGACTACAAGGAAACGCATTGACTCCACTGCAGCAATACATGGGGATACAGAGTTATATGACCATTGGGTCCAGCATGTTATGACCTTTCTGTTGTCCTCTTTCATCGTGTGAAAAACACCTTTTTCAAAAGAACCTTACACTGTACTGAGGCATCAAACTCTGTGAGAAGTTCTAAAAATAACAGCAAAACAGAAAGACAGACAGCAATAAAGCAATGCCTTAGTCTGTATTCTTAAGCCATTTTAATATTTAATTACTGTTTGTTAAGATGAGACAGATAACATATAAGCAATTTATCTGGTTGATTGGTAGCTTATTCTATCAATTTCTCTGGACCGTCATACACTGGTGCAAATAAGTCATTATAAACTATTTATTTTAAGTTTCTGGAGTACATAGACATCCATCACTATATATAAATATTTACCATAGGGGTATTATAAGGCAGCCTCAACATGGCCAAAGACCATGCAGTTTTTAAAAGTAATTGATTACAACACAACACTCTCCTGCGGCTCATTATGAACCAACAGTTTTGCAGCACAGGCATGACCTTGTTCTCCRGCCATCCACCGACTTCCAGCAACGCTCATTTGGACCACCTGCTTGTACCAAAAATAGCATTGATACAGGGCCTATGTAAAAAAACCTTGTGAGGCAAAGAAGGAAGAATATCTTTCTACTTTTTAATGTAAGCAAGGGGCTGCTCCTTCCGCTTATCCTGCGCTTCTTTTCCCCAAGTGACAGTAACTCATCTTCCAAGGAAAGAAAAGCTTTTCATATGCCGAACAGAGTACAGCGATGCTCTTTAAGCAATTACATTAAACTATAAAACCTTGAAGGTCAGTTACTTCATAAAAAATTCAAGCGCGTTAATTGACCCCATTCACATCTTCCTCATTCTCTGGAAACAGCCGTCTCTCTTTCACTCCCCTGACCGCAGCTGCCTCCCAAACACCAAGGCACCTCCTCCCCTCGACTCCCGACTGCAGCTGCAGGCTACCACACAGCTGCCAGGGCTCGCTGGCCCGCCATGAGCCGCTCAACCGAGGCGGGAAGCGGTGGAGGGGGGTGGAGGGGGTGGATTAGACCCAGGGGCCGCGTTCCCAGCCCGTCCCGGCGCCGAGGAGGGAACCGCCACCACCTGACAACCCCAGTGAGAAAGAAGGGCTCCGGTCGCGGGTCCCGCCTCCGCAGTCTCCTCCTCTTCCTCCCTCCCGCCCGCCCGCCGGGCCGATCCCCGCCCCCCCCGGCCCCCGGTCACCTGCTTCCCCCTCCCCAACCCGGCTGCGGGGCGCGGGTCCCTCTCCCGTTCCCCCCGCCCCCGCCAGCTCCGCGGGGCCGGCCCGGGAGCGCTACCCACCCGGCGGTGAGGTCCTGCTGGACACTCAGCAGCCGCTCCCGCAGCGTCTCCAGCATCGTCCCGGCCTTCTCTGGCTGCGGAGGCCAGCGCCAGGCGGGAGGGGCGGGGCGCGGGGAGGGGCGGGGCGCGGGGAGGGGCGGGGCGCGAGGCGGGGCGGGGCGCGAGGCGGGGCGGAGCTCAGCTCCCGCCTCTCCCTCAGCCCGCGGGAGGTGCCAGGCGTGGCGCGAGCTTGTGACGGTTAATCGCCGCCCTCGCGCCCAGCGGAAGGCCCGCCCTCTCTTTTCCGGCGAGGGCCTGGCGCGGGAGGGGGGCCAATGTAACGGCAGGCGTCTCCTCACAAAGTTAGGGGCGCCGCGGGGCTGCTGAGGAGCGCTAGGTCCCTTGTTTTGCGTTCCCGGTGTGCGAGTAATGCCGGGTAGAACTGCGTTTAAAGCCCTGGCCGTTTCAAGGATAGGTTTTGAGAAGCATGCGGATCCCTGAAGTTGCAGCTAGAGGCTTTTTAAAGACCTCAGTAAGCTCCTTGGCAGGTTGGGACCCTCACCTTAATGATTTTGACATCAGCGATAGTAGCGTAGGAGTGAACTCAGGGAATCGGGCTTTGCAACAAAATCTTAAAAAGTATGGAAGGCAAAACCACTGGGTCTCCCTGGGATTGCTGGGTTCTTGGAGTAAGGGATAGATGATAACGTTTCAAAGTCCTTGCAAAGCAGGTAGTTGAACTGTAAGTTTGTCTATGTGGTCCACCGCTGTTTTCGTTGGAGACCAGCAGGCTTGTATAGATACTAGTGATTCTTAGAAAGAATGACAGAAAGAAAAAAAAGGGGGCTGTTAGTTATTACAAATAGTAAATAATGCAGTGAAATGTTTTAATTAAGCTTCTAGGTACTATCCGTTCAAATAATAACTGTTATGAGTCATTCAGCTAATCTTGAGACAGTTTAAGTGGAATCAGACCTTTTCAGAACAATTGGCTGGTCTTTCTGGATGACTATATTTACAGTCATGGTAATAGGAAGACAGTCTCCCACCCTGTGTTTTCAGTTAATATTAGAGGAACATGGACGCAGGATTTAGATGAATCTGGGAAATCTTAAATTTCCATTTAATTGAGACTTCAATTTTTACATAAAGCAGCTGAGATTTCAAAGTCAAAACATTTTATTTGTTAACCAATTCAGTTTTGTTAAAAGTTCCAAAAAAATTAAGTGGAGAGCACTGAAATAATTTGTTACAAGGAGGATGTATGCAGAGGGGGACTGTTGGATGTGTCATTCGATACTGCAGAAGTATACTCAGAGTGATTCAAGGTATGTTCAATCAACTGGAAAATTGACACCATAATCCCATTCACTCTCTGCTTGTGTGCTTTTAGAAGAATATGGGACCTATAGGTTGCTTCTGATGTGGCTTGTTGAAAACCAGTATTGCTCTGTGGCCTTAATACAAGTTAAAAGCTAAATGCCTGCTAAAAGAAAAATGATTGGGTTGATCATTCCAAGCATTGAAATTGATGTAGCTCGCCTCGTCTTGAGGTCAGAAAGACTGTTTTAATGGCAGACTGCATGTGAAGTTCTGTAAAAGAGCATATGACATTTAGACAGTATTTTTCTCTTGCTTGGCCTAACAACAATATGTGAAAGTAGAGCCTTTCCACTTCCCTGGATAGTTAGCTCTCCAGACTAAGAGGGGAGGGACTTGAATCAACAAGTTTTTTCTGAGGTATTCACAGACATGCATTACAAATGCTGACAAAAGCTGTGCAATCTGGCTTAGGTAATATATATGTTATGGGAATTAAAGTTTTCAGAAAACAAGGCAGGGGTTTTAACCTTTAATTTTCACCTTTCCTTTGAGAAGACACATGAATTTTCTTCTGTGTTACGTATTTTCAATTTTGTTGTGGATGTTTTTGTCAGCGGTGGCTCTAATAATTCACAGTGTGTAAACACTTTTAGAATCCATTGCTTCTTTTGCAGTTAAACTATTCAAAGACTGCTGTCTTGTACAATTTCATTGCCATCTCTGTGTAGAATTTGGGAAAAGAAACGTGTTGAGATAGTATTAACAGTCACAGTAATCCTAGAAATACAGGAGTGGAAGAGACTTCTAAAAGCACATGCTCAAGGGCCGTGGTGAATTATAAATACACTATGTAGAGTTTTGTTTAGCTAGTTCTTAGGAACTTAAAATGAAGGGGATTCTGCAAGCTCCTTAAAGTTTTCCATAAGCTCACATGTTTAGCTTGATCTTTTTTTTTGTTTCTAGAGTGAGTAAGCCCAGTTCCTTTTTTTCTCCTTGTAGTCACTCTCCAAACTTCTTATTCTTGTTGGTCTGATCTGGACATTGCCCAGAAAGTGCAGAGCTATAGCATTTCCATCACTGAAGCTGAATTACATGGCTTCATTCTGAGCCCTACACAAGTTACATATTTACACTAATTAATATTCATGTACAATAGCAATTAATTTAACAAACAGCATTTATGTGGCATGACAACTGTTCATCTGCTTGACCCAACATAGATTATTACTTTTTTGGACAGCAAGGCAAGCTTCTGAGACAGGAACAGATCCTTCAGGTGTTAATTCAACACAGTGCCACCTAAAATTCTGTCAGGGGCTTTGGATCAAGTTTTCTAGGGATAAAATTAATGCTAAATAACTTTTTAACATTAATGACCTGTTCTGCTCATTTAGTAATTAAGTAGTTCACAGCTGGTTATTTGATATTAATTATGAGCCAGGACTTCCTAGTTTATTCTTCTGCTTCTCTGATACTAGCACAGGTAAAATCTTGTGCAAGTATTCTGTAAGTGGCTATACTGGTCTCTACAACAAAAGCATAAGCTTTCTATGCTTTGCACATCTGTAAAGAACAGTGATATAAGTCGGTAGCAGTAAATATTTAAAGCAAAAAGCACAGAAATGTATTTGACTGGATAACCCTAGTGGCAAATGAAGATTTCTTTACTTTTCTAGATCAGCAGCCCTTAGAGGCATAAGTTAGACTACATTTCTGTAACCGCTTAAGCAGACCAGAGTCATCCCTAGTCCTGCCTTCTTCAAAGTTAATACAACAGCTTCCTAAAAGAAAGCGAGGATCATAATTCCAGCTACTGAATGTAGTTCAGCTAGAGTGTGCCGATTTTGAGAAAAGGACAAAATATGTAGTGAATTAGCCAGTTCCGCTAGAGGGCACAGCTGTGTATAGAAAAACAAAATAGAGATATGCTAGTATTCATTTCTCTGGAACTGCATGTATCTTAAATGAGCAAAATATTACTGATAATGTATTAAGTACAATTCATGGCTTATTTCATCTCAGAAGGACACCTTAAAAACTGCAACTGGTTTGAATGGCATCAAGCTCAGTGTGTAGTGGCCACCTGGTATTTGACATAGTCACAGTGTTGCTTTCAGAAGCTCCTTTCTCCTGGTTAAGCAGGGTGGGGAGATCCGTTTTACACTGTTTCGCTTGTATTTTTATGGACAATGCAGRTGATTTTCGGAAAAAAAGCAGAGACAAGAGCCTCATATCCCTGCCTCCTAGCAGAATACTAGGTTACACTGTTTCCAATGACTCTTACATTGTCACTTCTGTTGAAATGATCTGAGGGGATGCACTTTGTAACAATTGATTTCAAAAGAAGCCATGCTGCAGTGTCTTTGGGAGGGGGATCCCATGGTCTTACAGACAGCAGCTGCCTATATCAGGCAGGTTTAGCCTGTTAATTAGAAGACATACTTGTGTAGACTGCATAGCTTGTATAACTAATCTTGATCCTGTTATCAAGGGAATTAAAAAGATGTATTAAGTATGAATGAATGCTGTACAATAACATTTGGAGTAATATTAAGTAGTTATGTTGTGTCTGCATCTGCTATTTTTTGTTGTCCTTGTGTGTAATTTTACTAGAGTAGGCATTGTATCATATGATTAGATGTTCCCCTAGRCTATAAAGCATAATTGGTTTGTTTGAGGAAAAAGTCGTGTGTTTTCCTTGTCATTGTGGTGCCAAAAAATGCTGGTGTGACTGTAGCTACRCTTACAGGAGGGTGTGGGGGGGGGAGAGAACTTTAGCAAAGCCTCTGTCATTTGGAGGTTCCCGGAGGGACTCCCCTTCTGTTGCTGTATGCTGTGTCAGCACTAGGAGGCTCTACTGGTGTCTCTGTGCTGGTGTAAATGAAGCAACAGAAATGCTGTTTGCAGAGAAGGGACTGCAAAAATGCTAGGAAACTGCTGCGAGTGGATGGGATGTATCATGAAGCACAAGGGGGTTTTAGTCGAATAAAATACACATTTCCCCAGTGCTTACTGCTCTATTTAAGTTCTTCTGTATTACTTTCAATTTTCTATTAACATGACCAATTTCTGCTCCCCTGGATGTCAGAAGCATGGTTTGAGGGAAGTGGAATGAGGCCCAGAGTGAGATTCTTGAAGGACAAGCATACTATGTGTCAGTTTTATTGATCAGAGGCAATTAGCTCAGCCAAACCCAATTAGGACACAGTTTTAGTTTTATACACACAGACATTAATCGCTCATTATCCAAGTGAACTCTAAAGGGAATTACAACAGACTAACAGAATAAAATGGCTGTCCCTTTGCTGTTAATGGAGGAGTTTTCTAGATTTGTATTTGGTACTAAACTGCTAATTTCACTGACTTCCTCTTACATTAAATCAGCTTTTGTTTTTTGGATTTTTTTCCATTAACAAGATCTTAATCATCTGTCATTCTGGCCTTTCTGGTGACAAATATCATCCCATGAGTGAATTTAATTGCTTTTTTTTTTACCGTTAACTCCTCCCCTTGTTTGCTGCTCTTGCTTAAGGCAATTTTTGTTGAAGCCTTCTGGCTGACTGCCTAGCATTTGGCTAATAATTCTGTGCAATTGTCAACTTCATACTGTTTCAGTGTTTGAAATGGAATTCTCTTTCCTCAGTTTATATGGGTCTGCTGTTTACTAGTCCATTATGCATAGAATCTAATCTACTTATGCTGTAAGTAGCTCGGAGACAGAGCTTTTTTTTTTATCATCACGTTATGTTTTATTTATTGAGCATAATTCAGTTTGAATGAAATGAAATAGTCATAATGGTTCTCGTACTGTTGCGGAACTTTCTTATCACAGTGCATTTTGTCAGTTTGATTTATTTTATCTGTCTGTTTACAGTTGTTGTGACAACCCAGAGTTGCCTTACTAGCTACAGCAAAAGTACCTCATCCTCCTGGAAAGTATTCCATATTTCAAATCACATAGCTTCAGGGTGGACCTCAGAATTGCACAGGTGAGTTTTGATTTAAAGTGTTGTCTGCTCGCTCTCTCTCTTTCAATTATCTTTTTTTTTTTAGGTATACTTTTCATTTGGAAAGTAGCAATCATTGCTGGATATCAAGGTGCATTGCATAGACAAATATTGCTCATATGAAAAACACTGAGACAGAGAGGCCAAGTGCTCATATTTAGGTGCCTGCAGTTACAGAACTGGCTTTTGAGGTCATTAAAAGTGGGATGTGCCCATTCTGCCACATCTGAAAATAAGAGCACTTCAGTGCCAAATTTAAGGCACTACATTTGCTCATTCTGGCCTGTATATCCCAGTACACAAAATGGAAAAACTGGATTGGACTCGTTTGTCGATGATATACTGCTGTGAGATATGGTATTGGCTTCTGTAGGAAGTCTTCATGGTCTGGACTTTGCAGGAATGAGAGAGAGTGAGGTTAATGTTGTTCAGACCAAATGTCTGACATGGAATGCACGGGACGCTTAAAGAGCCTTCAGCAAAATGACTGTATTAAACTGAGAAAGAGAAAATACATTGCCTTTAGAGATGCATCTGAAACCTTGCCTTTTCCCAGTAGCAGAGATAAACAACATTTGTGGCAGAGTAAGGGAACTAGGTAAGGCTTGAAAATACTATTTTTGTTCTCAGAAGAGCTGTAAATGTTATTCATAACCAGAAAACTTTCCTAGTACATGTACTTTTCTAAGATAGTCCCAGGCTTTCAAATGCTTTAAGAATATCATATACCCTTTCTACTGGGAAAGGATAATAAAAATAAACCTAGACAAAGTGTTTCCAGCATTCCCTTACAACAAGAAATTTTACTTCTTTCAGAAATTATTTAAGTTCTTTCAGTGCAGTGTATCAAACATTGCTTCAATAATTCATGCATTCAACTTTTAATGCCCCAATCTTACATGTATGTTTACATAGCAATAATATCCATGTCTAGTAGCCAAATATGCACTTGTTCTCATGGAGCAGTTCCGTGCCATTTTTGCAGCATGCCTCCAACAATTGTGTGATAAACTAAGAGCTTCAGCGTGGTTTTATTGTTTAGATTCATTCTGGACTCCAGCAGTATGATAGGGAGATACAAGCACTATGAACTGCTCTCAGATTTTAAACTAGAAACTTGTTTCAGTCCAAAGATATGTATTCAAGGTCTGGCTTTAAAAGTCTAGCTTAGAGTCTTTTGCTTTTCCATCTCTGAATCTCTGTTACCTTCATAAAATACCAAGTTTTTATTTATTTGTTTGCTTAGGTATATCCTGCAACTAGCAGCTTCAACTAGGAAATTATTTTTACTGAGTAAGCAATAAACAGACTTAAATGCTACTGTTTGCATTAGCACTTTCTGTACATGGCAGTAATATTAAAAACTTTGCTCACATCTGCCTTGATGTTGCAAAGTCACCCTGTGTGTTTAAAAAATATGTTGAACAGGAAGAAAATATATTTTATGAATATAATTTCATATGATGGGTCCTGGTGGACATCAAGTTGACCATGAGCCAGCGATGTGCCCTTGTGGCAAAGAAAGCTGATGGTATCCTGGGCTGCACTAGGAGGAGTGTTGCCAGCAAGTTGAAGGAGGTGATCCTTCCCCTTTTGCTCAGCACTAGTGAGGCCACACCTGGAGTGCTGTGTCCACTTCTGGGCTCCCCAGTACAAGAGAGATATGGACATACAGGAGAGAGTCCAGTGAAGGGCCACAAAGATGATGAAGGGACTGGAGCATCTCTCCTATGAGGAAAGGCTGAGAGAGCTGGGACYGTTTCACCTAGAGAAGAGAAGGTTCATTGGAGATCTTATCAATGTGTATAAATACCTGAAGGAAGCGTATAAAGAAGATGGAGCCAGGCTCTTTTCAGTGGTGCCCAGTGGCAGGACCAGAGGCAATGGGCACAAACTGAAACACAGGAGGTTCCCTCTGAACATCAGGAAACACTTTTTCACTGTGCGAGTGACCGAGCACTGATACAGGTTGCCCAGAGTGGTTGTGGAGTCTCCCTCCTTGGAGATATTCAAAAGCCGTGTGGACATGGTCCTGGGCAACCAGATGTAGATGGCCCTGCTTGAGCAGGGGGTTGGACCAGATGACCTCCAGATGTCCCTGCCAACCTCAACCATTCTGTGATTCGGTGATGTCTGTATGATCTTATTTGCTTGGAATACCATATTACGTTTTCAGCTTATGACCATTTATGACTTCATTTATACTTTTTTTACTCATATGTACAACTTTTGGAAGTAGCCTATACACCAAAGACACAGGTCTTTGAAAGTAGAGGTTGCCCCAGATTTTATGTGGAAGACTGAGCTAAAATGGTGATTCTTTGATTCTACTGTAATAGCGTTCTTACTGTAATACCTTTGCTGTATTGCTTTAATCAGGCAGTGCTATGGTTTTTTGCTTCCACTAAATCATCAGTCTCTAGGAGTAATTCAGTAATTTCAAATTAGCTCATTTGATACTGAGGGTTCTGAAAATGCTTTCTGAATATCAGTAAATGAAGACTCAAATACATACAAACATACAAGATTTTAAATAGTTAGCAATTACTGATGGAATTGTTGTATAACTAGAAATCAGGTCTTGTCAAGGTTCTCAGCCTTAAATATTCATGTTAGTCCAAAGATTTATTTCAGCATGAGATTCCATGGGGTTTTTTTTAATATGAAGAGCCTAAATATGACTAAGAAAAAAAGAATAATGTCATATACATCATATTTTATATATGTAGGTATACATGTGTATGCATGTATAAATTAATGTAATGACTGTAATACTTTCATTTTTGCAGTAGCAGAGGAAAATCTTAGCTATCTAATTTATAACAGACACTTAATTTTATTTTTCACAAAAGTTATTTGATTTTAAATAGACTATTCAGTGTCTTCGAATTGTCAGATAGGCTGAAGAACAGACATTGGGAGATGAAAAACAATCCAGCTTTATTTACTAAAATTTAGTGATTCTATTGAGTTCATATGAATTGAGTTTACATACACACATTGATGATGCCATTAGTCCATTCTGTCATTACCAGCATAAGAATGCATCACCTACTTCCATTCATTCTCCTGTTTGAAAATCCTTTTCAACAGCTCTCACTTTACATTTTCTTGGCACTATAAAGCAGAACAACTTGCTTTTCATTCCATTCACAAATGAAACATGGCTCTCTCCTCTCCAGTAAAATGCATCTTATTATAAATAAATCATCACTTAAAGAAATATAGACTAAAAGGCAGGAATCACTTGTGTTAAAGTACATATACATCTACTGCATAAGAGATTCATACATTCCTTTATCTAAGGCAAAATCTACAGTCTTAAGATACAAAAGTAAGTTGTTCTGTGAACAGTGGAACTAATGAAATTTTTTAAATTGTTCTTTTCTCCCACATTCCTCAGTCCTTCCCATCCTCAGTGCTCAAGTACTTCTTCCAGCTCCTTCCCATGTCTTTTGCCAGTTTGGCTGAGAATATGGCAACATACGCTGTTGCTGAAATAATCGTGTGCTGATTGCCTGTTCATTATATCCATGGTGATTGGCCAACTGGCTGAACTGCAACTGGCTTTTCCTGAGTGGTAGCACTAATTTTGATCCATCTCTAGCAATCAGTTTTCACAAAATGTATAGGAATTCACTGTCTTTGAGAACCTTGTATCTCTCTGAAGTCTGAAATGCTCAATGGACTCAGGTTTAGGAAGGGGAGGCGTCACAGTACAGTTGCATAAGTCACTTCCTTGGGAAATCAGGTTCAAAGTTGCTGTCATATTATACTAGCATCTCAGAAAAAAAGAATCTGAAAGTCCATCAAAGTTAATAAAATTATCAGAACTATTTGTTCTAACTAAAATTACTCAGGGCAACAGAATGTCTTTTAATTTTGTAGTGTCATTAGAGGGAGAACCATTTGCGAAGTTTTGATGCCTGTTGAAGTTAGTGAGGTTACAGAAGTGTAACTTAATGGAATATRGTTTTTAAATACTATTATACTGTCTTTTCCAGAGCAAGTGAAAGATGAATCCTGATGCAGCGAGGCAAAATACTCAAATTATAAAATAACAGTTGTATCTCTCCAAGGATTTTTGAAGTTGCATGAGGTTAAAAATATAGGTGGTGTATGGTCAGCTCCACTGATATACAGGCACAAGGCAGGTTCTCCCATTTTTCTTAACAAAACTCTTCTCATTAAGGAACCCATTTAGACCTGAAATGTCAAAGCAGTACACGTTTTTGTCTAAGGCCAGCTTGCATCTAGAGTGCCTTTATGTACATAAGGCGTTACTATTATTTTTCCAGAACAGTGTCTGTTAAGGGATTTCAAGGCGCTACATTCCAGACATTGCAGAAGGAATTCTCGCTGTCTCAGTGACCTGGAAGTCCGAAGCTTGCAGGCTTCAGACACGGAAGTCCTCCTCATCTTCCCTGGAGCCAGGGGAGCCATCTAGCAGAAATTCATCAGCCTGCAGAGTCTGCCAGGTGAACAAGGTTCCTGCTGAGCAATTTCAGTGAATGGACGCATTCTTCCATCAATTATATTCTGTCAAATTGACATTTATCATTTGAAACCTGTTTTTCAAGAAATTTTCTAGCCAGGTCTTGTAAACAAGAAAAAGAATGGAGTTGAATATTAATATTCCTTAATTTGCTTATTTCTTGTGGTGCCTTCTTTTAAGAAATGAATGTTTCATTTTCTTCTTTTTATACAGCATAGAGCTTGGTTGAGTTCATTCCATTTATCAGCTGTTCAAGTTATTTGATATAAGAAACAGGATTCACAAACATTTGAACAGAACTACTTTACCATCTATGAACTGTAGCTGTTATCTGTGGTATACTGAAGGAGGACTCCTTGTTGATAGCGGGAAAATTATGTTTTGTCTTACCTAAACAAGACTGCTTTCATCAAAGCAATCTTGAGTTTAAAGTACAATAACTATTATGAAAGCTTTTCAGAGACACATGCAGAAATGATTGGAGCTGAAGTAACAGATGCCTGCTAATTTGTGGGATTAAAGAGGTTTAATCGTGTGTTTCTGTGGTGGGTTAACTGTAGCTAAGGACCAAACTCCTACCCAGCCACACGCTTACTCCCCCATCCTCAGCAGGACAGGGGGAGAAAATAGGTAGAACAACAAGCACAAGAAAGCTCATGGGTCAAGATAAAGACAGGGGGATTGCTTACCAGTTACTCTTGTGGGCAAAACAGACTCAACTTGGTGAAAATTAATTTAATTTATTGCCAATTAAAATAGTTTTGGGTAGTGAGAAACAAAGACAGACAAACGTTACAACACCTTTCCTCCTGCTTTTCCCGTGCTCAACTTCACTCCTTTACAACCGACTCCTCAGCCCTGTCATGGAGGGTGCAGAGGAGGATGGGGGTGTATGTTACAGTCAGTATACAGTGATTTTCTCTTTGCCATTCCTTCCTTCTCCCGCTTTTCCTCTGATCTGGCATGAATTCTCCACAGGCTGCAGTTTCTGTCAGTAAAATCTTCTCCGACATGGGCTTTTCCAGCACCATGGAACACCTCTTCTTCCTCCTTCTCTGACCGTGGTGTCCTCTCTGCTGTTACTCACTCTTTTTGTTCCCTCTTCCTGTGCCTCTCCAGCATTTTTTGTGTTTTCTTAAATATGTTTTCACTGAGGCACCACAAACAGCTTTGCTGATGGGTGCAGCTTTGACCTGTTGTGAATCTGTTGCTGAGCCAGCTGGAAAAGGCTGCATCCAGCACAGGGCAGCCCCTCAGCTCTTCCCAGAGAGACCACCCCTGCAACTCACCCTGCTACCAAAGCCTTGCATTTACACCAAATACAGTTTCTTATTCTTTTCCTTCCTTTAATATTAAAATACCAATAATCATAACTGTATATATCAGAATAATCTCAATATTATACATGGCATGGCCAGGACTCTTTGTAACAATAAAGATGATCGCTCAGAACTGGCATTAAGAGACTTCCCAGTTCTCCCTTTCTCTGTGGATGAAGACTTCGTATGATACTCCTTTTCAAAAGTGGGACCCAACCACAAGTTGTGGTCAGTTCCCAGCTCTACCAGTTCATTTCCTTAGCAGGTTTAAAACCAACTGGTTTGTCACTATGTAAATGATCCCTTCCCATCCCACAGACTCAAATGGGGAATTCTTTGAGGAGTTCAGGGAGATTATACTGTCACAGACCCAGTCATAGCTTTCACTATCTTCAAGGAGAACTATGATAGCAAAAAACCAGCAGAACAGGGCCTGCTTCTCTTAGGCCTGATAAACTGTTCCAACCCACCTTGCTGTTGGACACAAATCCTGGTTTTGTACATGCACTGGGAGCTTATCTACTTCTAAACTTCCCAACTCACTACAGATTGTAGGCAAATGCTGTGGCCTTTCTGGGCACAGATGGGCTGTTTGATGTGCCATTGCAGTGGTGGCACCTAACAGGCCACGTGCTCTAGCCACCCAGGCATCCCCCTGTCATAATTAACATCCTGCTTGTCCTGCTTAACGCAAACAGAACAGCTGAAAAGGAATTTGAGGCTAGGTAGGTGGTGATTAACTAAATCTAAAATTTCTAACTAAACTATACTTCTAATAAAGAGTTTGGAAATTGTGAATATTCTCCCTCTGTTTCTTTTAAGGCACTTTCAAAAAAAGCCAAAATTAGAATTGCCAGTGAGGTACAAACTACAAACACTACAGGGAAATAGTTTTGAGATGTTATATGACACTTGGACTATCGTAGTTAAACTGAACAAATGAAACACGCTAGCTTTAGCTTTCAATATAAATGACAATTGTTTAAAGTAGATGAACTACTAGATAATGAATACTGAAAGCTGCAGCCTGCTATTACTAGCCATTCTCAGAATGGAAAACTTTATGGAAAAGGCTCCAATTTATCCAGAAGCTGTTGGATATTAGATTGTGCCTGACACTCAACCAGTATGAACTTTTACAGCTCTACTGAAGTCAGCATTGTCTAGAAAAGATTAAGATCTGACTGATTATTTTGAGCTAGCTGGAGTTTTTCTCCATTGGAAATTCTCAAAAATGGTCTGCACTAATGACATTCTCATTAAATCATCTAATTTAATGATATTAACAATAACGGTGGTGTTGGCGATTGGGGTAAATGAAGAAACATTCTCACTGCCATCCAAAATTAAATGATTCCCTCTTCTTTTGAAAACTGTGCAATTTGTAATGCCTATTTTTTTATCAAATTAATCTCTGTTAATAAGATCCATAATTATGAAGCAGGAAGGCATAACGAGATTGGCTGATTATAATGCAGGGAGCATAGATGAGTACTTCTAATTCCCCAGAGGATGAAGCTCTCTGGTGATGGCGCTAGCATGCTTAGAGCTGCTAGACTGCTATTTCTAAACATCTTTATGTTGAAGGAATTGTGTTTATGGGAGCTTAAATTACTAGTTTGGAATGCTCAGCAGTTTTTATTTTAGCTGCTGTTTGCTTTCTTTTTGGTATTAATTTCTGCCTCTAGCAGAAGTATCATAATCTAGTAACGGAGACTCTGTGTGGAATATCCGTGGAACAACTCTGCTTCTATGGCTGCAGCCTGTGGACCCAATCCTGCAAGAATTTAATAATGCAGCTATGTAGATTTGTTTCAACATGGTGGTTTATTTGGATAAGAAAGGCATTGCTACATCTCCTGATCTGGTGGGTGACCTGAAGCAAATTTTTCAGTTCTCTCTATCTTAATTTCTCTATGTGTAAAATTGAGACTATGTTACAGATCTTCAGTCTCTCTTACTTAGGATTCCCAGAATGTATGCCAGATGCTTTGAGTTGAGGACTGGGATAAACAGCAACATCCTGTGTTTTGGATGTTGTCCTCAGTTCTGAACCAAAGTCTAGCTGATGGGAAGCTGGCAACCTGCTTCTCTCACCCTGCTCCTTAAGGTAGATACCCCCTTCCAAATTCTTTTCCTGCCCATCTCCTTAGCAATGTGCTAACATTCAAATGAAAATGTAGTATCTATAGCTTATCTGAGGGTTGCTGTCTTTCCTATTCTAAGCATTGCCTAATTTATTCTCTCTTCCTCCTTATTGCTATGTGGAGGTCTTTGCATTTTAATGTTAAAAAAGTTGTTTATGGTGTTTTGAAGGGCTGACTGGTATGATGACGAACTAAAACAGATGGCTGTACTTGCTTAGTGGAAGATGCCAAGTACACAGCATGTGAAACTCTGCGATCAGTGGACTTCTAAATAAGCAGAATTTTGAAAGGTCGGGGAGAGGTTAGTGATATCAAACCCCACTAGGTAAGGTTATGTCAGGGTACATCCTGGTTTCAGCTGGGATAGGGTAAATTTTCTTTATAGTAGCTAGTATGGTTCTATGTTTTGGATTTGTGCTGAAACCAATGTTGATAATACAGAGATGTTTCCATTTGTGCTGAGCAGAGCTTACACAGAGTCAAGGCCTTTTCTGTTTCTCACCCCACCCCACCAGCGAGTAGGCTTGGGTTGCACAAGAAGCTGGGAGGGGACACAGCCGGGACAACTGACCAAAGGGATATTCCATACCATGTGACATCATGCTCAGCATATAAAGCTGGGGGAAGAAGAAGGAAGGGGGGCACGTTTGGAGTTATGGCGTTTGTCTTCCCAAGTAACCGTTACGCGTGATGGAGCCCTGCTTTCCTGGAGATGGCTGAACACCTGCCTGCCGATGGGAAGTAGCGAATGAATTCCTTGTTTTGCTTTGCTTGTGTGCGTGGCTTTTGCTTTACCTATTAAACTGTCTTTATCTCAACCCATGAGTTTTCTCGCTTTTATTCTTCTGATTCTCTCCCCCATCCCGCTGTGGGGGGAGTGGGCGAGTGGCTGTGTGGTGCTTAGTTGGTGGCTAGGGTTAAACCACGACAGGGTAACAGACCAAAGAGAACAAGAATATAATGTACTTTCTGTGTTTTATCTGTCGCTGCCTGCTAAAGTTAAAGGCGACTGCTCAGGTAGCTTCAAGAAAGCAGCCTCAAAGCAAACTCTGGAATTGGTGGTAAAGAGAAGAGAATACCCAGGACATTGCCTCTCTCCATTCTAAAGGCACAGGGTAAAGTGCTTTCCTCTCCCAAGTGTGTTATCAATAGGACTATTGATTCCCATGGGCTTAGCAGGTAGATACCAAAGGATCAATTAGTGTGGGACTTGTGGAACAGTTCAGAGCAGGGCCACACTGTGCCAGACATTGTGCAAAGGTGGTATAGTAGACTTTTTAGCTGATGAACTCACACTCTAAACAGAAAACAAAAAGAAAGGATGAGAAGGAAGTAGTACAATTTATTATAGGCCAAGATGTGGCTGCAGATGACATGAAATTTTTACAATCCAGAGGGGATTTTTCAATTAATCTTTCAGGTTAAATTATCCTAGGATGATTGTAAGAAGGAAGATGAGAGAGTGAAGAGAGAGAACAGGATTAGGAGTTGGGGGAAAAAAAAAGTGTGTGAATTAAGGATATTACAAAGAAAGGATTTTGTTCAAACCATTCAGAAATATACAGGAATAACAATATCCAGAGCAGAAACTCTAGTGAAGAACATGACTTTCAGAATTCCCTACTGCAACATCTCCTGACGGTGTTTCCTATTTGCATCTGCCAACTGAGCAGGAGCTTGTACAGCTAAGTTTGAGAGAGGATAGGATCAGAAAAGAGAACATGACCATGATCCAGAAGTATAAATACATTCATAAAACAAAACAAAAGGAAAGGCTCAGTCCCATAAACAATCAGAGGAATAAGAAGGAAAATAATTAAAAATGTACTTCCTGTTTTGGATAAGATTAACAGAGGCATAAGGAGTTAACAAGGTTATTACAGTGGTTTTCTATTAGTCCCGTGTGGATGCAAAGGCTGCAGTATGATTGCATCTCTGATTACACACTTGAAAATCCACAGAGGTAGAGTAAAAACTAGGTGCAGACAAAATAAACACTGTTAAACTAGGCGAAGATCTGAAAAAGAACTTCATGTAGGGTTTGGAACAGCATCTAAAGAGATGCTTACTTTTTCTTTGTATGAGACGTCCTTCCTGAACCCATGAATAAGCATGATTTAAAGGCAGGTATAGCAGCGTTTCAAAATCTTAGCCAATATATTTAGAGAGTAACTTTCATAGGGAGTTTGCCAACTTGAAATTTAGGCATTGCAAGAACATGTGCAGGTTTCGCTACTACACTTTTCTTCAAATCTCACTGTGAATAGTGACCTTTAGACTCATACGTTCCATATCATGTATTTTCCTCTCCCTGCTTTGGAGTCGTAGAAAGAGAGCAAAGTGACTACCAAGGGAAAACAGAAAACACAACCTTACCCTTAGCACTCCAAATTTCATAAAATAAAATGTCCTAGAAGCTCTGAACACTTTCAAGGGTGAGTAACTTTACCCATGTGAGTATTCTCTTTTCGAAAGTTCAGAGGGTCTGTTTTTGCAAGAATAGGCAAGGGAATGATGCATTTTTTTTTTCTTTACTAGCATTTTAATATAGAGTTTATTCTAACTCATTTTTTAAGTCAATTTTCTCATTAACCTGAGGTACTTCAAGTGTTTGTGGAGACATGGATACTATCCACTTTTGTTTAATCTAGRCTACTAATGTTTTGCTCTACCCTAGAGCAATTGTAAAGCAAAAAAGTTTTAAAAGCCTATTGTAAACTGGACACTACTTTTAATATCAATAGAAAAAAGCGAAAAAAATTTAGAAGATCTGAAATGAGTGTGATTTTAAAAGTTTTAAAATTACAGCTGGATATATTTTAACCTGCCAGGGTGGGATTCAGGTCTCTTTCTCTTGCAAGATTTTATCATCTCTTACAAGTTTGTTTTGAAAAAAGAACAGGGAGTCAAGTTCATGGAAATACTTCAGTGCTTGTGGCATTTCACTGGATGTGTGAGCTGCAATGCAGAATTCCAAGCTGTGTAGGTTTACATGGCAATGAGAGAACTGAGCTGAGCTGAAAATAATTCCTTGGATCTTTCAGCCCTGCAGAGCAGAAGGGCTAGAAATATGACATCCTACTGAACTCTGTTACAAAGAGATTAGAAATATGATGTCCTGCTGAATTCTGTAACAAAGAGGCCGTGACAGTAACCATCAGGAAGAAGAGCTTTAAACAAAATGCTAAAATAGTGAAACACCTATCCTGGACAGCACAGCATGAGGCAGAGGTACCTGACCTGGCTCTGAGCAGCTGCTGTGTTCCCTCAGAGCACAGGCAGAGAACAGCAGTACAGGAATATTCCTCGTGTGCGTTGGCCCAAGAGGAGCTGGGCGCTTAGGAGGCTGTACTGTGGCTGCTTTCACCTCTAAATGGGTTAGCTCTCTCTGCCATAACATTACGTTGTATGTACACAAATCCTAAGGAAAGTAGTTTTTCTATACTGCAGTTTCTCTTGGGGGAAGTAGTAAGAACGTGTACAATCAGGTTGATTTTACTTTGAGTGTTTGCAAAGTCAATGTTTGTGTTTCGATTTAACTGCTAAGCGGTTAAGAAAAGCCAAAATAGTGAGGACAAATCTTGTTTTAGGGAAAAAAATTATCATTTTCTCATTCTAGTAAAAACATGCACACTGAAGTTTCTAGAAGTGAATAGTCACAGATACAAAGTTATTCTCCCCTTTGCAAAGTTCAGAAGTTTTAGGATTGCTTTGTATATTTAACAGTACTTTGAGTTAGGTCAGGTGTTTGCTTTTCTGTGGGTTGCGCACCAAAGAAATGACCTTTGAGTGGCTTCACACCAGTGGGCTATTTGTGCCACAAAGCAGTATTATAGCTATCTGTGGATACATCAAAGGAGATGGGTTTGCTATTGCCAGTATGTTAGGGATTCCTTCCTTTTAACTACCTCTTCCTCCCTGCCCTCAGTCTATAATCTAGTTTTTTCTTCAATTATTGTGACCTGGTTTTAATTAATTTCTTTCTAAAGGGTGCATTCATTTTTCCAGGGTTCATCACTAGAGGCTGTTGTTAAACATGATATTGAAGCCTTTAACACAAAAGATTCTGTGGGTCTTCAAAACTGCAAGGTGTTTGACATACAAAGATGAGGGAAATCATAGCACATCTTTTAGAGAGGAGTAGATATGAGGAAGTCTGCCCATGGTAGAACCAGTTTGGGAAGTGATGTTGGACTATTTTGGCACTTCTAAGTCTCCCATTTAATCTCTATTTCACCAGCCATTCTATCAACTATTAGAGCTGGGGAAAGTATGGGAAAAGTTTTTGAAACAGACACAGCATCACAGGAAAAAATGGTTCAAATCTCTTAAGAGGATTCTTTAGACAAGAGAATTTTCTATTGGTGGAAGCTCGTGAATGCACGCAGCCATCTTTACGGAATATGCTGCTGAATAGCAGCTATGTTAATTGAGCTAAATCATGTTTCGTTAATATCCATATTACTAGGGATAAAGTACTACATCCAAAGACTGAAAGTGTTTACTGAGAACTGATTATTCTCCTTTTTACAAGAAAAATACATTTCTTTTATAATAAGGTACAAATCCTGATTTCCATGGTTTTATTCCATCTTTTATTTTATTACATTTTACAAAATCGTCCAGATTTTCTTATAGATTAAGATTCCATGCATCATTTTCTGCATAACCTGATTCTACTCAGCTGGCTTTGACTCTGTGTCAAAATTTTCTGACAAAATATTACATGTCAAAGAGCTTTTAAGAGTCAGGAGACTAAGATGTTTTGTAATCTCTTCATGTGTGGAAAATGTATCTGATGAAATCAAATAGAGCTACTTTTTGAAACATAAATTCTTTTTAGCCCAACTAAAAGTTTCACCATCTGTTACAGCTTCATAAAATTCTCATAAAATATCCATGATAACAAATGACTTCATATACATAATGGGCTTGTGATTTCTGTCTCTGAACTTGTCTTTTTGCAGCTCCTAAATGAATTACTAAGCTTGCTGCAAAGTAAAGTGGTAGTGCAATGTCAATTCAAAAAAACCCAGTTAGGTGCACCTTTTTGTAAGTGACATTAGTCTTTAAAATGCAATACAGCTAGCACTACAATTTTTTAAATGACTTCCCCTCTGTAGGGGTTTATTAACTAATTATATATTAATATTAGCAGGATGATCAAGTTTTATGTAGCTTTCTAGCTTCCTGAAGATATATTTGATTGACATAATTGGGCTTTTAGTTATAGAACAGCATCTGATTCCCATCTCAATTATGTCAGTGTAAATCCAGAGAATGTTTTTCAGTTTAGGCTCTGGGCTATGAAAATGGTCCATAATCTAGACCTGTAACGTTTGATTTTAGTCCAGAACATATAAGAGCTTTTACTATTATTACTATTATTATTATGTGAAAGGCACTTATTATTGTTATGAAGTAAAAGGCAAACAAGAAGAGGAATGGAGAAAAATGTCATTGGCTTTTTAGAGGTTTAAAATACTGTACAAGGTATTATAGAGGAGTAGTATGGGAAAGAAGGTATGGGGAAAAMCACAACTATGTATTTATTTTTCAAAGTTATTTTATCAGTGTATGTACACTGAAGCAATGTTTTAATGTAATTCAGCCTTCCGTTTCCCTCATTGAAACCCATAATTTTTAGAATGAGAGATCAGTCTGGCAAGAATGCGTATTTAACATTCAGCAAAAAGTGGAGATAGAATAAAATGCAGTATCACGATCAGCAAGTTCGTTCTGGTGGCTTACTTCCTACATCAGTCCTTAGAGAATACCTTTACAAGAATTAGTCCTATGTCCAGATGCTGTTGCATTTTAATTCAGTTTAACATGCCAATTCAAATGCCCTTTCACAACACTTACTGTATTTATAATACAGTTTGCTCTCTTTGAGGTTTTCCCTATGTATACTAATTTGATACATTGGCTGAAAGCTTAGTTTATTTCAGAAACTAAAAAATGGCTGCGATCCTCAATTTATTTTTGGAGAAGTACTTGTTTGATGATTTCAGAAAAGGCATTTCTCCTCTCTTCTTGCCAGAGGCAGGCAAAGTTTATGCAAATGACAATTTGCTGGCTATGATTTAGTAACAGGAGGGTGGTCTCAACTTAGAACAAAATAACTGGAGGGCATTAGTAATATAACAATCTACAAAAAAGAAAATGAGAGTTATTACTGTGTTCTTGCCTAGGGAACTTAAGTGCCATTAATATTTTATAGATAGAATTATTCTCAATTCTGCCCATCATAATTGGAAACCACAAACAAATCTCAACAATCCAACAATATATTTAAATCAATAAGCTGGTTTTTGCTTTGGGTTCTAGAAAATGCTTCCCACCTGGCATATAATCATCTTCAGACACTGTATGTCTGTCTGTCTCAGGCAGTCCATCAGTCACCAAAAAAATGAAGCAAAAGCCAAGTGTCACATACAGGCCTTTACCAAAGTGTCTGCTAGGGCAGCTTTTTCCAAGTTTGGCTTTGTGCTGTGGAGGAAGATATGTATGTGTTTTCCCCACAATTGTGGAATGGTATTAATGACCCAATTCTGAAGTTCTCATTAGGTGTCAATGACTAAAGTAGAGTTTTACCTAAAGACTGAACAAGATCTTTGTTACTTAGTCAATCGTCAAATGTTAGATGTTAAAATGCAGTTAGCTGAACTGCCAGAGTAACAAGCAATAACTTACCTGTGCTGGAAAAATTATTTTAAAGTCTTCCTAATGTTTTTGTTCTCTCTCCTTAGAATCAGCACAAAGTAAAGTTTCTGCAAATACCCACTCTCTTCAACAACATAACCAAGCAAGAATTAATTAAGGATAATTAGGCCAATGCAAGGCATAGTAGAAACACATGTTTACCAATTAGAAAATTAACTTTAAGTCAGGTATCTGGTATCTGCTTGCTGACAGGAATAGAGAGATCTCATAAACGCATAACTAATAATCTTTGTAGCATCACAAAGTATCACCATGTTACTGTGATCAAATATCACATGGTTGTATGTCTTCTTGAAGGATATCAGGTGTAGTTTTTTCTAAACTAAGTAGCACAAGACAATATCACTTCTCATTCTAGAGAGGGTAATGGCATTAAAATGGACTGCTTTATTGAGATGTTATTACACAACAGTTGTTCATGTCTGTTTCTGTAAAGAAAAAAGTTTGGAAAAAGTCTGGGAGCAAAGGTATATCACACTGCACAAGAACTGCTTTGTTATTTCTCAATGCCAGTTTGCATACTCCAGTTGGTCTGATCATTTTCTGGCCTTATCAACAAAGGAGCAGAACTACAAAACATTTCCACATTGGCTGGGATTAATGGAGAGGAAGCCCAAAACCTGTCTTTGCTTTCTGGGTCAAACCTGAGATCATACATAAAGGTTGCAAGTTATTTGTAGGTGGATAGGGAGGTGTAGGTTATGTGGTAGTAGAGCAGCGCAGATTTCTCTTTCAACTTTATTATCCACTATTATGTGCTTGGATCACAAGTTCTAAGAATGCCTACAGTTCTTATACGTTTAGGTGTTGAATGGTGTAGATCCTGCTAGCTGACTGATCTCATAGTCATGGGATTATTTATCTTAAAAATCTATTATTTATTAGATTTTTAATGGAATGGAACTGAATGGAACTGAGTTGAACAACCACAGCTTTTTCTGAAGAGCCTTCATAATCAGGCAAATAAAACATCATATTCAAATTACTGAAGACTGCCCAGACCCAAACATTCTCATCATGAGTACATGAAAGCTGCCCAAAAGCATCAAACAGATCCATTTCTGAGTCACACTTCCCTGAGGTTTCCAAATTAACAGTGAAATGTACTTACCCAATGTCAAAAATAGCTCCAACAAACTACTTTACAACAAAATAAGGCAGAAAAATAATTCCCCACAGTTATAGTAAAGTCAAACAGCACTGGAGACAGCTTCGCATTGGAGCCTAAGTCTTCTGAGTCCCAAACTTTTCATAATCTTACCTTCCCACTCCCCTGCTCTCTCTCCCGTTCAAGAAGGTAAACAGCTTTGGTGTTTCACGAGAGAAGAAGCTGTCATCCTCCCAGAGCTCTAAGACAGAGATTTCCCTTGGAGTCTGTGCAAGAATTAATCAGAGAATGAAAGACACTTTCACATTTACTTGTTGTATATCCCAGCAAGGGCCTGAGTATCTGATACCTGAGCTCGTTAGTTCAGAAGTAGCTTGAGTATCCATGGCAGCAAATTGCACTTTATAAAGATATCCTAATTGTTACGAAAAATGGTATCTTTATAGGGAGTTCAGGAATTCGGTTGTGTGCGGATACTCCAGAAGTAAATGGTAAGTAAGTAAGCCCAAGGATGCACTCTAGGAATGCACCTAGTACCTTCCAGACACTAATGAGCATTAGTCCTTGGAACCAGGTTAGAGATAAACCACAGTAGTAACCTCCAGATACATACGCTGCAGGGTATCAGGTCTCAGCACCCACCATTTGGCTGTTTAGATCTGCTCCTATTGCACCTCACTATTTGCTAATGTCCTAGCTAATGTACTAGCCACTTAATACCAGCTTTAGGAAGAAAAGGGCTTGTGAACAGCAGTGTGAGAGAAAACCTGCAGTCATGCATAGTGTTGTAGGGTGGGAGTTGTAATAATGGCTTCCCAGTATTATATTGCCAGTGGAACTGTGTCAGAGAAACATCAACTGACTGAAGTGAACATAAAAACTGGACTGCATTTTTTTCAGTTTCCTCCATTTATTCTTAGCTGCTGTTTTTGTGAATTATGGCATGGATTATTTTGTCCAGATGCAAATTGTTCTATTATTTCCTGTGATCAAGCAGTTCACTGAACCCTTTTGTTATGGTCACAAATTTTGTTGTGAAGTTCTTTTAGGGTAATATCACAATAATCTTGCAATATGGGCTCCCTCTAATGCTGTGCTTGCTTGTATCCTAAATGTCCACGCACAATAGCCTATGCATTGCTGTAATAATAACAAACTCCCTCGTTATGAGATATTGCACTTGTTTTTCCCACCATCAGCTTTACTCCCTTCCTTTTCCACACACCCTGCATAAAACAGTGGGTTTTTTTTTTTCCAGTATGTGTCAGTAGAATTCTCTCTTTTTTTCCCCAAGGCTGAGCCCTGCAGCAATAAAATTTCCAGGATCTTGTGGGTCTTTTCTTCAGTGTATTTTGTTTGCCATGTAACCTAAATAATGTTCCTGACGTGCTTTCACAAATCTGAGCATACATTTTTATGTTCACTTTAGGGGAGCCAAGAGCATAGCTCCAAGGTTTCAAGAAAATTTGGATTCAGGTTTTATGTGGCTGATTTTTCTCTCAGTTGAGGTACTCCTAATTTCACAGAGTGGAGAATCTTGAAGCTAGGGCCTTCTTCTAAGTACGATGGCTTTATGTTGCATTAAACATAAAAGATAGATAGTAAATACTGCACCAAAGTGCTAAAGTTTCAGGATAGAACTGCAATGCAGAATAAGCGTGGCGTATATTCTTTCCATGTGTTTTTTATTTTACATCTACTTTTTGTTTGTGATAAAACAATTGTTGCATTTTCAGTTAATATGATCTAAAAAATCTCTTTCTTGACCAAAATGTGTATTGCTCTTCTTAATTGCATAGACAATACCTGAGAGCACGTCTCCTTTGCATGAGCAAATTAGGTAGCAGTGGGCTTAGCTTTCATTTATGTAGATGCCAACTTACACCACTCTGACAATGTTATGGGTCTTAGTATAATTTAAGCAAATATATAAATATTAGAGTATGCAAATTCTGGTCTGTGCAGATATAGTGAGTATTATACACATAAATTAGCTGTCCTAATACACTTTGTTGATGTCATCACCATTGCCTATTAAAATAAAGCCTTACATGTCTTCTGCTAAAGAATTTGTATTGTTTTATCCTTAAAAGAAAGGAACACTAGAGAAATATCTGCACCAAATTTTCAGTGGTCTTTTATCTAACAGCTGCTTTGATTCTTTTATATCACTGTTTCTCTGAATCAGTTTTTTTCCTAGTCTAGCACATGAACTTTCTAGTGCTGATAAGAAAGCACTGGGACTGCACTAGCCATTTCACAGTCAGATGATTATTTCTCACTGTCAAGATGCCTGGGAGAAATGGCATCTTGTCTTGAACAGAGTATCTAGTGTGAATTACTTGATATAGCTATTACAGCACAGGAACATGTCTTTCAGAAACTCTTACATTTCTCAGTAATATGGGATGGTCTTTCAGAATCATGTGCTTGCATCTTGTGAATGTACCAGTTTCCATTTGTAAAGTTGCCAGTGGTTGCTTTTGGCAGCTCTGCTGACACCTCTGTCAGAGCATGAAGCTATGTTCTCTCGTACCTCCTCTTCCCAGCATCCTGTATCTGTGCTGTAAATGGAGGCTACCCCAAGCATCTTCCCCACCATCCCCGCTCAGAGCAGGGGTCACCTGGCTTCCCCAGCACCACCACTCCTTGGTCACTCCCTATGCATCACCCTTTATAAGCCAGTTTCCCCACCTTTCTTCTCTGACCCTTCTAACCATGAAGCAAAACATCCAGTAAGCTTTCACAAGCACCTTTTTAAGTCTGAGTTGAAGTTCGGTTGCGTGTAATGAGTTATCATCTCAGGCATCTTCCTATCCCCAACACAGCATGTATGTGTATATATGTTGTGGCAGAAACATGCTCCTTCAGTGACTTCCAGATATTGGATGCCACACATGAAGTTGTTCAGCACTCAGCACCTATGTATGTGTCCTGTATTTTAAAAGATTTAATGGGCAGTCATCATCAGCAGTTACTGTCAGTGATAATCTATTGTTAAACAACAAAAAGCTTGTTACAGTGAAAGCATCCTCCAGGAATTTGTATATATCTGGTGACTGGTACTGAGCCAAAACAGTCACATCTGTTATTGTTCATCAGGATGCTAGRTGTCTCCCTAAAGAAACATAATTTAAGATGAAATATAGTAACCTAATGAAACTCCAGCAGTGTTTGTTTTTCAACAAATTCTTGCACATTAGGATTAGAAGCAATGTGTTTCAATATGTAAGGTCCTGAAAGCACATTGCCAATTTGCTGATAAAGCCAACGATTCAAATGTGTTCTTCTGTACTGACAGTAAACATGGAAACTGAAATAATTTAGGAATTGGAAGTCTTGTATATGGCACTGTCATAATAAAGATAAGAATCTTCTGGTGTGAGTGGAAATCACCTACAGAGACAAAGATAGTACCAACCTTGCCTGGCAAGCAATAAATACAAAATCACAGAATCAWAGAAATGTTGAGGTTAGCAGGGACATCTGGAGGTCATCTGGTCCAACCCCCTGCTCAAGCAGGGCCATCTACATCTGGTTGCCCAGGACCATGTCCACACGGCTTTTGAATATCTCCAAGGAGGGAGACTCCACAACCACTCTGGGCAACCTGTATCAGTGCTCGGTCACTCGCACAGTGAAAAAGTGTTTCCTGATGTTCAGAGGGAACCTCCTGTGTTTCAGTTTGTGCCCATTGCCTCTGGTCCTGCCACTGGGCACCACTGAAAAGAGCCTGGCTCCATCTTCTTTATACGCTTCCTTCAGGTATTTATACACATTGATAAGATCTCCAATGAACCTTCTCTTCTCTAGGTGAAACRGTCCCAGCTCTCTCAGCCTTTCCTCATAGGAGAGATGCTCCAGTCCCTTCATCATCTTTGTGGCCCTTCACTGGACTCTCTCCTGTATGTCCATATCTCTCTTGTACTGGGGAGCCCAGAAGTGGACACAGCACTCCAGGTGTGGCCTCACTAGTGCTGAGCAAAAGGGGAAGGATCACCTCCTTCAACTTGCTGGCAACACTCCTCCTAGTGCAGCCCAGGATACCATCAGCTTTCTTTGCCACAAGGGCACATCGCTGGCTCAGGTTCAACTTGGTGTCCACCAGGACACCCAAGGTCCTTTTCTGCCAAGCTGGATGGGCCCCCAGCATATACTGGTGCATGGGGTTGTTCCTCCCCAGGTGCAGGACTTGGCACTTTCCCTTGTTGAACCTCATGAGGTTCCTGTCAGCCCATTTCTCTGGCCTGTCAAGGTCACGCTTGATGGCAGCACGACCCTCTAGTGTATCAGCCACTCCTCCCAGTTTGGTGTCAKCAGCAAACTTGCTGAGGGTACACTCTGCCCCATCATCCAGATTATTAATGAAGATGTTAAACAGGACTGGACCCTGTATGACCCCTGGGGTACACCACTAATTACTGGCCTGCAACTGGACTTTGTGCCACTGATCACCAGCCTCTGGGATCAGGATCTCTCATTGCTGTATAGGTGTCCCAGTAAGGGCAGGGATATGGTGGAACAGGAGACTTGAGCAACTGCAGTTTCGTAATATTCACTTCAAACCAAAGAAACTGATTTGTAGATTTATCTTTTTTCTTAAATGAGGTGCTCCCCATTTTTAGATGAAAGTATCCCAACCACCTTCTACATGATTCCTCATGGCACTTAAAATGTATTTGGGGCTGCCTCAGATGGGCTGGAGAGCCTTGTATACTGATGCAGGTCACCAGTATTGCCAGTTTCTAACACGTGGTGGAGACTGTCACAACACTGGGTAGCATTTAACAAAAAAACCCTTTTAAATACTTGCAAAAAAACCACCTCTGTGGAGACAGTTCCAAGTTTCTTGAAACACAGGAAAAAATTTCTCATTTTAAAGTCATGATTTTTGTAGCTTTGACTTGTAACTTTTGGCAATGTGGAGATGGCACCCAATTAAACCTCTGTCCTACCAGATGAGCCATATTGCTGCAAAACCTCTGCTTGCCATTGATGGGCAAGTATAGCCTTTGTATTCTAGCAGCAATGTGTTTCCAATTTTTTCCGCATGTACAAATGCCCTTTGCGCCCTTTGAAGGTTTTTGTATAGCCTCCCAAGGAATATCATTTGGGCAAACCTGTTAAATTCAACAACAGTTACCCTGTAGTAACACAAATCAACAGAAAAATTGCAACAACTGCATTAAGAGGAAAATAATTTTTTAATAAAGAAAAAAAAAGTGGTTTTTTTAATGTATAATATGAATCTTTGTTCAGTAAATCAGTCTATAATATTTGTKGTTCTACCTAGTGCATCAAAGCCTCACTTTCTTTCCCCTTCCCAGGTAATTGCAGGAAAATAGCCACCTCTATGAAATAGGCCAAATGCACTTCCCTGTAGTCAGTCTAGTTTCCGAAGGGTAAGACCTGTTTCATCGTAATGACTTCAGCAARGGTATTTCTGCTGAAGAACTGGAAAATGTTCTTTCCTCTCAACTAGCAGAACAAAATAACTCTTTCTGATGTCTGTAATTCCAGCTGCTCTCATCACCAATCCATTTAGAAAAGGAATCCTGCATCTGTGATGGTGGATTAAATTCTTTTGTCTGTGCCATGACTTTGAGGGGGACTTGTGCTCCCAAATCATCTAAGTGCTGTTACAAAATGCCACACTACTCACAATGCCCTGCTGGAAAGGACGTGCGTGCCTGAAAAGCCTTATTTGCCATTCTGGGTTTGTGAGTGAGAAACGTGGTGATTCACAGCAGCTGCTATAGAGTGAATATGGATTATTGACAGAATCATTACTATATTAGATATTTAAAAGTCTTTTTTTTTTTTCAGAAGATGTGAAGAATTTGGGGCATTATTGTATTTTATTTACCACAGAGTATGTTTCAGCGCTGGTTTGACAAAGCATATCAGGCATACCTGTATACGTGGGCTTCTGGCCCCAGCTTCCTTGTGGAATAACTCATACCAGCTTATTTCTGTGTCTTGATTTTCCGTTCTTTGTGGATCATTTATAAATGCTATGGTGTTTGACATGTATAGCAGTTTTCCTTCTCCTGTTAAATTGAGGTTAACAGTACTACCATCTATGCTGTAAATTATAGTCCCTTCTGTAGCATTTTTGTGTATCCAGAACAGATGGGAGCTTGCTTTCAAAACTCTTACAAATTGTTTGTTCACATTATATTGCTATCCCTGTATCTCAGTAATGGTAGTACTTCCAGAATTTCATTTTTGGGCTGCAAACTGTTTCCACCCCTCCTCCCTCTGTTTCTGAGAAATTGTCATGCTGAGATGGATAGTCTGAAGGTCCATCTAAAAATATGGGAAAGGGATACTGTACCATTCTGAAAGAGTATTCAAGAATCTCCATAATTTTTTTCCAGTGACTAGGAACTTGTGATTGTATAACATGTATAGATACATGCACTTGGCATGACCCATTGCTATAGGACTAGGATCATGTTATTCTTATTTCTCCTTTACTGTTGTTTCATYGCTTTCTTCCCCCATTCTGTTAGGAGCGTGGTTTAATGCATCCTTCCTGAGGACAGGGGCATTCTCTGCCTGCTCTGCATTCACTTGTTTATTCCCATGACCTAAGTACAAATGGCTGGAAATAGTGAAGTAGAAAATTCTCAGCCAGTAAAAAATCTGAGGATGTGCAATGACATTTCAAAAGTACCTTCTGGTCTAAATATTACAAGATTGTTTGCATTCCCTGGTTTTGACTTCCTCCTTGTGTCGATGAGTGCTTATTTGGAGGACCATGGGCTGATGTCCTCCCATATGAGTTTTGTTTTCCTGTGTGGAAATTCCTACCATCTTTGTCCATATGCTTGCTTTCCATTTCCTGCCATAAGGAGATGGAGAGAAAGCTTACATCTCACTTGCCATTCACAACATGGATATCAGAAAGAAGGTCATTAGACAAGATGAGGAGAATGCTTGCAAAAAGTAGTCCATGACCAACAATGTTCCCTAAACTAAAATATATTTGGAACCATTCTGAAAGGTGGAGAGAAAAGTGAGAGAAAAGTGTCTCAGCATTTTCCAACCTCTCTAGCCATTGGATTTTTATAGGTCCCAAAAGCCAGGAAAGTCAACACTACGTAACTGGTTGCCTGCAGAAAATTCAACAATCACTTAATTGTTTTGCATTCTGGAAACAAAGCCATGAAAAACAAGTTCCTTCCTAAAGAGTTCCAGCTCTCTTCATAAACATGTATTTCATCCAAATAAACCAAACTACCCTGAAATGCCTGCTGGCATATGATGTATTGTGTTATAACATGATAAAATTGCAAGCAGAGGGAAAAACCCATGTTGGTGTGAATGATAAAAAGTGACCCTGCTGGGTCTTCAGTAGAGATGATCCTGCATAGTGGTATGTCTGTCTCTCTGTTGACCTCTTCCAGCTGCCGAACAGTCCATGTTTGTCAGTGTCCATAATGTCATGTTGACAGATACTGTCTGTGAGCCACATCTCTCCCATCAGGGATGCTGAAATCATGCTTCTCTTGGGGGGGGAGGGTGGGCAGGTGGGGGCACAGAACTGAAATGACAAGCAAAAATTATTATTTAGAACACATGAATGAAAAATTATGTCACTGGAAATGGTAATTGATGCCACTGAATTAAGACAACTTTAAATTAGAACCAAACACAAGCACTAGAAACATGGTGTGAGCATTTTGCAAGTGCTAATATAGAGTCCTCATCTAGAAGTCTTGTTCTGAACCTAATTATTTATGCAAACATGCATAGACGCTTGTTAAACTGATAATTCTAATGGCCCTTATCAGTGTCTTAGTCATTCTTCCATAAAAGAAAATACTTCAGGGTAAAGATACTCCCAGAGAATACACGTAATTCCTATAAAAACAAAAAATGAAAGTGAAATCACAGGATTTAGGTTCTAAGTACATTTCTGATATGGACTTTGTGGCAAAGCTGCATAACTTTTCCTCAGAGTTTCTATGGCAGCTCAGGAAACCTCGATCTACAATTGTGAATTCTCTTTACTATTTTGAATCTGTATTAAATTACAAAGTCGGTTTTGTATTCTGAGCATTAAGCGAGTATATTACAGCTTCACCTTTACTGAAGTAGGCTGGGAATACCAGGAGAAATTTTTGTGCCTTGCAGAAAGCCATCAGTGAAAGTTTGTTAGGCCTTGAAGATTAATTATTCAAATAAGAGTAGACAAAATATGGACTATCGCTACAGGCAAACCAGTTTTTTAAGTCCGTATTTTAGGTAGGTTAATGGCCAAGAACCACCATGGAAGCTGTGAGGAGGAGTCAGGGAGGCTACCTGATTTAAGGATGAGAAATTTATAAATTAAAAGGCCTTTTAGAGATGGGATTGGATCCTGAGGAATGGCTGCTCAGGAAGACAATGGAGAGAGAGAGTTTCACTTTTTGCAGAACAGGGTTTCCCACTTTTTATTTATTTATTTATTTTTATTTATTTACTAGTGCTTGGTGATTCATGCCCATACACATTTTCCTTTTTCTAATGAGCAGAGTGGTCTTTAGAAAAAAAGTGTGCTTAAATTTAGTGAGAAGGACAGGGCTGTGGTTCCTCACTCAGCAGGCCCATTGCCTTGCAAGGCACTGGCTGGAACAGCTCCTGTTCTTTGGGAGCCATCGAACTTGCCTTGCTCTCCTTCAGTGAGCTCCTGAAGACAGGGAGCTGCCTTCCCATGCCGCGCGAGCTGGGCTCCTCTCCCTCTCTCCCTGAGGCTTGTTCATTTGCAGATGGTGGAAACATAATTCTTCTGCATTTCTATGACAATAAACATTGTCTTTAAAATAAAATGAACAAAACAAGTTAAGACAAGCTCCTCTCAGTTGCCAAATAGGTTTTTCTCACGGTCATAGGCATGCTCTCTGTCAGCCCACAGCTGCAAGTGTTTTTGCTGTAATCAGCCCTGTGTACGCTTTGAGTTACACAGTACAAAACACTGCTAAATGCTTAGATATTTTCTACCTGAAAACAACATATGACAGAATTTTTATGCTGGTGATGTGTGATATATATTTGATAGAAACTCAAACAATGTATGTTTCCATGTTACCTGAGAAAATTTTAACGGAGAGTTTGATGTATAGTTACTTCTTTACATTGACCGTGTTACTTCTGTGAAGGCCTTGAGGGAAACCCCTGCCCATGGCCCAGGAGTCCACTTCAGCCCAGACCCGTCAGTCCCTGCCCCAGTGACAAAGTCAGTGCAGGTATGTCCATGTTACATGGGCTGTAAAAGCACTGTTCCAGAAAAATTCTCTCTGCGTCTGTTTCGGTTCTCACTGGTACATTTACAGAGCTCTGCAAAACCGGCTTTGTCCTTTTCACTGGTTACATCTATTCCCCTGAATCGTAGGGCATGCCGTTCCCGGCGTAGTGTTAAACTGCTTTAGAGTTAACAGTGCAGGAGATTGGGAACCAGACCACTTTTTTACTTCTTTTAAAATCTTTGCATTATAAAAAAGATGTCATTGTCTTCCGAAAGACAGAAAGGAGGTGCATAGGAATGTATTCATAAAGTAGGGCCTCTCACATTTTCAGGTTATCAACCACTTGTTAATAGAGAGGATATTTCCCATCACAGACTCATGTCATCCATGTGTTAACCACAGCAATGGGTGATGTGGTAAACTAAGACTAGAAGACAAATAAATACATTTATCTCTTTTATCTAAAGCATTTCTAAAAAGCTTATCTAAAAGCGTTATCTAAAGCATATCTATCTCATTTATCTAAAGCAAGATGAGTAGGGATTTTTTTTTTCCCATTTGAGAAACATTAACAGCAGTCTTCAGCACTTGATTAGGTTTTCTTCTCCTGCATATCCTTTCTCCACATCGCACATACCTTAATGTCTACTTCTTCTTTCCCCTGCAATTTTTTGCCCAGCCATCTGACCTTATTGTCTCAATTAAGTATGCTGTGGCCTGGTTTCTTTTTCTCCTGAACTGATTTCTTTATCTTCTGTCTCCTGCTTCCCTCCCTGAGAATGTATTCTTGAAAGATTACTGCCAGGGAGTATGACCTATAATAAGACTTAGTTTATCAGTTACGAGGCTACAGACATAATTAAATCCAGTAAAATAAAAATGCACTTATCAAAAATTTTTGTAATTCTTAAGCTTTCTATGAAAAAATTAAATTGGATTAATTAATGCAGAAACTGGCAAGTAAAATTCTATCCCCATGTCAATTTGAGTGTGGGCAAGAGCAGCGTGAACATCTCTGTGTCCCCCATCTGTGGACAATACCTTTCCTGGGATGATACTTTTACAATCTGTGCAACTTACTGACGTAATGACATTGACCATGAAATTGTCAGTGTGCAGCAAGGACCAGCAGCTTCCTGAGGGGCAGGATCAGACATATCTGATGTCTTCCATCATTCACTTCGGATTGTCATTTGCTTTTTGTCATTTGATTGTCTCTGCAAAGAGACCACCTGTGAGGTTGTCAGGCATTCAGCAGGAATTGGAGTTCCACCTACAGTAAATTTAAAATGGTGGGGCAGATCCATAGAGTTTCCAATGCATATCCATAGTTCATAAAAGTAAGCAGAGAGCCTTGGTCATAACTTGACCAAGTTTTACTCATTTAACTTGGTCAAAATACCTTGCTTTTACCTCAAATGAGTTCTACCCTTCAGATGATCCAAATATTATTTGAAAATTTTAGAAGACAAGCTAATTTGGTATACTCTAAAGCAGCTGATTCATTAATTCTATTGTATAGACATGATATACAGTCTTCCTTTTCAGGATGTAATTTTATTATAGGTAAGACTGATTTATTGGCAGACCACAGGAAGACAATTGTGCTCTGTTTTACAGAAAATGTCATAAATAATATACTCTGAAATGCCCCTCTCAGATACAGAAGACTATAAATTACAGAAAGTAGTTGTGTAAAGACATTCTACAGTGAGTTAATTAAGGCAGTCAGGCATAAGCCGATAACACAAAGAAAAAAATTAAAAGATACAGGGCAGGGACAAAATCAATGCTTTTGATTAAGATTTGAAAAGAGGGAATGAATTGATGAGGCAGAGAGAAAGAGGCAATCTGTTTCAGATGGCAGGTAACAGATGAGAAGGTGTTTACAGCAAGAGTCGTAAGTGTGAAGGAACGGAAAGAAGTCTGGCTCTAGACTGCAAAAGGAGAAACAGAAGAGGGAAGAGAAAGTGTGTTGAGCTAGGGAAAATCCATGGGTTTGGAAAGCAAGAACAAGAGAAGGCTTCCAGCTGGATCATGTACTGCGTGGAAAGCTGAGCTGAGCAAGACTTTAAGAATCAAAGTAGTTGTGAAAAAAAGAACAGAAGATGGTGATAAGACTGTGGAAGAGCTATTGCGAAAGAGATGGCACTCAAAGGTGTGTTTGCAGGGTAATGATACGCAGATTTGTGCACTGGAGATTGAATCCTGTCTTGTGCTGTGCTATTGCACAATAGCAAAAGGCTGCACAGCCTATCATCTCAAATATCTTTTCAACCATGTAGGAAACAGAACAGAGTATTTTCTTATTGCTCGGAAAACATCCTGGGCTGTGGAGATTGACCAGCATAGAACTTACTCATTGCGAATCTAAGGTGAAATTGTCTGTCAGTAATAACCAAGCTGCAGCTAGCTTGCAGCCGTGCTGTAGGCAGAGCCCTGCTCTCCTGTCAAGCTGTTCCCTCCTCACATTTCATGCTGTACCCGTAGCCTGCAGTGGAACACTCCTCCTCCACTGGTGCAATGAAGTGACTCAATGAGCGTCTGGGTGGGTGAGATGATGTCTTTTTTATCTCTTAAAACATCGCCCAGGAAAAGACTACAGTTAAGAGGTGGGATACCTGGAAGAGGAAGGTGGTAGATCGCAAGATTTGGGCTCGTTCACCAAAGGAGTAAAAGCTCTCTCCAACAGGTTAGCATGGTCATTGCATACCACACCAAGTCATGCCASGGTACACTGCCTTTCAGCAAGGCAGAGATTCACTATATTTCTAGGTAATAATATATTTACAAAGGTTGATTCCTGCAGGGCAGTAGAAGAATTAATGTTGTCTGAAAATGTTCTGTTTGTACCTAGCTTTGTATTTATGAAACTTTAGCACAGAAGGCTATGATTCCTTTTAAGAAGAATGACTTGATCTGTGTTAAAAAAAAATGCAAACAGAATACTCCTGTTAGCGTAGCCACATGGAGTGGAACAGATTTCCGTAGAAGTGCGTTATTTGTGGATGTCAGTACTGTGTCTTTGAATAAGATGTTGAAACACAGTATGGATATGCTACTTATGCACATTGCCAGAAAGATACAGCTGGCAAAAAACAAATGAGCTGAAATAATAGGTAGCTAAAATTTTAATGGAATAAGGGAGGTCAAGCAGAACCAGTCAGTCAGTCACTTACTAATAAACAAAAGTAGACATATAAGAAGAGGTCATTTATGCCACGTTCTCTCTGGAAGTCAAAAATTCTTAATTCATTATGGAATGAGGCTCTACATGAGCACAACTCCTAGTTTGATCCCAGTTTGGCTTTCTTCCTAAAGATCTCATTTGTGGCACTTTTTTCAACATTTTTTCAACATTTTTTTCAACATTTTTTCAACAATTTTTAAAATGTTAATTCAGAAAATGTTTATTACTGAATTTCTGAGTATTTTTTTCCTAAACTGCAGTGAACTTATAAAAATGAGAAGGGTCATTGTAACATAGACTAATTAGAATAATTTTCAGTCAGTGGTGGTCTTGCTGATTCCAATAAAAGAAGATTCACCTGTAACAATCAGAAGAATCAAAATGCATGATTTACTGTTTCTGGGAACTGCTTCTACATTAGGTACTCATGGCAACAACGGAGGTAGAAAAACAACTTCTTTTGCAAGCTTTTCACAACTCCTAGAAGCAAAAAAAACAGCAAAACAAGTCTTGTTTGATAGTTCCTGTTACAGCCAGCAGTCTCTGTCTGCCTATAAACTAGTAAATGGAGCAAGAACAGTTCTCCCAAGTACTATCACATTACTGGATGGTAAAAGCATTCCATTGTTCATGCTTTTATGGGTTCCTGTATCTGCAAGACCTGGTTAGCTATGCAATCAACCTTTTTCATTTATTTCCTTTTCTTAGGAGAAATGGTTTGTAGATTGGCAGATGAGTAGTTGTGGCCTCTATCAGCCTGACACCTTGTGAAGCTATCATCCTGCACATTTTGAGCCTTTCAGTGAAATTGGCTAGCCTGATGGCTCAGTGATTATCATATTCATAGGAAGATATTCCAACCATATTGACCACCTTCAAAAGGCTCAATTTATTTTTAAAAATTGACATTTTCTTAGGAGAAAAAAGTTTCATTTGATACTTCCAAACAGCATTGTTATACTTCAAAGATGTTTTCTGACGTAGGGAAAATACTCTTAAAAGAATGAGTCTTTAATTTTTTTAGAAATGTTTTTTAAATGTTTAACATTCTTTTTGTTAAACTCAGAGATAATTGCTTTAGGAAAAAAGAAATTCACTTAACTTAAACAGAGAGTTTTTCTTCAGGTGAGTCTACCATTATGAGGCTTTTTTGTTCATCAAAGTTCTGATCCATGAGGTCGGTGGAAGCCTTTGCATTGAAATCGTGAATGAGTTTTGGGTTAGGCAGTAGTCAATTAGCATTTATATGTGTAGATCACTTGAAAGAGTTATATGTAATGGAGACCAGAATGTGGATGTGGAAATCAAAGAATATCAGAGTTTGAAGAGAGGCTAGAAGCTGAATGTTGCTTAGCAGTGAACATGCTGTGGGATTTCAACACATAACAGCACTCTCACAGGCACAAAATTTAACTGGTCACTAGTTATATGCTGCACTTGAAACAACCATTAAAACAAACATTAGAATCGGAAAAATCTGCTCTGTAAATAGTCAATAGTGACTGTCTCACTGAGGCTGCTTCTGTGCAGCAGAAGAAAAGAAAAGCTAAGCTTGCATTTTAATAACTATTTGAAGATTTTCTTTAAATGGATAAAGTTTCCTGCTAAGCAGCTCACATTATTTTTATTTTCATCCTTGTTTGCCTGACAGATGAATTTGGAGCCAAACAAAAGCTGAACGTACATGAAAGAAACCTGAAGTATTGCAATTCTGGCTGGCAGGATCAATTACAAAGTCTTGATTTGAAGAGTTGAGAAAGTTGCCTGAAAAAAGGATCCGGATCTGAGGTGTACATCATGCCTGCGTACTGTAATAGATTGCTTCCCTCCATGGGACCAGGCATGTGAGTATCTTCACAGATACACGAGGACTTCCAAGAAACCTCTCCAACTTGTGCTCTCACAAGGAAGCGACACATATTTAGGCAAGGTACTGCGTTAATAGTGCCAGTGGCATCAGCCATCCTGTGGGAGACTGAGCGCGCTGCAGGAGATACAAAGGCCTGTGCCTCTGAAAGCACAGTCCAGCCCAGACTGTTCATGCATACAGCTTTGCATCATATATGCCTTTGGGGTGAGAAAAGACAGAGCCATGCAAGCTGCACTGTCCTTGGGGACCCTATGAATTAAGTTGAATCAGCAGGAATTAAGTAGGAGGCAAAACCTGCTGCAGTACTTCTTCTTCTAACCTTTAAATGAAGTCTTCCCTGTGTATGTGCAGTTTTGTGGCATCTGTTTACAGAAGCAGACTCTGTTTGCTGACTCTCCTTTCCCTTCCTCTCTTGGACAGGCTAAGTTCTTCCCTAGCGCCAGCCTGGTGCAGTGACCTGTGTATCTTCTCCATTCTCCTCTGCCAGGAGGAAAAATTTTGTGTGTGCTCTCCATGTGCATGATTGGGTGGCTGGCTGCAAAGGAAAAGGACACCAAATATTTGCGTGCTTAAAAACAATGATTCTTCACTTCTCTTGTTTTCCATCTCTCTGAGGTGAGTCTTCTTACGTAATGCTGGCAGGGGTAATTCAATGTCTCCCTTCTTTGCCTGGGGAGGTACCACACTTGGCCCATGCTGGATTGCTGCTGATCATTCAGGTAGCATAGGTATCTCTGCGTTATGCTGCACTGTCTTGTCAATATGCAAATCTTCTACTCTGGGCTTCTTCTGTTACATGTAGTATTACCTTATTTCACAGCAGTTTCATATTAATTAGGGGATGGTTCTCAGAAAAAGGGGGGACAGATACAGTGGTTCCCACAATAGGTAAGGCACTGCACTGAATGCTCATTAGTAAGACACAGCTTGCAAAGTCATAATGATAATAGAAACAGCAGGGACAATGTCCTGGGTCAGTGCTTTGTGTGCATATATGTTTCAAATGCATGCAAGGGATCCTATTAGAGCTTTAAAATAATTTTAAAGGCTTTGCCTCAGCAAGTTTTCATGCTCGTTTAAACCCCTGGTTTATCATTATGAAGTGTATTAACTTTCCCATGTTTAATGCTTATTTCTGTCCTGAGAGAAATAAACAAATAATACTTTGCAAATGGGTTTCTTGGGAAAGGAGGCTAAGTGGCAGCAGGGTATCGTTTGCACTTATAGCTGATTGCTTTAAAAAGCTGTTCTAGAGTTCAAAAGGTGAAAAAACAGACTTGGTGAACATGTGCATTTTACTTATTTTCCTTTTTGCTCGGAATGGATTTACAGAGCAGTCTTTTGACAGGCATGAGGCAGTGCCAGTTATTCAAGTCTTGCATGAAAGAGGAGAAAGTGGTAAGTCATATTTGCACAGTATTTCTGTGAGACTGCTAGCCTCAAGTGTAGGCTGCTCCCTGCTGCTGCTGCTATATATACCTCATGAAAGACTGGTTTAAAGCGTAAGGAAACCATAGTGGGAAAAGATGTGTTCCTTTTCCACAAGCATTTAGAAACAAATAAACATCTCTATGAAACAATAGTGTCTGCCCTGCCAAAACATGGGCATGCAACTGCCCACAGCAAAGGTTCAAGTAAGGCCATTTAGAAATGTGTATTGCAGGAGTGAATGAAGTTCAGAGAGTGTTGTTTGAATGGAAAGGTATGTGAAAGTAATGGAAGAAGAAAGTGGAAAGAGTGGGTGAAAGAAGCAGAGAACAGTCCTTGGGAGTGTGATCCTGAACAAGCACATCGTGCTATGGGGCCTTGGAGTGGTGAGCAGAGACATTGTCTCTTGCTGTGCACCGGTGTATTCAGGAAACAGACCTTTGTAAATAAGCAGGAAGGCACCGGGGATATTTTGTTCCATCTCTGATTTATTTTCCTGAAAGAAGTAATGTCTAATATGGAAATGCTTTTTATTTTCAACAAACAGTGAGATTCAGAAATTATTTCATGCTTTCCTCCTGTACATTTACTGCCATTGGGTACTGTTAGTATTCAGACTTCATTTCTCCTAATCACCTACTGCCAATTGTAATTCTTTTTGGAAAAGCAAATATTGATTTTTGTAATGTGGGAAAAGTCTATTGAGGGCTCAGATGAAGACCATCACATTTCGTGTGATCTAATCCGCTTTTCAAGTGGAAAAGACTAGTATATTAATTTGACAGTGTTTTAATACTGAAATTAACTGAATATGCAAATGTTTGAGAATAAGTGCTCAGTCAAACCAGTTCTTAATATCTTGGTGCCTATTTCTTGGGATTTAAATAAAAGTAGCTTGGCTTTTCAAATAGCTGAATACTTGCATCGTCCCTTGGCTTAGTAAGCACATCTTCTGTGACACTATCACAGTACAACTCATTTATAAATCTGTCCTTATAACATCCATGGAATTTGCTTGTTATAGAAATGTGTTGTGGCAGCGGGTGGAGGAAAGGTTATAAGAAAAATTATTGTAGCTAGGGATCTGAATCACTGTAGGGCTTTATACTAAAATTGCCTCGCAGGAGGTACAGCAATTCTGCACAAAGACTGTGCAATTTATAAATGGAAACTTTTACTCTACAGCACTTTCTCCATGCATGATTAGGCTTCTTTAAAAAAAAAAAAAAAAAAGGCAGCCATGGTGCAATGCTAACACTTATGAGTGATGCATGATTGATGATCCCCTAAAGGCAGTGAGAGAGAAAATTACCTCCTTCCCTCATTTAAGGACATTATTAGAAGACTCAATGAGTTCAAAGCTCAGGAAATTATGTTAAGAGGACTGAATCAGGCTTTAAAAAAATCAGGATAAATTATTTTCTCAGCAGTTCAAGGGTAAGATTTCTTTTAATGCACTGTAAAAGGAGAAGAAAACTTTGACACACAGTTACATGGTACTCTTTAAAAGTATCTGTCACATCATTTGTGATTTACTCGCACAGGTACTGTTCTCTCCATGTACTAAATGGACTGCAATCTTCCACCAATGCAAATTAATATTACATTTTAAATGCTATTTATGTCCTAGTACCTCAATGTGAAGAGTAAAAGGATCCTTCTTTCAATTGTAAGGGTAACATAATATGCTGGGAAAGAACTGGATGAGCTAACACCGTTCAAAACATCAGTGTTTTCTCCTGCAAGCTTTAAGAGCGAGACCAAGTCAGTGTCAGCTAGCAATGTACACTTCTACTGCTAGGGAGAGGAAAAATGGGAATAGTGCTAAACAGATCTAAGGGTACTTATTTTCTTTCATTTTTTGCCTTGCATCCTGTGTAATTAATTGTTTTGTGGCACTGCTCTAGCATCAGCCAGGAACTGGTGAGAAGTACACTGCAGCTGATCAGAGGGATATGGAGCTGGGTCTGTCCTGTCACAATCCTACTGGGGCATGCATGGCTGCTCCTTTTTACTGGTTTCAGAAGGAAACAAGACTTACACAGTGTCCCTCTCTGTATCTGTCTGATTTGTGCCTGATGTCTTCAGCAGAAGTTGTCTGAATGATTCAAAATTTGGAAGAGGTAGCTGTCTCAAAGGTATTATGTTCTACACAGTTTCCAGGGGGCAGAGAAGAGGCAGCTTCAGCAGCCTTGTAAAGGGAGTGTCCACTGTAGCATGAGCTCTACCCTTATGAGGCACAGGGGAGTCTATATGGGAGGGTCTATATGTTACAAGCACTCCAAATGGGAAGAGCATCAGCTGGAACTGACACTGTGTGAGGTGCCAGCGAATCCAGCCACAAGAGACATCCTTAGGAAATCAGGTTTCATTGCTCTTGTTACTTTAGAATTTTGTAAAATATGACTATCCTCACCTGAGCTGAACAAAACACAAGTTCCTGCTTCCAAAGGTGTCATGTCACAGCCTTTAAAATAGGGGGACATTTAACTACCTACAAAATACACTTTGTCTCAGCTTCCAACCAAAATCCCCTATGGGAGTGGTCTCCAAGTATGACACTAAATATCCTTATGTCAGCATTCATAGATGTTATGCTTAAGAAAAGCTGTATGTTGAAAGGCTAAATATCTTTTTAGTTAAAGTGGATCACAGTGAACTTGTAACATGTCTCTGCCCTATCACAATGTCTTAATGTGAGTTTTTAGATGTCTTTTTTGGGGTATGGGAACAATTTTGGGATTTTTCTATTCAAGTAGGAGAGAAAAAATATTTCTCACCTACCTCCAGACAGGAAGGTAAATTGGCAATTTTCTTATTGCAGAACCTTTATTTGATGTAATAAAGAAATAAAACTCTAAAATCCCACATTATCACCTGCCATTTAATAAAAATAAGCACAAATAGTATATTAATGATAGACCATCTAATTTATTTGTGTCTGTGCCGGTTTTGAGGGGCTGCAAGCAACACGTGAGTGGCAAGGGAAGTAAGAGAACAACATTATCTTTTTGTTGGCTTTTGAGCAACTTACACCTGTCCCCTTAATTGGCTTAACATCTCCCCTTCAAGGACTTGAGACTACTTCACCAACTCAGACAAATTATCTGCATTGTAATAGTCACTTAAGCTTTAAGAATGACATGTGAATCGATTCTCTGTAGTCTTGGTCAAGACTAATGCTTTCCTAATACCACATCTTCACAGCATCATAAAATAATATGAATTTCAATGAGTTTCTTGAAGCTACCAGGCAGAGTTGAACATTCCCACTTTCCCTTTACTATATGGAAATAGAATTTTTTTTCTGTACACATAAAGTATCCACTCTTTTTCAGACTGACAATATCAAGATCTAGAAAAGCAACAAATCAAGAAAGAATAACAGTAATGTATCCATCTTAAAATTGCTCTCTTAACATGTTGCATCAATTGCTCTCATAAAATAGCAGCTGCCTCATAGCTACCATCACAGAAGGACAGAAACTCCCCTTCATTGAAAGTGCAGCAGATGGGAAAATGGCAGYGGCTATGTCTAAATTAACTGAGCTGGAGGCACTTCTCAGCTCCTGCGTATAAAGGTGCTAGACATTTTGGGACGTGTCCGGGAGAGACCCAGATGCACGCCATTTCCTCTCCACCTTCAGATTTGTGGTTTATTTGGGAAGGAAACAGGTGTGTAGGCGTGAAGGAAGTCACATTTGCTCTCTGAATGAAGTCTGCTGTTGGGACAATCAGGAGCATGTGTTTGATGCACAATTTAGATTTAGCCAGTATCTACATACGTTCACATAGCTGAATATACCAATAAAAGCATTATGTTTCCACATGAACAGGCTCACTGAAAATTTGGCTTAAAAAGCTCAACACAAACCATTAAAGTGCTGGCTTCATCATCATTAAAAACTAATCAGGCCCATCACTGCTGAAACATCAGCTTCTCTTGTTTGTATACAGAGTACATCATTAATTTATTTAAATGTCAGCAACAGACTTCATCAAGGTTCCCTATGCTTCATCCTACATCCCTATGCAGGATGGGAGAAGAAGTTATCGCTGCCAACCATCTCAGTTGGTTCAGCACAACATACTTCAGACATGGCCTTGGATACATCCTTTAAAATCTTTGAGGCTAGAGTGTCACAGATTATTCTCTATGCTGGTGGCTTAGCACTTTTATGCCGGGAGTACTTGTTCAGGGTATTTACAGCTTTTTCCGCCCCCCCCTCGTACTTTTTTTCCCCACAGTGACATAAAAAGCATCCTGTAAAGGCCAGAATTAGCGCCAGATGTGTATGCATGTGGCTGGGAGAGAAAGAAGATAATTGCTTACACTTCTAAAACGAAAAAGCATTTTTCTTCCAAGAGTGAATGTACTCAATTCAGCGGGTAACTCTCATTTGCTTAGCTTTGCTGTCCACTGGGACAGAGAATAGCATCCTCTTCTATTCTGCCACAGCTTACTTTCCTTGCTTCCTAGATGATCTGTGATTTCATGAAAGCCTGATTGTTTTTTTGTTCAAAGGAATTTTTTGACACAAACTACATGTTAAATTAGATAAAAGATGCAGGTAGTACAATTAGCATGAGGAGAAAAAAGTCCCTGAAAGCATCAGATCCTTAAAAATGTAGGAAATGGAGTGTATTAACATTAACTTCTGCATAATGAGATGTGCTTGATGCGATGAGTTAATGCATTAGCCTTTCACCCTAGAAACCTGCGTTCAAAACCGGAATCACACAGAAATGAATTTGGTAGCTTCATACAATTCTCTTTTGAACATTAATCCACCTTATACAAGTCACAGCACAGTCTGATCTGCCTAGATGCTAACGAGCAGGCAACAGAAACAGCGTGGAACGCAGCCAGCTCTCTTCTGAGCACCTACAGGGCAGTCGGGTCCTGTTAGTCCATTGCTTTCCTGTGAGTAAAGTTGTTGCTGCTGTTGTTTTTTTCTTTGTTCAGCTGACGTCTGTGCTGCCAGTATATACTAGTTGAAAATTTGCCCCTATGGTTTTGCAATATAAAAGTAATAGTCTGTTACTTAGATTTCATTTAATTATGACACAAAGAAAAGTCGTCTTAGCTAATTATTTTGAGATTACATGCTGTGAAAGAGAGAGGGATAGAGAGGCACTTGCTTCAGTGGCCAAAAATAAATAAGCTGTGAAAAGAGGAGCCTTATTAGGATTGCTGTTTTTCATCACTGTGCTCCATTATATTATATCAAAATCAAATTGCATTAGGCTAGCAGAGCACCAGCTGACATGCACATTCCATCAGGGCTTTCCAAAGCTTGCTCCCATTTTATTACGTGCATTGTAGGCAGTACTTAAATATTAACTGAGTACAAATTCCACTTAGAAGCATTTTAAAAATAATCCTTGATGCATTCTTTTTCAGGCTGTTGACAGCAGAATAAGCCTAAGGCTTTGGGTGAGAAGAGGAGAGAGCTACCCAAAGTGCTCAATTTCTCAACTATGCTGAACAAGTAAGAATCAGCAAGAATTCAGTGCAAAATCCTTAGTGCTCAGGTCCTTAGAACATATACAGCTTGGGAGAGTTCAATGTAAGCAGCTAATTCAGGATCAGACCTTCAGACATAGGTATGATTTTTTTCAAATTCCAAACACAGATATTTTGATTTGCATGGTAGCAGTGCACATTTATGTGTTTGTAAGCTAAGGATGAACGGTTCTTCTCCTTTTCATTTATAACCTCTCTGAAAAGATGTCTGCATACTTGTGCAACTGTACAAGTTGTAAGAGGTTTTTTCCCCTATTCCTGGCTTTGTATTTGCCAGCCTGACTGTCAGAGCAGCGCAGATCTTGGATCTGCTGTAAACTGGAGCCACAGCACTATGAGCTTGTTTTTCTTTCACTGATGAATCTCTTGGGTTTTGTTTTGCTCTTAGCCACTGAGATGCACTGTGTCCCCCCAGATAAGGCTACACTGAATGTCTCCCATGTAGTCCAGCCTCCCACCATGCCTGGAACACCTGCGCACTTGTAGATCTGAGGCACTCTTTGTTCCAAAATCACTACCCTGTCAGGGCTATGATTCAAAAAAAAAAAAAAGAAAAGCCCTGGGAGAAGGAGCTAAAACATTATCAGTTTAACTAAGAAACATCTTTGCCTAAAACGAAGCATCCCGTTAACACTTTGGCAGTGGAAGTGTTTGGTGCCCACGTGTAGGCTTCTGCACATGCACGCTAGTCTCCCAGTCTGAGCCAGGAAGTGATTAATATCTGTCTCAGCTCTGCTCTCAGTCAATAAACCTACCAAACACCCTGTGTGTTTCTGTTGTATTCGGTGTGCTTGTGGCACTCTGGCATCCATCCGTTCACCACAAAACAGAGATCCATACTCATYCCTCCCACCTTGTAGTGGTGGATCATTCCTGCAATGTCAGGTTCCCTCTTGCTGCCTCTGGCAGTCTAGACAGCTCAGTGGCACAGCTATTACATGGGAAGTGAAAGGTGCTCCCCAACTCTTATACAACRCAGGCATTTACTGTGGAGTTGGAGGAAATATGGTTGAGATCCTGGCACTGAAGGAGGGCTACACACCAGAGCTCTTATTTCCTGAGCAAGTTCAAGGACTAGCAAGCAATTATGTAGACAGTGTCTSCCACTATCACCCTGAGACAAGTGAGTTTTGTGAAGTGCTTAACCTACGAAGAAGAATGAAGTACTTAAACATGGAGCTCTAAGTCAGACACCTGACCTGGAGAGAATGAGAGTTCACATACAACTCAAAAAGTGCACCCTTCTGATGCCTAACTTTTTTCTCCTCAGCATGCTGCAGTCACGTTCCCAATTTTAGTAGTACCTGTGGTATCTTTCTGTGTCTCACCTTCAGCTTTAAGTCATCCCTCCAATATAAAAGCTACAAAGCTTTGTCTCATCTACAAGCAGCTCAAGTCATCTCTATAAGCTATTATCCACATCTTGCAACAGAGTAATGCAAGGATAAAGCTGTAACCCACCAGTTAGCATATTACAGCCCTTTCAGCAAGTTCATTACTCTCATCACACCTCTGTGTGGGAAGCTGGGGTGCAGCAGTGCGGCATGTCATGCAGGTATGACGTGTTCCCTAAACTGCCTTCCAAACCACTCTTTTTTGTCTTGAACTGCTAAAAAGGGGTGTTGGAGCTGCCTGTTGAAGTGATGACATTGCTATGGTCAAAGAGCAATGGTTAGTTCATGTCAGTCTAATGCCGGACACTGCTAGAAGGAAAAATCCAGTCTTTCTCTAACATCAGTTTATTCTGAAACACCTGAACATCTGTAATAGAGAAATATTCTCCCATGAAATGTTTTCCTATGAATCCTGGCATTTCACTACTTTACACTTCAATTATTCTTGACTAAGAAATGCAACAGGAGGCTTCCAGAGGCTACCCAGTGGAATAAACAACAGCCTTTATAAATGCAAAGACTATAAATAAGCAGGCTGATAAGAGCTGGGTATCTGTCAATTTAAATGGCATTCAGCATGTGAACTTTTAATTGAGATGAAGCATTGTGGCACAATGTATTCCATTTATTACTTTCCATTAACTTTCATGTGACCTATTTCTCTACCTCTTGACAGGTTCATCTTTCTGAGAACTTCACAGACAAAATGATATTTTCCTTTTCTGTCTGCTCAACTGTGATCTCAGTTTGAAGTATCGCTTAGCATTCACTGCTAAAAGAAATAATGCCAAAGGCATTAAACATTGCTTCATACTCCCCCTCCTCTTATTTAATTTTCCTTCTGTTTCTTAACCCTACTTTTCTTAAAGTCTGGAAGAAGTATTTGGTGATCAATCTTCATGGTTTCCTTTCTGACCAATTAAAATGASAGAGATGTCTTACAGTTGCTAATCTGGTGAAAGAATAGGAAGCAAGAAACACTAGAAACTATTGCTAACCTTAGTCCTTGAAAAGAATACAGGCATATGTTAAAGAAGCGATTAATAATTATGAATCATAGTCACCAACTTTTGGATTCATAGGAATATTTTTATCCACACAGTTTCTATCTTTGTTTACTTGATTCCTACTATAAAGGCAGCAAGAATGTGATTTCAGTGGTTTTGACTGTAAATACAGATATCTGATAACTCTTACTATGTCCTTGCTGAATTTCATCTTCCTGAAGTGAGTGGGGATTCAGCTATGAATGTTGCTTGATGAAAAGCTCTTCTGGTTTCAGCTAAATAGTGGTTACTCTGTACCTTCATTTTTTTAATACAAAACGGTTTCAAGTCCTGCTTAAAAATCTAGTGATATAATATGCTTCTAACAGAGGGTTTATGAGCATGTTAGTTCTTGGGGTCACTGCTGTCCAGATAAAATGAGTGGAGACCACTAGAATCCAATGCATACCAACCAGATGGTGTCAGGGGAAGGATCTATATACCTGTGAGGAAAGGGAGAAAACCAAGGTCTCTTCTTTCTAACCCATGTACAATTATTGGATAAATCACCTTGTAAGGCAAGACCCAGAGTTTTTATTTCTCTGGTAGTGCAAGCCATACAACTACAGCCATACTGTAAACTAACAGTGATTTATTATCAAAATCAAGATATATTTTTGYATTTCCTATGGAAAAGACACCAATATGATTCACTCATTTACCATCCAGTTTGTTTCATTACTAGCAATGGTGGTAGATTGAGAATAAGGTTTTAATTTATTTATTGAATCTGAATAGAGCCCCAAATCCAGTGTTGAAGGTCTTTATGAACAGTGTCATTTTAAGAGCTGATTTTGAAGAAGTGGGGACTAAATATTTTTAGGATGTTTATACTAGTTTACAGCAGTTATAGAGTAAGTTACATTCACGTGTGAAAGTATTTCTTGTATGAAATAAGTATCTGTTAAGAAAAATTTGCACTAGAGTATTCTAAAAATATTGAAAAAAATATTTTGATACATACAAAATGAAAATGGTCATTATGTACTATAGGAATATAGTACCTGTTTACTGCTGAGATTGGTGCCTGGAGCATATAAATGCAGATTTGGTTAAGCAGAAAAATCATTTCTAGTGTATGATTGATTAGGAAAGTTACCTGATTATGCTGAACTTAYTTAACTAATTTTATAGTTTGCTAAAAACATTTGTTTAACTTCATTCAGTAAAACTTATTTAAATCTGCTCCAGTGTCACATCCAGAAAATAGCACGCATACTTTAAGCAGCATCCCTTCCACACAAACCTAAGGTTACTGTAAATTGTTATCCAGATGCTCATTAAGAGACAAGCTGACTATTTACCTTTGGTCAGATAGTTCCCATGAGCTAACATGAGGATTAAAACTGCTGTGTCAAATACTGGAGAGTGACTTCCAAGCCTCCAACATGCTCTGCATGAAGGATTATCTGCATCCTCTGTAACCTTTTAATCTGCAGACCAGGAAGTCATCAGTTTAAATTCCCATATTGAAATAAAACAAAAAATACTGACATTCACTTGCTATCTGATTTCTTTTTACTTAGCCTTTGTTTCCTGAAATTCCCCTTTTCTTTCCCCAGTCACATAGTATAGCAGCTCCTGAGATCAAAGTGTCATACGCAATTTCCTTATTCCAACATCTTTGCTTGGTTTTGTTGCAGGATAACTTACTTCATTCTGAGTTGTAAAAGGAATAGAGCTGAATGTTGCCATTTTGATTTATTGAGAAGAGGGTTAGACCCTACAGGTTAGTTTCTGCCTCCACAGTAGAGCATGTGGTGTAGAAAAGATCTACAAACCTACAAACACAGGACCTTCATTTCTCATAGGTGGTTAGAAGTGCTGTAGGAGTAGAGCACACATTGGATGCCCAAAGGATGTTTTTCCGAGAAGTACATGTTTCTTGCCCCTGAGCTGATATGTGCCCTGCTGCCAGAGGCAAATGGGAGCATGATTTGCTGTGTGGTCAAGGCTGAGAGATTGGTATTAAGAATCCTGTGTTAAGAAGGAGGTAGTCCATGAAAATACCCAAATACTCACTTTTCAGGAAAAAATGGATTCAAGTTTCATGATTTCTCATGGATATTTTTGCTCCTCTGAGTGTGTAACCCCTTCCCTGAGAAGGGAACATCCACAACATCCTATTCTGTCATAGCTAGGTATGAAAGAGGAAGCATGGACTGTGATATGTGCTTCAGGGCTGCTTGCTTGTCAGACGCTAGAATACATGACGGAGATAATTGAGATGGTGGCTAATGGAGATGGTGGTGGAAGCACTGCTGAAAGTGACTGCATTATACCAGTGATTTTTTTTTAGGACAGTTTGCTGTCTGGAGACCTTACTGAATGCCACCAATCTCAGATATGAAAGCAGTGGCTACTGCTTTATTGAGGTTGTTGCTTAATCCTTTATAAATGGCAAAAAGATCACAGCCTTTTCTTCTAACATAAACATTAAGCAGGCATTTATGTATTTTTTGTTATTGAATTTGTTATTTAATATTAACTTGTTAACTGCAAGGCAAGCAAAACTGGAGTCATAGAGACATGGTGAATATGGAACCCCAAATGTTACTTGATAGTGATATATACATTGCATCATTGCATGCATTGATAGGTGTTACACATGAACTGTTTCCTTGTCTTTGGCTTGTGTTCTATGCAGCTTAGGATATAATTTCTTAGACAATTTAAGTTCCTAATTAAATGTGCTCATTATTTCAATTTATTTACCTATACTTCAATAAACATCTGTCTAAATTGTGAAGTAAAGTATGAAAGAAGTTGAAGTTTACTGCTAACGCATTTTTAAGACAAGAGAACTACCTAACATAGTCTTAAAGTAAACCCTYATAGTAGAGCAACGACACTCTGATTAAATAACTAGTGAGTTCCCATTCGTTAACCTATTTGTAATTAACAAACAAAATTTCATCCCCCACCTTCTCCAATTGACTTATAGGGTTGTATACTCCTGACTTGAAAGCACCTTTGAAAATCAGGTCTTCTTCAGAGGAGTCCTACAAATCCTTGTATTTTGTCACTACCTCTCACGCATTTCCCACTTCAGTTACCATCTGTGGCTATCACACCATGTCAACAATGTGCTCTTTCTCACCAGGTGCGAAGAGCATTACTATTCATGTTCTCTATTTTCTTAATTACATCTTGCACTTCTAGTTACTCTGCCTCAGGTATCTTAAGTATTAATCACTTCACAGTCACTTGTGCTAACCTGAACATGGCTATCCACTTACCTCCTTATCATCAATAAACCAAAATGTGCTGATTACATATTTGAAAGCAGACTGGCATGCTGTTTTTTCCACTGTGACACAGTTTTTTTTCAAATGTGTACAAACCAGTCTCAATCTTTGGTTCATTTCCTCTCCTCAGACATCTTTCACTGTATTAACTTGTCCAGTAGGTATGCAATGAACAATGTTCTTTATAAAATTACTTGCAGTCTCTCTGGAATGGCTTTTATTAACCCTCTCCAGGCTCATTTTATCTCATTAAACTTGTTTCACATTTTCTTCTCCAGGATATAACAGTCATTCCCTCTGTTATTAACTGAAATATTGCTAGGAAGCCTTCAGTTTGTACTCTTGTTCTGTAACACATGGATTCTAAGTGGGTTAAATTTAGGAAACAGCAGAAAGAGACTTTTTCCTGAGCTACTTAAGCTGTTGCAATTTTCTGACAGCATGAGGAGTAGGAAGAGGTGAGAGGATGACTCATTTCATTATACTAGGTACTGAACCAACGCAGCACTGGAGAGATGAGATCTACCTATTAAACTGAATTGGCTGGAGTCTGCTTTTGGGATAGGAGTGTTGGTTTCTTATCTCCACTGCCCCCAGGAGGTTTGAAATTGTTCATAGCAGACAGTATGTTTACCTGACAGTTCTCACATAAGCATGCACTTATTATTATGTTAACGTTAGCAAACAGTGCTCTAGGTATTGCTATGGACTATCATTCCTCTAGTTTTTTATTTGCCGCTCAACTTTTTAACACGATGTATTTTATCAGCTTTCTGGAAACCTTCTATATTTAACAGTATGCTGCAATATTCCTGCTAGGTCAAGAAGATAGCATTGCACTTCAAGAAAAAAATGAACACTTTAGATGTATACTGGGGGATAGCAATGAGAAGCAGCAGAAGTCTACAACACATGACCTTCAAAGAAAGATTGAGTGAATTGGTATTACTGAGAGTAAAAAACCAGAACACTGAACAGAGTTGAATTAAGAGTCTTCAAGTACATAAAAGGCTGCTTCAGAAAGAAAAAGAATGATCCGTTCTCTCTGTCCATGGTGAATAGGTAAAGAAATACTGAGCTAAAGCTGCAGCAAGAAGATTTGCTCTAAGTCCTAATGTGACATTGGCATACATAAGAAGTTAATTATCACCTGCTCTGTACTGGCTCAGCCACTCTAGCCAGGTTCTTTGGGGTTTGCAGGCTGGTTCTGTGAAATACATTACTATAGCAGTTATTTTTTGTTATTTCAATTTTAAAAGCTCTTTGACCTTTTAATTAAATTGTGGCCCTGTTTTATTAGGTTTCCTATAAGCAAAAAAACAATCCCTGCCCTGAAGTGACAACTCAGAGAGTATTAAAAACCATTATCATTGATTTTTTGCTTTGTGGTAGCACTTAAAAATGCCAGGCGTGGCTTTAACTCCTCTGTGTATATACATACCTCACCATCACAACTATCCAAGGGTATTACAGCTAAAAGGCCTTCTGCTCTGTAATGGTATAGAACAAGGTCTCTTCACGTTCTCAAGCAACCATTGCTCATGATGTGGAGCAATGTAGTTGCAATAATTGGTGATCCTATTCTAGGCATTGTCTTCCATAAAGCTTTTAATTAATTAATTTGTCATTTTTCCTTTGGACAGCCCTGTGAAAAATAGATTGGTTACAACATATCCATGCAACAAGAATAAGTCTCCACTCTGTTGCCACTCAGAATGGAAAAGATGCAAATTTTAAAACTGCACAAAGCCACTCATAATCTAAGTAGCTTCTTAAGATGCTTCTTACCAATTCTTGACATCTGTTTGGTTATATTTCAGCTAAGTGTTGAAGACCCACAGCAAAAATTGTTCATCTTTGTTTAAAGGGAGACAATTTAATGAGGATAAGTCTTTTATTTTTGTAAATAAGGAATTTTACTATATAGATGATTGAATGAGACTACCAAGTGCTTTGGCTAAGAAATTGAGTGAAGTGTAGTAATAAGTCATCATTGTTGAGATATTAAAAAAAATTGTCATCATCATGCTTTCCACTTACACAGCATCTCTCATTTAAGTCTTGAAGTGCTGAAAAAATATTCGAGAAGTCCTGCGAGACAGATGAGTATTAAGAATCTCCCATAATATGGAGACACCAAATATACCCTTAGCCTTGAAGAGAACTTGTAAAGTCACACAGAAGTTTTTACTCATGTTCTGATCAGTGAGGAAAACAAGATCCAGTAAGAACATTTTCACTTACGTTCTTGAGCTCCCATGGTTCTCATTTTTCTTTTAGAAAGATGGTTGCTGTTCTACTAATATTTGAAACTCTGTCTGAAACATATAACACTCTTTCTATGCAACTTGGTGGAGAGGATTTGTGAGTGACCGAATTATAGCAATAATATGCAATGGCTGCACTTCAGAAATGTTTAATTTTTCAGGGAGATAACTGGTTCTGCTGTAATTTCCTATCTAAGTGTAGAGAAATAGATGAAATTTTTTCCAAAGTCAAAGAGATTTGTTAGGTATCACCATAAAATTCTATTTACCACGAGGAGAAGAGCTAGTTCTGTAAAGTTTGATATTAGAAAAGATAAAAAAGACTTTGGACTATGGAATAAAATTTCTTCCCCAAATATTACTCCCCACTGCAGGTTGTTATTATCTAATACACTCACAAATGACTCATGCTCCAGAGTAATCAGTGTCTTGAGAGTAAGTTTTAAGACTCCTTTTGCAAGCTATGGCTGCATTTAAATTCTGCAGACCTTGAAATACATGGGTTATACTTACAATACGTATACTATATGCAAAAGATTGAGTGAGGAAATAACAGGCTTCCTGCTTCATTTACTCTGAGAAGGCAACTCATTTCAGCTGTAAATCTGTTCTTGWATGACTGATGTTTAAATTGACTAGTGCTGAAACAGAAATACATGTCATCTATTCCTGATATTAACTCAGTTTGATTTTAGAATGAGATGAATGCTTGATTTTTTTAGATTGTTAACTGTAACAAACAAGTACTTAATGAGCAAAAGAATGAAAAAATCTGTGTTTCTAGATTTCAATTCTGTGCTTGTTTGACTGCAGCTTCTAAGAAAGTGCTGAGTCGACTCTGAAGATTTTTATTTCGTCCTAGCATTTATAAGGTGTCCATATTGATACAGGATTTTGTCATGGGCCTGCACAACAGGGTACAAACTATATTTATTCCATTTGCAGATAACACAGCACTAAGAGGGACTACCAAGAAATTGGAGAAAAGATGAGAATTTGGAAAGATCTTGACAAACCGCAGAGTGACTTGAAAAAGTGGGATGCAGCTGACTAAGGACAAGGAAAGATTCTACTCTTACACACGAAGGATCAGCTACATAGGCACAGGATAGATCTGGTTGTTAGCAACAGCTCTGCAGAAAAGGACCTGGCAGATCTAGTAGATCACATGCTGAATATAAGGCAACAGTTGCAAAAAAAGGAAGATGCTCTAGTACAGTGTGAGAAAGACAGGAGCCTGCCTTGGAAGGCACATCAGCCTCTCTTTCTGATCTACTCAACATTCGTTAGATCCAAGCTGGAGTACTGTGTCAAATTTGAGCATGACTCTTCATGAAAGATGGACAAATTGAAGTCAGTCCAGTGAATAACAGTAAGGATAATAAGAAGTTTGAAAACATAGCCTCAGAGAAATGCTGAAAGAATTAGAGGGGAGGGGAGGGGAGGGGGGGGGGAGGAGAGGAGACATAAAGGCTGCTGCAGAAAGGAAGGATATCATCTGCTCTTATATCTTTTGTGAATATAACTGATAGGCTTGAATTACAGTCAGAGAGATGTAAACTAGGCATTGGGTAAAACTTTCCAGCACTGAAGTTATGAAGCACTGAAAATGGACTGCCTAATGTTGTTATGGAGTTGCTTGTTTTGGAAGTTTTAAAGAGTTGGTTAGACTACATCCATCAGGAATGTCATACACAGATCCTTCTCAGAGCTTGGGAGATGGAGTAGCACCTCTGTTGAGGCTGCTTTCGGCTCTTTTCTATGATTCAGCGTGGAATTGAACCTGAATGGTCCTATGGGCACTTGATTACAGTGATAGATGTATATTATGGCCAACATTTTCAAATGTAGATATTTAATCTCAGGCATGTATGTAACAACATTCTCAATCACCCACATGCATGACTTCATTCTCTAAAGTTCTGAAGGTGCACAGCTTGCTTTTAAGTCTTGCACATGCTATAGATATAGAAGAACATAAATACCAACATGGCCTCGTACTTCAGTTTCCTGTCTGACTGCACCAGATGCTCCAATGCAGATTCATGAAACCCTAAATTAGGCAGTGATAGGATAATCCGTAATAGATCTCCTTCTAATACCTAGCAAAGGTAGCAAAGATCGGCTTAAACTCTCAAGCATGTGGTTTAGTGTTTCTTCCAGTTTGTGTATTAATAGCAATCATTTAAATTCCAGGTGCTATTGTTATCCTTTTAAATGTTCAGTCACTTTTTGTATCATTGTTTTTTGAACTGTAGCCACAGTCTCCGCAGTTAAATTGCATGTGGTGTGAAAAATAATTCTGTAATATCTTTTTAGAAGTGTCCAGAAGAACTAGTGGACATTTTTGCTGCTGCTGTTAACATTGACATGTCTTAACAAAACATTCCAGCTGTCATGAAAATCTGTCAGGTGCAGAATGAATTTTCTGGAAACAAGCAGCCCCACCCCAGAACAGCCAGTAAGCCAGAGGCTACCATGGTTGTCTAAATTAACACTGAATGAAAACCTGGGTCTCTTATATCCCAGGTGAGTTCCATAATTGCTCACAGTCCATTTAAAAACCAACAGCAGATGTTCCATAGTGCATTGCATATTCATTATGCTAGAGATGGTTCTGTACCTTGGCATTTGAGGAACTGGGTTGGAGTATGTGAAATGAAGGCTTGGGTCTCTGCTGCAAGCCAGGAAACACAAGCTAAAAATTAATTTTCTGTTTGCTAGGTGAGCACCTGAGCATTCAAGATCTTAGCATTTCTAGATGGCTTACTCTGTTAAATGCTGCCCTCTTCTTCCTGTCAGAAGAATTATGAAACACAAAAACATGTGAGGAAAATAAAAGTGTGGGTGGTTTTTTGCCTTTTGGAACAAAAATTTATTTTTGAAATCAGTAAATGCAATTGTTTTGCCCATTAGTGATAGGAAATGGTACTTCAGACTGCAATCCAGATAATGCCTCACATTCTATTTTATGTTATGTTTCTGTGCTGTTGTCCATTCCCTATTCCCCTTTCGTCTTTTTTTTCTCTTCTCTAGCCTTTCCTTGTATGAAGATGGAGAGCCACCATCTTCCATGCAAACTGTCAGCAAGCCCCATTCTTAAAAGCTTGAGTTGACCAATGTCAGATGGGTAAGAAGTTCAGGTTCCCCCTCCCTCCCATACGTATTAGGCTTCATCTAGCAGAACTGAAGTTCATTTGCCACCTTGCCATCTACCAGAAGGGCCAGGGCTGGAGTATTTGCCCTTTTGTTTCCATCCTGTGTAGGTACAAGGACACCATTACCAGTGAAGCAGATATTGAAGAGACATTATAGCTTCCCCCCCAACTCCTTTCTCACAGCAAGCACATAAGCAGATTTTAAGATATAAATGCCATTCATTTGTTCTCTTGAGAGGCTAGTAAAAGCACATGTGACCTGTTGAGCAGCTGAGATAGATAGAAAGGTGCGGTACAGCTGGAGGGAAGGGGTGTGAGTGTTCACATCACCTGGCCTGCATTTTGTCGATTCTCAACACCCAACATATGCCTAACACATTGAGCTCTGCTGACAGGCTGTCTCCCTTTCAAATCAAAAATATGTCCCCACTCATGAGCACTGGTCTCTGAAATTCCAGCCTCAGAGTGATGAAATCCCTTCTGTTCTCTTCTAGGTCTTTTCTCAAAGGGATATAAAACCTCTGCGCTAAAACAGTTTTGGGAAGCTCAGTTCTGCTTTCAGAATGCCCTACCTTTTCTCTTATGCCTGACTACTTTCATTAAAGTGTCAGACAGGTTGGGAAAAGCCACTTGTGCAATCAGAATAGGGGTAAGACTCAACAAAATGGTTTGGTCTGGCCCAAGCTTACAACAGATGCTGTGGCGACACTTATAAATCTGACGTTATTGGCTGTCCTTTGCTAGAATTATGTGGTTCATACCATCATCCCTTGTCGCTGGAGAGTTCAGAAGCATGCTTTATCATTTTGTAAAACATTAACATAAGCCTATTAAAATGCAAAAGCATCACATTAATATGGGGTAAATCACCTAGTCTGGAGCCTTTAAGGCAGGCTGTGAATTATTCAATACCATGATAGATTTAGCCAGCACAACACAGCAAGCCTCTGATTAGCCCCAGGATAAATTTTGAGAGGTCATTAAGATCAACATATTCCTTTAAATGTGCCCTGTGTGTGTGAGTGTATGTGAAAGTGGAAAAAAAAGAAAAAAGAAAAAGAAATTGTAAGTCTTAGGAAGAACAATCAAAGAGATCCCAGTCTCACAGGTTGTAATAAAACATGGCTGATACCAGACCCAGCTGAAATAGCCTGGAGGCAAAACCACCTCTTGTGTTGTCCTGCTTACAGCAACAATTAGGAGAATGGAGTTTCCAATAAGAGATGTGAGCATGAATCCCTGATAACTGAGTGTCAGAGACTATTTGTCAAACACCAGGTAAATAAACAAACCTGATTCCAGTGGAGCTGTTTCAAACAAAATGGAAAGTAAACACAGTTTCAGCAAGATCTGATCATCACTAACTCATGCACACAAATCTGTTCACTATTTGTAGAGGAAAAAGAACAAACAAACAAAATATACCTAGGGTATTTATATGCTCATTTAATTGTGGGTTTTTTTTTCTCTTTAATCACAGATGATATCAAGTAGTGTCTTTCAGTCTCTAATTAGAAATACCACCAACCAGGGTGAGCATTTGGTCCTGTTAATCTGACCAGGAGATGCATTACAATTAATTTTGGCTGTATATTGCCTGTCCTATTTGCTTCTAGCACAGAAAGGAGTGCTGTACCGAGAAATGTGTTTAATCAGGTATAGGACCTTCTTGCTGTTGCATGTGTAATCAACTTCTGCTATTAAGGCTCCTCTGGGAGCTGGTAAATGAGTAGCATATGTAATTTTTTCCTTAGCATACCTGTTTACTCCCAACTGTGCTTTGAAGTAGATTGGGCAGGCTTCCTGTCCGGCAAACTCTGTTCCTAGACTGGATCCATCACAGTAGTAAGTACCAACCTTATGAAACTTAGGTAACCTATAGTTGTTTATATATGTTCTGGCCCCTGTCCATCATCAAAGGGGAATATCTTTAGAGAGTACTTTTTGTCTTTTTTTCATACTCTATTCTCATAAAAATGATGCTTTCTGATTTTAGTCTAAATGTGGGGAGAGCTCAAGAGCATGTTCCTAGGGGTTGTACATTGGAGGTTATCACATGCAGTGCCACTGCAGAGTGCTTAAATTCCCTTTAGGACGGTTATCTGTGCACCACTCAGTTCAATGCACAGAAGTGGGATCCTTACCACAGCTCCTTTCCTGCCCTCCCACAGGTAAAAGTGTACTTGGAGTATATTGGTAAGTCATATATTGCCTTTTAAATTGCCAGTGGACTGAATGCATGTAATATCTTTATACAGCTCTCCTGAGGCAACTTTAATGTCCATGTATAATGAAAGGTCAGGGCGAATAGAGTATATGTTGAAGAAAGCCTGTTCTTTGGCTCTGACCCACAGCTCTGGCACTTCGTTCCAAAAGAATTAGGGAAGACAGTGAACCTGCTAAGCTACCAGGCAAATTTTGAGACTTACCATTTTGAAATAATTTCCCCATAAACACCCATTTCCTTATGTTTTCTGCTTCTTACTCTACTCAATTTCAGAGCTCTACAGTGTAGCAGAGCTCTCAACAGAGCTCCTCCTTCAGTGCACTTGTGCTCTTTTTTTACGTTGTTGCTCTAAATTTTCTAGTAGCCACAAAGCTCTCTATGATGCCTTTCCCTGAAAAGGCTTTACCTTCACAGACACTGTTTGCATCTGTTACAGCAGCATGAAACCTTTGAGAAGGTAGTCCTGAAAGGTTTTCAGATAGTTTCTAACTGTGCTCCTGAGGCATTGGAACAACATGACTGGCTTTTTATGGCATAAATTACAGAAGTGACATGAAAACAGATGAGTTTATTAAACCAGAGTGAATCACTGATGACATTTAAGTCTAATTAAGTCAGGCTACTCAGCTTAATGATTTTGTTCCAGAGGAGGTAACTATTTTGGAATTCATAATGTTTAACACAGATCTTCTGCAATAGGGTATCGTACCTAGGGGTGCCATTATCAGGGTCTGTAATAGCAAATGCTTTCACTTAAAAGGCTGTGCCAAGTTAAATCACGGTGAAATTTATCCCAGCCATTTGATAGTGCTATCCCAAAATGTTGTCATGGTTCAATAAACAGTTGGGGGTGGGAGGAGGGCAAAGGGTATTCACAATGACAAGGTGAGACTCTTTGTAGCCTGGAATAAGATGGGTAAAGCCAAATGGTAGTTCTCATCCTCACCTATGAAAATGCCCTATAGTTTTGTGTTCAAAAAAATACGGAAGTGAAACATTTATTTCAGTATCAGTAACAAAAGTTCAGCAAATTGAGGGGAAAGCTGCTAGATGCTGTCCCTCCCAGCGATGTACTCCGTGCATTTCAAAATATAAACTCCTATTAAATGTTCACCAGTGCCCTGGTTGGCTTTTCTTGCTTCTCTACTGGGCTGCAGCATTTCTGTCTCTATGCAGCAAAGACACGCTTATAATTAGTTTTGATTTGCAGTCTTTGCCTGCAGCTTAATAGTGCAAGGATATTTTGTTGTGTAAACTATATATTGCTCCTCTGACATAGCTGCTGTTATACAGACAACCTTCCTGGAAATTAAACCTTAGACTCCCTTCTTCAGCACTGATATGACTGGCTGCTTGCTGCTCAGGCATTTGARTAGAAAATGCTGTTTATTTCTTCAGCAGAGTGTGTTTAACTAACCCTGTTATCACTGATGGCAAGCAGTGCTCAAAGGGGCCAGTACATGCCCGTCTGCCATATCTGCACCTTCTGGGACTTCCAGAAGTCATATCTCCATCTATGTGTTAGACGAATAGATTGCAGATAGAGCTTTTTTTTCCCCTGCTACCCTGCAGTCAGGACAAAGTTGCTACTTGGCAACAAGAAAGTTCTTGACCCAGATCCTCTGGGGGGAGTTGTTTAGTCTGGGTTTTGTTTTCTAATTTTTTTTGGGTGGGTTTTGCTGATGGCACTAAATGTAGCAGAAAGCAGAACTATAGATCTCAATGCTTGAAATGGTTTTTGATGACTGCGGAGAGCAAGAATTATATTGGTAATGTGCCTATCATCAAAGGGCACCCTTTGCAACTCTTTCACTTGCTGAAGTGCTCMCTTGAGTCCTCCTGGCAAAGGTATAGCAGGGTGGTATGAAAGCTCTGAAATGCTCTCTGGCCAAGACTTTTTTCTAACCACAGATTTCTGTGTAGGGTGATTGGGCATGTTTAGGTTCCTCAGTTCAAGTATTTAAAATCTGTCATAATGAATGCAGACAGTGACAATTACCTGGACAAAACACACATACATTTTTGCATGCCCTTTTATCTGCAAGGTTATCATCTTTCCTACTTTGATTTGAACAGTATCAGTGTCTCAAATTGCTCCTTGTTACTACTGCTGCGTTACAAGAAGCGATTGGCACTGTACTCCAAAACATGAAGTGATGCACTCAGTACGTTACAAATATTAGGTTCTTACTTAGGCAATGGTGACCTATGTACAAAAACAAAACAAGATAAAAACCCCAGCAAAACAGACAAAACAATCCCACATGCAGATAAATGAATAATTACTAAAACCCAGATCCATTTCACTACATCTGCAATATGTGAATACAGCTATCACTTTTTTGCTTCGTGGAGAGTTGTCATCTGTTGTGTCCTTGCTTCACTGTAAAATTGCAGTGGATCTGCCAAATCATACATGCAATATTAAACACCACAGGCAATGGATTCAGGCCCAGCAAATGTTATGTAAACTGTTGAGATAATTCTAAGTCCTAATTTATGTCACTGAACAAATCTTCTGTGTTTGTTCCTCCAGCTAACTTTACCACTCACACAGTTCGTTTATTGTTTCAATCAGGAACCTATGAACTACAATCCTTTTCTAAAGCCATCAGGGCATTCCTAAATGGACCTCGCTCAGAAGAATGGACATTTATTTAATTGCAAGGCATATAATTTACATAGTCTATTGCCTGTAAATGCAGTTCCATTGCTAGACTTTGTCCCACACAGAGGAACATACAGTGAAGGGTAATCTTCTAGCTTGATAGTCCAGGAGAGAGGCATAACCATGGGTGGTTAATATAGAAATAGCCAAACTTGTTTACACAGAGGGCTATACTGGCCAACTGCCAGGAATCCAAGCACTACACTTGATTTATAGAGATATTTGCATAGTCTTATAATCTAGAATAAATTTTGCTGATATTAGCAAGTGGAAATGAAAGTATTAATACCACTGCAATAAAAAGCTGCAGATTATTTGTTTTGCCTTCCTTGTTGTAGATACAGCAGCTGTTTGTTTCATTGGGAATGCTTAACTTCACATTTCCTTTCACATCTAGCAAGCTGGGTGTCTGGGACACTAGTTGGCTGCATGGCTCTAAAGGGCATAGGATGGCATCAGATGCTTACAGAGATCTGGCTTCTTCCTTTCATTTTCATGCAAGTCCTATCAAAGTGTTCTTATTATCTAAAAAGACAATGGAAAGAAAGAAGTCGCAGCAATCTTCAGGATTCATGATGCTGCAGAGGCTGGACTGGTTGTCCTGTTCAGACAATCATATGATAATACAGGAGGTCTCTAGTCCAACCTGCAGCTCAAAACAGGGCCAGCTATGGGATCAGACCAGGTTGCTCAGGGGTTTAATCAGTTGAGTGTTGGAAATCTCCAAGGCTGGAGACCTGCTTTGTGAGCAATGTGTTCCCCTGCTTGACTGTCCTAATGAGGGAAAAAGCTTTTCCTTATAGCTGGCCTGAACCTCTCTTGTTTCAATTTATGCCCATTGTCTCTTGTCCTCCCACCATGCACCACTGTGAAGAGCCTGGCTTCATCTTCTTGATAACCCCCTTGTAGGTACTGGCAGGCTGCTGTTATGTTCCCCCTGAAGTCATACCTTCTCCAGGCTGAACAAGACCTGATCTCTCAGCCTCTCCTCATAGGGCAAGAGTTCCAGCCCCCAACCATCTTGGTGGCTCTCCGCTGAACTTGCTCCAGGCTACCAATGTCTTTCCTGTATTGAGGGGTCTAAAATTGCACACAGTATCTAGATATGATCTAATGAGTACTGAGTAGTGGGCACGTCAATCTACTGAGCATGTCAATCTACTGGACGTGCTCCTTTTCGTACAGCCCAGGATGCTGTTGGCCTTCCTTGCTGCCAAGCGCGCAGCTGGGTCATGTTCAACTCACTGCTCATCACAACCCCCAGTTTCTTCTCAGCAGAGCTGCTTCCCAGCCAGTCAGTTCCTGCTCTGTCTTGATGCTGGGTCTCTTCCTTCCCAGGGGAAGGACTTTGGATTTGTACCTGTTGAATTTCATAAGGTKGTTGTCAGCCCATTCATTCCTCCAGTCTGTGTAGGCCCCCGTGAATGGCAGCTCTGCCCTCCCCTCCCCCGCCAAGTTTGGTGTTATCTGCAAACTTGCAAGTGTGCACTCCATCACCTCCTCTAGGTCGTTTATAAAGATGTCAAACAGGATAGGTTCCATCCCTGAGGCAAAGGTGGCAGATGGAGGCTCCGCAAGAAGCAGAGGATCCCCTGCCCTCTTGCCACCAGGCAGAAGAAGGGGACCTAAGTGACGGGGGGGAATGGAAACAGGTCCCTGCTCGGGGTGCCAGGCGAACCCCCGCCCGGCCTTCCTYACCTTCCCAGTTGCCCTTGCACAACAGGTATGGGGCTCTGGAACTCGAGGGCCAGGCAAATGAAGGTGTAGATGAAGGTCTACCCAAGGGATTGCCTAGGGTGAGGTGGCCAGCCCCACGCATTATGACTGCCTCTGCTAAGAAAAAAAGGAGGGTAATTGTCATAGGCAATTCCCTTCTGAGGGGAACGGAGGGCCCGATATGCCGACCGGACCCATCCCACAGGGAAGTCTGCTGCCTCCCTGGGGCCCAGGTTAGAGACATTACTAGGAAACTCCCTGGTCTGGTACGGCCCTCTGACTACTACCCACTATTGGTTATATAGGCTGGCAGTGACGATGTTGCAGAGAGAAGCCCAGAAGCAGTCAAAAGGGACTTCAGGGCACTGGGGTGACTGGTTGAAGGATCAGGAGCACAGGTAGTGTTTTCCTCAATCCCTTCAGTGGCAGGGAAGAGTACTGACAGGGACAGGAAAACACGCCTGATCAACACATGGCTCAGGGGCTGGTGCCGTCGGCGGAATTTTGGCTTTTTTGATCATGGGGAGGTTTACACGGCACCAGGCCTGCTGGTGACAGATGGAGGTCAGCTGTCTCACAGGGGGAAAAGGATTCTTGCTCATGAGTTGGTGGGGCTCATCGAGAGGGCTTTAAACTAGGTTCGCAGGGGGAAGG
>JAYKAV010003010.1:1665512-1833861 GCA_035582835.1 Phoebastria nigripes | reverse complement strand
AGAAGGCCAATGGCATCCTGGCCTGTATCAGAAATAGTGTGGCCAGCAGGAGTAGGGAGGTGATCGTGCCCCTGTACTCGGCACTGGTGAGGCCGCACCTTGAATACTGTGTTCCGTTTTGGGCCCCTCACTACAAGAAGGGCGTTGAGTTGCTGGAGCGTGTCCAGAGGAGGGCAACGAAGCTGGTGAAGGGTCTGGAGAACAAGCCTTATGAGGAGCGGCTGAGGGAACTGGGACTGTTTAGTCTGGAGAAGAGGAGGCTCAGGGGAGACCTTATCGCGCTCTACAACTACCTGAAAGGAGGTTGCAGCGAGGTGGGTGCCGGTCTCTTCTGCCAAGTAACTAGTGATAGGATGAGAGGAAATGGCCTCAAGTTGCACCAGGGGAGGTTTAGATGACATTAGGAAAAATTTCTTTACTGAAAGAGTGGTTAAACATTGGAACAGGCTGCCCAGGGAAGTGGTGGAGTCACCATCCCTGGAAGTATTTAAAAGATGTGTAGATGAGGCACTTAGGGACATGGTTTAGTGGGCATGGTGGTGTTGGGTTGACGGTTGGACTTGATGATCTTAGAGGTCTTTTCCAACCTTAATGATTCTATGATTCTATGATTGACGCCCGCAGTACTGCACTAGCCACCAGTCTCTGGGTAGTGTACATCCCATTAATCACTATCCTCTGAGCCTAATCATCCAACCAATTATTTACCCATCTTGTTGTTCACCCATCCAGACCATAACATCCTAACTTGGATGCAAGAATACTGTAGTAGACAGTGTCAAAAGCCTTGCTAAAGTTGAGGTAAATGTCAGCCATTGCTCTCCCGTTTGTCCACAGATCCAGTCATTGCAGCACAGAAGGCAATCAGATTGGTCAGACATGACTTACTCTTGTTCAATCCAGACTGTTCCTAATCTCTTTCTTCTCCCCAATGTACCCAGAAATGTGTTTCAAGAGGACTTGTTTTATGATTTTCCCAGGGAGCAATGTGAGGTTGACTGGCTGGTTGTTCTCTGGATTCTTCTTCTGGCCTCTTCTCTCTGTGGAGAAGAAAAAGCTCCGAGTAATCCGTGAACACAAAGACAGTAGACAGTCCTCTTGCAAGGTCTTGGCATTATCTGTAGGTGACAGTGGACCTCTTAAACATAGGCAAAGACTTTTAGAACTTTCTACAGTCACCAACAGACTTCCCTGGTTTTCCAACAGCTCATGCACCTTTACCTACAAGAAGTTAAATGTGACATTTTAATTCTCTTTGAATGGAAAAAGCAGAAATAAGTTACTGCAGAGTGTCACTGGGAAGTTAGTTTGTACTGCATGACCAAGACACGATAGATGTATTGTCTTTCATACAAAATCAAAACAAGGGTTTTATTTTTACTTCTAAGTGAGTACATGATAAAAAAAGGCGATACTGTTTGAAGTTATACTTGGAGCAACTTATGTGAACTACATTAAATATGACCCCCTTCTTCCCTTTAATGTCAATCCATCTACTTGATCTTGGCTCCGACATTTTCATATTTCCTTTAAATGTTCCTTATTAGCCTTCAGGTCAAAAGTGCAGATTCAGAGAGCCCTCCATGATTAGAGGATATATAATTTTTTTGTACAATCCAGTGTTGTTTGTTAGGCATTTGGGGAAATCCCTCGTTTGTTAAGAGTGTACAGTGAATTGCATGTTCCTCAGCAAAGGTTATACACCCGTATTTGCTGTCCCCTATTGCTGTGTATTTTAAGAAGAAAGAGCAATAAGTTTATGTTCAAAGACTGACATAAGTTTGGAGTATAAAGTGAGAATGCTATCTGTGGAAATAAAAAGGAAAATTGCATGGTGTAATAAAAAGATCTAACTCTTAATCTTGAAAGATATATTAATTTTTTTAAGCAACTTACCAGTATTTGTTTTTCCTTCTCTTACTGCTCTGAGGAAAAGGAGTATATATCCTTTTCTGATAATCAGAGAAACAAGGATACAGAAGTTCTGCCCACGGACAAAAAGAGTGTATTTCTCTTGTGTTTTGAAGGCAGGTGCAAGCTCACTTTGCTCAAACTGCAAGGCCCCTAGAAGTTGTATAGATTTAATAGTGTGACACTGAGCTCAGGGTATGTCCTGCTGAGAAACTAATGGCTTCTACTTGGCTTGGAGCAAGAAGAGTGAGCTCCTGCTCGCTTGCAGAATACCATGTAGAAATTAACAGTCAAATGAAAACTCCAGGTTTTATTATGGTTCTCAGACTACTAATATACTTTTTTTTCCCTTTGCAGCAGTTGTGTATTGCAGGTTGGTTGCCCACACAGCCATTGAAGAACACGAGTGAAAAGCCAAACAAGGGAGGAGTTTGTCATGTATAAGTGAAGTTCCATTGCAGTCTTGCATTAGACAGCAAACATATACTGATGTATATACATAAATGGTAGGACCTACATAAGTGGTATGCCCAGTCCTGCATCTGCAAGGATATTCACATATTGGCCCCTGTTAAAAACCCATCCTTTGAGACAGACAGCCAACTCTAGTCTCTGAAGATAGCAGGTACAAATTAAGGACTGCAGCAAGTAATGAATATTGAGTATCTTTGGCAGAGTGTTACCATAGGGAACAGGGAACCAACAGGGAAGGTTACTGTCAGTGGAGAAAAGTACCTTGTAGAGTTGATCTGAAATGTATCCTTTGATGTGAAACAATATATCTGCAAACCTTCTCCCTCTGCCCTTCTTATTAAGCAAACTAATAGTTTGAAAATAAAGGAGGTACTAGAACACTAATTAGTATGGTTAAGGTAACCTTCCTCTTTTCTGAAAGTAAATCCCAGTGTCCTGTTTCAGTTCATTCTGTGTCAAAACCAACCTTGGAGTTACTGAAGTGACAGAATTCTATAAAGGACTAGGATAAATGCTGATAAAGTTAGCACTTTTGGAAAGAAAAAGGAGTAATTACCCATTACTTTGGGCTGTAAAGTGTAAATCCTTTCTTTATCCTCCACTGTGATAGTCTCATTATTAAAAATTGAGTCACTTGACTACGTGTAAGTACAACATTCTATTTCTAGAATGGAGAGACCTCAGATATACCTCATCCTTAGGATCTTATAAACAGATTAATCTATCTTTGAACAAACATTTTCTAAATAGCATGGAATGCCCTTGGGGGTGGAAGGGAAAGAAAGAAAATCTTCATAAAACTCAAGAAGAGGGGAAGCTATTGCATGCTTAATTACCTTTCTGTAACATTTCTCTAGGTCAACMACAAGATCTGGGGAGAGAAGGAACTGAAAACTACAATGTAGTTGGAGATTCCTTTTTAATTTACAGATTCCTTAATATTTCTCACTGGAGATACAGATCCTGTACAGCAAATCTGAACCTACTGATTCTAGACTTGCTTTGGCAGCCTCCTTAGAAGTAATCTATGTCTCCTCAGGGGTCCAGAAACCACAGGTTGAAGTAGCTGAGATACTATAATCAGTGGATCCCACACTTGCTGATTTCAGCCAAGGTGGCATCTGCTAAGTACTGCCCTGTAGATTACTTTAAGGAAGCATTTTGCATGATCAAATAAGGAATGAATCTAAACAACTGCATGAACTTGTCTTTTGATTGCATCTAATACTGATGCTTCGTTACTTCGAGCAAGTGCTGACTCTTGTCAAAGTCTGCAAAATGGAAAGGAATAGACTAACCATGCAGCCTCTCAGCTGGGATACCAGAATACACTATATTTATCCTTATCTCTGGGTAAATACAGCTTTGTAGACTGCCTTCGTTTTCACTACCTTTCCTTTTTTTTTAAATTCAGAGTTGCATCAACACGGCATCTTCTTCCTTACCAAGAACTCTGAGCATGTTTGAACATCAGAGGTGTCCTCCTTGCTGAGAAACTGAACTGAATATAGATGTCTAATTGTCCCTTATCTGACTGTTCATTGTCAAAATTTTCAGCGGTCACCAGCCTTTGCTCTTTTAGTGCTCCTTGTGCCTTTCCCCTTTCCTTGTCCATTCTGCTATACTCTCTAAGTTATCAGCATGTCTATAGCATCCCTGCAGCTCCAGGTCTCCTTACCACCTGCTCCTTCTTTCGCTTTCACAGGTGCTCAGCTTCATTCTTTAGGTTTTACTTTGTAATTCTTTCCTTTGTACTTGAGTGACGTACACCCAACCACAGGTCACATCTTGCTTCTGCTTCTTCTACCACTGAATGTCTTGAAGGGGCATTTCAGGAGCCAGAGTGACTGTCTGTACTGAATTATTTCCAAGAGTCTTTTCAAATCTTTCTTAAGCAGAAGTCCCACTGCTCCCATCAAGTCCCTCTTTGAGACTTTCATTTCCTTCCCTAAGCCTTCTTGTTGTCATTCTTTCTCCAAATGTCACAAGAGTTACTGACTTCAAGAAGAAGATGGAAAGGCTCTGTCACAAGCTTTTTGCATCAACTTACCTTCTTTTCTCCTAATAGCTTTTGTTCCTGGTCTTTTCCTGATCTGTTTCCTTCTCCAGTGATGCATGCCAGCATGACTGAACTACTTCCTTCCCATCCTTCATTTGTCTGGTGGCTCCTTCTATTCATGTCCTAAATGCATTTTAATGTTCCATGTCCTTAAATACATAAGAGTAATACCATAATAATCCTACTCTCTTTCATCTTGAGTATCGTTAGATGATAACCTCTAACCTTCCCCCACCTTCTACATATCCTCATTGTTCCCTACTGGTCTGTCAGAAATGCAGCTCCTGCAACCATCTCCTGCCTGACAATCAAGTCAAGTTTTTTTCTCACTGAATCTTCCCACTCTCTCTTCCATGATCAAATGCTTCATCCCAACACTTCACCAAGCCAAATCTCTGACTTTGGTTCCTTTTGTATAATCACTCCCAATGCCAGTGCTCCTTTCACTTGCTCTCCCTCACATTTGCTTGCTGCTACGTTATCTCCCAGCCAGTGGGTATCTCCTTTTTCTCATTCAAATTCTTCCTCAAAGTGCATTTCATCAGAGCCATTGTCACTAGCCTGCCCTCACCATTCTATTATTATTTACAGGCCCTTTAATGATAGGAGGAAAAGTAGAAAGCAAAAAGGAAATGGACGGAAACATTTTAAGTTGTCACTATCTCTGCATCTTCAAAAGAGTCTTTTGAGATCTGTTGTTCTTCAGGATAAAGTAGGACAGCATTTGCCTTGTAGAGCACCACAAACACTACTGGTGCCTAACAAATATTGGTAATAACTGTAACTGGTCCTATCTTCTATGCAGTCACTAGGAATTGCCTATGTATAGGGGTTGTATAATCAGGCTGCTGTCTCAGGGGCCTGCTGTCAGTCTCTCCATCTCCCTTGTGAGCAGCGGAGAATGACTATGTATCAATAATGAGCTATGAGATGCTTGAGACTTTCATCTCCTTGCTAACGAGAAAAAGCCAAAGGAAACGTATGTAAGAGATCCTTGTCTGAAGTGAAGACAAGTTGCCATTTGCATGCAGTTCTAAAACACTCTTTAGACTCTTTGCTTGTACTGTATAAGAAGCTGCTGTGGCATACACAGTCAACGTGGACGAGAAACAAAGGGGTCACTTATGTGGGACATGAATACTATTTCCTGAGGTACTCATACTGCCAGTGGGAACCACAGTTATTCACTTGCTGGCTGAAGAAGTGGGATTCTGCTACCGACTTCAGCAGAAGGGGAGTTTGGTCTGCACTTCACATTTCAAAAGTTGGTCAAGAAAGATATTAAGCCCTTTGAAAAATGTGGCTCCAGTGCTGAACAAATAGGTTACAGAGTGGCTGAAGAATTAAGTCACTTCCATAAATGTGTTTTCAGCTGTAAGAGRGACCAGAGCATTCAGTCGTTTTCCTCTTTCAGCTTTCAGCATATACTGGGGATTTGGTGAACGGCTTATCTGAAGACAAGGTCCTTGTTTTGCATCTTAATTCCATGGCAGGAAAATGTATGCCCGCACTTCAACTCAATGTGGATTTTTAATGGCTTACAAATAGCTTCCCGCGCCAGATTGTAGTATATAACAGCAGCAGCTCCTTGGTGCAGTTCAGAATAGTATACAACCTGTTACAGTGGAATATGGACACAATAGGTTCAAATGAGGTTTCAGCAAGGAGGGAACAATTACAGAGGGTCTCTGAAAGTCTATTTGTACTACACTAAAATCTTTGTTCTTTAATAAGAATACTATTAAATTACAAAACTACCTTTATCTCAAATAAGGAGTTCTCTCTTGGTTTTTTTTTTTTTTCAGGGGGGTGGGGGGAGTGGTTAGGTGGTTTTTTTCCCTGAGGACTGCTACCAGCTATTCACACTTTTTAGCTTATAAAGAAAGCCTGTTTCTCCACAGTCAGTCTGCATTCTCTTTTCCTAAAGATTTAAAACAGAGCAGTGCCAGAAACTTTAGACGGCTTTTTTCTGTGAAACTGCACTCTGTTTTTTAACAAAACGGACTTCTGAACAGATAAGGAGTACATTTACTGGGGATATAAAAGCAGAGAATGCCCAGTCTGAAAGTGTCTTCACCACATTGCTGTTGTGGTCACTTGTACCAATGCAAAATACTCGGTTTTAGCAGCACTTCTTTACCCATTCAATACAGATCTAAACTGCCATACAAGGTGTGGGGAAGCTCTTAAGATCCAGCAAGTTGATGCTGTCTGCAGTTCATGTTGGCAGAGTTCCCAGCAGAGGTTTTATATCTGAAGGTTATCACTGCTAGCTTTGATCATATATACAATATCTCATTCCAAAGTGGGGGACAAAACCAAATTTGTATATAAATTCTAATGGTAAAAGCTACTCCTCTATCAAAAGGAGAAAATTTTTTTTTTGCAATTATTTTTTACTTCATGAAGCAGATACACTGTTACTTAGGTCTGCAAGTGAGTTTTCTAGTCTGTCGCACATGAAACCTCTTGAGACATTGAACATSTGCTTTTGCCAGTAGGTATGAACATGCTTTGCTTCCCACTCTTGGGCAACTATTTCCATTAGATCCTAATACTTTAGGCAAGAGAGAGAAAGTAAGAGAGACACTGAGGGAGAGCAAATTCCTCTTGAATAACACAGCTTGTTTACAAACCTTCCACAGCCTGAACTAAGCCAACGGGAGGTCTCTAAATTAGCTATTGGAAAAGCATTTCAGGATGGTTTGTGTGGTGGAATGGAATTGATAATAAAAGTTGCTTGTCTGTACCCTGTGAGCTGATTAGCTCAGGAAGAGTACACACAGTGTTACAATTAGCATTCAAAGCCTATTCATCTGTACACTGGCACAGAGAACAGTCTCTGCGGGAGGCTTAACTGGGAGAATTATTCCTTCTTCTATGCTGTTTATAGTTAGTTGGGCTTTAAAGGATCCAAAGCCTTTAAAGGAGACTTGGTCTTCAGGAAATCATTGAAGATGCTAGAAGCTGAAGTGCTCGGCAATTGGCAGGACTGAGAGCAACTACTGTGTTCCTCTCTATCAAGCCTGGCATTTTGCACTGCAAGAAAATTGTTTATCAGTAACACATCTAAAATAATGTTACTAGTCAGTAACCAAGTAGCCAAGACAATAAAATGTGTTAAATGTGAAAATTCTTCATGCAATGTTGCACTTGCTAATATAGATGTAAAAAACCCTAAGAAATGGAAGAAATTAGTGGTCCTATAGTAATATTAATGTGCCCATTTTTGCATATATAATAACAGACATTTTTAGCCCTGCATCTGAACAAGAAATTAAAATTACAATGAATGAGGCTGAAATACTATGGAGCACCACAACTATGTGATTTCCTAAAGTGGGATATTCCTTTAACAACACTCTTGCACACAGCTTTATCCATACAAGGCCAAAGCCTGAACTTCCTTCTGACCACACTGTAACTGTCATCACTAGGGAAGATTTACAGAAACCCAGAGGATACTTACACTCTTCCCCCAACCAAATGCTACATTGGGACCCCCAGAGTCCCCTATCCCTGAGTAATGTGCACAAAATAAGCTACCTTCAGACATAACCTGCAGGCAGGCTCGGGGGACTGCCAGTCCCACATGCAATGTTGCATTTTGATTTGTGCATTGTAGGAGCCAAGGTTTTCAAGGACAGCATCTCCATGTGAGAATAGCTATGGGCCATGTCAGTACTTGACACGCTTCCCCTCAACAAAAGGAAAGACAAAAGCCTTAATGCTCTGGGGTGAAGTTGACCTAAAAACTCTTATAAACTCCCCAAGTTAATTTGGATTTTGTTTGCCTTTTGATTTCAAAATAGTCTTGTCTCATGTCTGTTTTGTTACCACTGAAGTTCTATGCTCTCCAGCTACTACGTTACTGTCGCATTGCAGGAGCCTGAGTGTTGTAAACACCTGTCCCAAGGGTTGAGAATCCATTCAGGCCATGCCTGACACCAGACAGATGTGGGAGCTAGGTCAGCTAGCTTCTCTTTCTACTCTTCGCAAGATTGCGCCCTGCCTGCATTTCTTCTCACTAATGCCTCACCTAATACCTCTGTGAGTATTACCAGGATGATACCCTCTTTGATAGTTAGGGTCTTTCAAACTCCAACTGTTTTTAGCATTCAGAAATACACTCTGAGCTTAGTCTCAACTCTTTCTTTGTTAGCTTGCTTCTATGTCTCAGCATCTGCTGAGACTGAGTAATTCCCTTCCTTCAGTTACATTTATATTTTGAAGGTATTTATAGATTGAAGCTATGGCCCCTTGAGTTTTCTTTTCTCTAGGTTATATTTGTGGACCTTTGATAATCATCCCTTGTATTTTGTGCTTATCTTCCAATACTTACATGCTGTTTGTTAGCCATTGCGTTGCTGCCTTNCCCCCCCCGCCATGATTTTGCTCTGCATTATCCCAAAAGTGGTGATACTAGGACTCATTTTACTGTAACCTTGTTAATTGAAGATGATGCAGCCCCAGTAGATATAATACATAATCTATTAACACTCCTGCCCTGAAAAACATTCTTAAACAGTGGTTATTTTCTTACCTTTTAGAAGCTTGCTGCTGTTTCTCCTGCTGCTTGGGGCAGGGACTGTCTCTAGCTGTCTGTACAGCACTCAGCACAGTGGATTTCCAGTTGCCTCTGGATTCCTTTGGTGGTTCTGTAATGTGAGATAATTAGAAATAAAGGCAGCAATGACTGAAAAGTGAAGAATCAAGTGTAAAGCCAGAATTTCACCAGCTCTGCTTTTGTAAGGAACTTAATTTTCACACTGAACATTTCCAAACTGCTGTAACTGTAAGAGAGTTAGAATTGAAGGTGATAATGATATGGACTGGTGCAGATTTCCCTGAACCATATGCGAGATCAGCAATCTAGGCTCATAAATTCAGTTCAGTAGCTGTGAAAGTGCCTTGAATTATTTAGTTTACTTGTCCAGTGAAAACTGGAATTATTAAACTTTTGCCAGCTACTACATGTACAATTTTTTTTCACACCAAATTTTTCCTTATTTTTAAACACACATGGTCAGTCATCTTTCTGCCCTCTGACTCATTTTGAGTTTTTCTTTTATATATTTTTCTCCTGTTTCCCCCAAATAACTCTGCTCTAACTTTGCCTCCAAGTTTCAGACAGAGCCTTGATCGTATCTTAATGCTTATTCTGACCTTAAAATATCTTGACTTAAGAATTTGTCTGTGTGGTAACACAAGCTAGATTCAAGAAAGAAAAACATAATCTCCCTCTTAGTTAACTGATTTCTTTTTTTAACTTCTCAGAACAAGTGAAAACTTAACTTGTTCTGAAATGACCGGGGCTTTCGTTTACCTCTGCCTGGGCTTCCCTCTGGTGAGAAGGCATTTTCTTAAACAAGTCATATCAAAAGGGATACACTGCTGTAACTTCAAATATTGGTGAAGATTCAGCTCTTGTTCTTGTTGTCACCATTCATGAGAAGCAGTCACAATTCACAGGGCAGCTTCCTCTTGCATACTGAGATTCTTCGGTCTGTCTGCAGGGCACCGTGGATGGAGCGCAGGCTCCTTTCCGCATCTTCCTTGGGGGAGAAGTCCCAAGGAATTCAGATTACCCACTCTTCCTGATGAGCAGCCTCTGTCACTTTTACCTCAAACTTTTCCAGTAGCTCTAATAAGCTCTAATAAGGGTTTTTTCTGCAGATAACAGGAACTTTGGAGTGTAGGCTTGCTGTTGTTAGGAATGTCCTTCTCTCCTTATCACTTACTGGCTTCTGATACTTGTAGAAAGAGCTGAGATTTACATGGACCCTTGCAGAATCTAGGAGATGAGTGGCATGTTAAAAGCATACTGATTTCTTAAGCACACTTTTCAAAGGGTAACCTAGCCCACAAGTAGCAAAGGTAATACATGCTTGCTAAAAGGTTTGTTTGGTTTTTTCTTTTATCTCAAAAGATTTCACCTTTTAGATGAGTCCAAAAAATACATTCAGTATCAAGAAATCTCAGGGACCCATCTGGGATATTGGAGAGAACAGAGTGAAAGCATTTGCCTCAGCAGAGGGGAGGATGGCACAGTGACAGTATCAAGTGTGCTCCTGAGCCTGCACATCCCATGCTGTTTTAACTTTTTGTGCTGCTTTGTGTCTCTGAGTGAGGGCTTAGGTTAGAAAGCCGTAAAAGTCCAATGGGGTGGAATAATTGAAAGCTTGGAAACTCACAACCAGTGATTTCAGTGACTAGTATGCCTGTAAGATTAACTTACGCTTTATAGGGGAACATTTCTCCGAAAGGCTCTTTACACCATCAGATGGAATATTTTATACTAGGGTAAGTAGTTTTCAAGCATCATCATCTAAGGCTACATTTTAAAAGTATAGCCTCTTATGTGTGCAAAAACATAATGGCCATAGAGCACAATTTGTGAATACATCGTTGCTGGCAAACTTGGGGGATGTTGTTAATAGGAGCAATAAGCTAATGACATAGAATAAGATCATCGCTAAATGAGGAAACAAGGGATTATCTGCCTAATAGGCCATTTGTATAAGGAAATGCTTATTCAAGGTTGAAAATATGTTTCAAAACTTCAGAAAAAATCTTGGAATAAAAGCGTCCAATCTGCCATCACTTTGTTTATCTCCAGAAATCTAGGATGCTGCTGTAAGAATAAAGTGGGGAGATGCTGTGTGAGCTGCTCTGCAGTACCATAATATCTCTGCTTACTTCTGTAGCTAAAAAAACAAAGCCCCTTTGCCCCCATATTAGTTGTTGAGATGTGGTAACCTAAATGTAGAACAAATGAAATGTGCTATCACTAAGGGATTTCCAAAAGGGCATTATACTAGTGACTGTAAAAGCTGCATGTGGCAGACTGAAAAAACACACAAATCCCCTTCTTTTATGCTGTTACAGCTTTGACAGGCCCTCTCTTGGGGTGGTTGCTCCTAAGATGCATTAATTCTAGCACTTAAGGTCCCATGTTCAGTGAAATAGAGGCATGAAYTGACCTTTCCAGAAGGAAAAGGTTAATGTTGAAAAACACTGATTTCAGCAATCCATCTTCTCAAGGTAATCCTAGAGTTTATGGTTTGCTTAACTATACAGTGTTGCTGTTCCCTTGAAAAATAACTTTCTTTCTAAAGCGATCTATGTAGCTGAACCAGTATTCCCACTCATAAACTGTTTGAATTTTAATTGCCTGCTATCTATCTCATACGTCTTTGTCACCTGATAGCATGGAGCAGATGTTGAGATGCATCTGCATCTTAGATGCTGCTGAGGTGTCAGCCAGACAGATGTTCTCATAAAATCTTTCTGGTAGTTCTTGCCTACGGTCATTCTGGGAGGGGCCTGACAACACTGCAACKCATCGGGAGATGACTATCATAAATGGAATAACATGATGTCCTTATCCACTTTGCATCAGTTGTTTCAGTTACTCCAATTACATAACAGCGATGTTAATCAGACAACTGAGTCACATAAAGAACTTCAATGGGGGGTTGAGTAGTAAATCTGAGCAAAGGAGAACTTGGATCAGTTTTAGGACCAATTCTTTACAGGGAACGTATTGAGTTGAAAAGTTTTACTGGAGAAACAGTGGAAACCTCATCGCTTCAGTTACCTGAAGTGACTAGACGGGGCTCTTGAGCAATGTTGTAGGAAATGATTTTCCATTGACAATTCAGAAGCATTATCTTACCTAACAGCTGGTGTCTTTGCTTGATATCCTCTGAATTTGTCTTCTCCAGCAAGCTTGACAGCCACATCTGAGGAAAGTGGACTTTGTGACACCTGAAAGACGCCCCTGGGCCTTGAAGCTACTAAGTGACAAGGAAATACCTCATGTCTGCCAAAAGCCTCAGAAGTGCCCCTCATGGCTGCTCTGTGGTTCTGCATGAAGCAAGACCAGCATTTGCAGGTCCTCCTGCTCTTGCTCCAGGTAACCCAGCCTCCTCCTCTCCAAATGAGCATATAATGGACAAATGTGGTATGGGTGAAGTATAGACCTCTACACCAGTTCCAAAAGTTCAACTGAAATACCAGGATATTTCATTAACTGCTTGGTGTGGTGCTCTGTGGCCACAGAGATCATTGCTCAATTCATTGCTTTGCCTTGTCTTGCTTTAAATGATTGGGGCTAATGATGCTTCCAACCACTTCCATCAGGAGATTGCAGTTTAATGGAGTGCCAGGACATCCCTCCTGATACCATCTGACTTATTTTTTCTTCGCTCAGCATCATCCCATTAATTTTACTTTAAAAAAAAAAAATCTTTTACAGCTTTGTGTTTTTACATGCTCTGAATATTTTTAGGCTGTTCTTGTAGCCCCCAAATAGCCATTACTGGGGAATATTTTGTTCTTCCTTCTTGCAAACTACATGCTGCATTTAAATGTAAGATTGCGATTACTATGAAGATAATAAAAAGTCATTTAAATTAGAACCGATTGGAAAATATAGCTATGGGACAAGAAACCAACAGGAATGCTAGGCCAAATCCAGTAAATCTTTTGGGCTGTTAGTTTTCAATGAGATACTGCTGGCATTGGTGTGAAGCTGGGACTCTACAAAGGAGCTAAAAGTCCACGTTAGGAGATTGGATCCCAAATGCGTCGTTGGACACAAGCCTTTGTATTTCCATGCACTGAAAGTCTTTTTATTTTCTGGAAGTACGTCAGAGCGGGAAGCCCTGGCTGCGGCGTACAGGGGGACGGCCATTTGCTGCCTTCACTCAGGGCTGTGGGGGGAATCACAGCTACCTGTAAGGCCATCACGGGGTGTGGGCTGGTGCTGTACATATTTCCTCATCCGTAGGTCAATGACCTTATAGAAAGTTTCAAAAAGCTCTGGCGACTGACTGAGGAGGCAGAAGGGTGCCCTGATCTGCCCGGGCCCACAGCAGCCCAGGAAAGGAGGGACGGGCACAGAAGATGGCTTTCAAGAAAAAGAAGCACCGGTTTGCCCAATGTTTTATTTCTTGCATGTGTGTAGTAGCAGCATTGTGACAGTAGACATGTCCRTGCCACTGCTTCTGTTAAAAGACTTTATTATACGCCTAGGGATTTGAGAAGGTTTGGGGGTATAAATCTCCTTTTTGAAGCTGCTGAAAGGCAAATTGCCAGTTTGAACAGAAACCAAGTGGCAACCTGGCTTGCAAACCAGGAGGCCTACAGCTTACACAAGGTGCCAAGAAAGCATTTCGAAAGGAACAAAGTGATGTGGCAGAGGTGGATGCACAACGGCAGGCAGGCTTAGTGAATATGCAACAGTTTTCCAAACACTATGATGGTGTAAAGTACATCTTAATACTGAGAGATATATTATCCAAGCCAGCCTGAGCCGTTGGTCTAAAAAGCAAAAGGGTGTCTGAAATAACCAGGTCCTTTAAAGCAATTTTTAGGGGGAGGTGCATGCCTCAGAAATTACAGACTGATCAGGGAAAAGCATTTTAAACCAGCCTTTAAACAAGCTGGAAAAGCAGTATAGTGTTCACCATTGTGTTACTTGTAATGTTAATTCCCATATCCAACTGGCCAGTGCTCCTACATGACCACTCCAGCACAGGCAGCATCCATCACCCCTTGTACTATGTGCAAAACGTCTCCTAACTATCTTAATGACATAGAGAAGACTGCCCTATGCGACCATTTCTGCATCTGCAGGAACAGTTTATACTGACATCTTATCTATGCACAGTTTGGTCAGTTTTGCAGCAGGAACCACTTGAAGGAGTTCCTGAATGGCCAGATCCTCCACCCATGATGCTAATCAACACAGTAACACACACAGATTGTGCCTATGGATCGATCGAGTCAAAGCAGGAGATGCCATGGGGAATCTTCAGGACTGTTTGAAATTTCCGTCTGTGGAGCTGTTGTGACAAGTAGTCAAATGCTTGGTTGTGCCACTGTCCAAAAGTTCAGCCAGTGACCTGGTCTTCAGTCGGCCCCAGCATTGGTCTGGTGTCTCTCTATTGCAGACAATTCTATTGGGGAGTTCCTGTCCCAGCCTGGCCTGACCAGCCACTCTTCTCAGGAGCCAGGGAGCTATGGGATGATGCTGCCTGGCTGGTGGTGCTGGGGCTGGCCAGCTCCAACCACAYGCTGGAAGTTGTAAAGAGAGGCAGGAAGGTCAGCGGCATGGCCACACACCCCTGGGGGAGAAGAGGCCAGAGTGGTGCTCCASTCCTCCTGGGGTAGAAAGGCTTTAGCCAGGGGCATCCAGGGAGAACTAGGTTTCCTCTTACCAGTGCTCAGGCCAGCACAGTCATCACACTCACATGTGGCTGCAATGTTCCTCAAAGTGAAGCAGTGTTGGTGTGTGCCTTTGGCAGCACAGGAGGAGCAGAGGACCATGGCCTGGGAAAGCAAAGGGGGTGGTGGTCACAGCAGCCAGGCTTGGCAGTGGCGCAAGGGAAGCTGTCAAGGACAAAGTGACCCAAGCAAGGGAGTGCCCGGCAGAGGTCCCTGAGCTGGCCCGAACTGTGTGCCAAGAGACCTTRCTCCCAGAGCCCTTGGTGAGGTGAAGAGCCTGGGCATAACCCCAGGGGCATCCTCCATCGCATGGAGGACCACGTGGTCAGTGCTGGCAGAAGCATCCTTCTTCCCCTTGCAGCTCAGCATCCCTGTGGGAAAGAGCTGTTGCTTTCCCTGTCCTTCTTTGCAAGACCTTCAGAGATCTGGCCAGACCAGGACTAAAACAGTATTAGAGCTCTTCATGGGTTTTGGGTACCATTTCACTGTTTAATGGGAATATTGCTGTAACTCCTGGAGACCAACCACGGGGAGATTTTTCTCTTCAACTGTCCTGTGTACTTCCTTGCAGGCCAAACTGAATTTTAAAAAATCGATGATATTTCAAAGATTGCTATTTAAAATAGATTTTTTTTTTCCTGTGTTATTTTTTTAAAGATTCCTTCTTTTGAAAACCCTTTCCCATTTCACATTTTCATGAAAATAAAATTTGCATGAGAAATATTCATTTCAACAGGCCTGGTCAAATGACACAAGCTTCCCATAAAATGCAGTGATTTTAAGATGAGACAGAGAAACTTGGAGAAAAACAACACATGAAGATTAGAAACAATAAATTAGAAAAACATAATTTTTTTTTTCTCAAAAACTGCCAAATAATTTTTAAGAAATCCATACTTGGTTTTGTTCCTTTTTTTTTAATGAACATGTGCCGAATATGTTTTTGTCCTCTTTTCAGAGTTTCTGGTATGTCTGACTGAAATCGTATTTTACTACGAAACTGGTATATGCTGTCCTGAACAAGACCTTGCATTTTTCCTGGATATCTCTGGATCTATCCAACTTGGTACAAGTACAACCTTAACTGTGAGGGACCCAAGGGCACCAACAGCCCCAATGTCCCTGCCCAGCCCCCTCGGGCTCCCTCTACCCTGCCACAGCCCAGGACCCCATCTCAGCCGCCTGGGGCCATGAGTCCCTGCCCCAGTGATGCCGCAGCAGTGCCYGAATCCAGTTCCCTACAGCCCTGCCCTGCCTGGCCATGGGCTGCATCCCAGCCTGGCCTTGGCCCATCCCTGCCCCAGTGAGGTGCCCGATGCCCGGGGCTGGGTCTGCCCCTGATGCCCCCTGGCCTGCCTGGCTCCCTGGCTGGGACGGGCCCTGCTGAGCCCCATGGGGAGCCACCACCACTCCTGGTGCTGCTGTCCCTTGCTGTGCCCTGATAATTACCTTGTTTTCATTTTATTAACCTGCCGAAGGTGTGTAATAAGATGCAAAATTAAGATGAAGAGCCATCGAGATTCAATGAGATGTGTGTTTGCGGCTGCCCTGCCTCTCCCGTGTGTCTCTTTTTTCCATTGCAATGATTCAATTCTTCTTTTTTCTCATCTACTTTCTCCCAAAACCCTGTTGGCTGGGTACTGGAAGGGGTATGCCCTTGCTGCTTGCACTTCCTCCTGTCTGGCTTTTCATGCCTTCAAGCACAGTAATTTAGACACCTGCTTTCCACCGTCACTGCAGCAATGCCTCTAATCCCAACTGTGCCTTAAAATGCTTTGGGTTCTTTCTTGGTGCTATTACAAATTCCTGGAAATGCAAACTTACTAGAAGCTCCACGGTAAAGGAAAAGGTGCCTGATTTTGCTGCAATTTATCTCTTTCAAATGAGAGAACATTTTTACTTAGGGACCTCAAGAAATTTCTGACGTGGCACTTCAGGACATGCAACAAATACTGAACGATGCCTATTTTGGGAGCCTCCAACCTTTGCCAGGCCAGGCACCAATACCCGGAAAACAGCATGCTGCTGCTTTGGATGTTGTGTGTTGTTGTTCTTTGCTGTCTCTAGTTTAACATTTTAATTTCCTACTGCTGTTACCAAAATGACATTAAGAGTTCTTCACCCAAGCCAGCATTTCTCACCATGTGAGCTATACAGAAAGGATTACTGTGCCAAGTGCTGGCAGTGTCCCAAGGTTTTTTGCTGTGTCAGGGCATCAGCCCTCTCCTTCTTGAAAAGACCTAAAAATAAATGCATTTCCTCATTACCAACTTAGTTCTATGGGAGCTGGCAGCACAGACCAACATGATCTTTCTGTATTAGACCTTTCGAGTCCTTTAACATTTTTGTGATCTTTTCATTGGGTGTTGCAAGGTGCATTTCGCTTTGCTCTGATTCTTGTGCTTAAAACCTGTTTCTGTAAACTCTGAGTGCATATGAAACATCTTTCCTCCTTTCATGGAGGAGGATTTTCCTTTGGCCTTATCCTGTTTCCACTGGGAAAAAAATAAAGGAGGAAGCTCCAATTTATTGTAGCAAGTATCAACTGAGAGCTTCCTGCAGATTGGAGTGGTGCAAACAGGTTCTCATCTATTCCTAAGCCAGGAAATGTGAAAGAATATCTCACTCTCATTCTGACAGTTACACCCATGAGAACTACAGTGTACCTGTGAAACTAATCCTAGGTAACTCTTAAACAAAAATGTACAGACAAGTATGCATCTGATTGTGCTCTTTACCATTTGGTTAGTGCTCTGGCTCATGCAATAGTGGGGGCAGTAAGAACATGCGCTGTTTGATTCCCATCCTTTGGGGTAGCTATTTGAGAGCCCTTTGGTTTCAGTCAGAATCCTAGTGCCATTTCAGTCAGGTAGTGAACAAGCAGATGCTTACGTTTGTGTCATTGGATAAAATTCAATGATATTTTATTGTCAGAAGTTAAATGTGAATGCCCAAAGTATAAAAAGAAACAACTATTTTACTTTTTTAGCAGAATTAGAAATAATGTAACAAATATGCACCCTCTATAGTGCTTCTGCATTAATGGGATTTAACACAAGTATGATTTCAGGTGGTCAAATAATAACACAGAATGGAAATCCTGCATGATGGCACAAGTTACTTGGAACCATCTCTTTGCTGGGCCCTTACATATTTTTTAGCAAATAGTTTTTATGCAAAACATGGTTTTTCTACTTATGTAAGTATCTTCCCAGCAGATACTTTCTTGCTTCAACAGCAATATCGACTTCTTTCTATTCTGGTCTCCAGAACTSTTAAGGGTATTATTTTCCCACAAGACCAGTGAGTTAAATTGCCTGCCATGACACATCTGAAAATTATTCCATTTCCAAAGAGTGCGTGTGAAGCCCTTCTCTTAAAAGTAGCAATCCTTTAAGGCTACTCAAAGTTGCATCTTTTGGATCACTACCTATGGAAAAATTGTTCCAGGAATTTTTGCTGTACAATTTTGAGAATTTTTCAGTTTTCATTTATTGTTGTTTTGCATCTTTGGATAAACTGGTGACATTTCTCCAGGACTGACCAGTACTATATTGAAGACCATATGCAACCAGCCTTTTTATTAAAACTTAAAATGTGAGCATCAGGAGCTCAGAAACTGAAAAACTGTATTTCTCTCAGCTTTTCTAATTAATTACATAATGGACAGATTGAATGAGTAAACTGTCTGAAGTGGCTGTTATGTGTTTTTCTGAGACTTCTTTTAGGAACTGCAGGGGAAAAGTTATGTAACTACAAAAAAAAAAAAAGTGGGAAAACCACTTAAAGCACTGAAATTCTGATTTATAAATTGTTTCACAAGAAGCAATAGTGAGTTGTACTTTCATTTCTTTTACAGGAGATAAATCTGAGGTTGTTTGGCTCGCGCACAACTCTTCCCGGGGAAAAAAAGGCCAAAAGCCAATTCACAGAAAGACGAGTTGAATACTAAAACTCAAGATGACAATCTGACAGCCACTTGGCATCTGCTCTCAGATGGCAGCCAGCTGGCTTCTCACAACAGTATATGCACCAGAAACATTGTTAGGAAGAGCTTGCTGAGAAAGTCAATGCAGTACACGCATAGATGCGACACCTCCTGTAAAGCTCCTCTTGCGCAAAGCCCAATGGGTTGGTGCGTCACAGCAGCACTGCTCTAGCACTTGTGTCTTTCCTCACAACACACGCATCCCCCAGTATCTATAAGGAATTAACAGATTAGTGATGAGCACTATTCAGTAATAACCACCTGTTTTTCTGGGCTCCATCCTGCTAATATATAACAGTATGCAAGGCAGGGACAACCATTTGACTTCAAGGGCAATGTGACTGTTGGATGAAGGCTTCAGACTGTTGGCTCTTTGGAAGTGGAATTGCTTTTGTTTGCACAGTGCCTTGCACAAGATGAACTCACCTATCATTGTGGTTCATAGTGCCGGTACGGTTATGATTAGACCTTCTGTTGGGAGAAGGAGAAMGTTTCCATCCCTGTTCTGCTCTAGAGACAGGTTGAAAAACAGTTGGCATACAAAGCTGTCATACTCTGCTCTGTCATGTGGGCACCTCACAGTCCTATTCTCAGGTCCCAGTGACTACAGTGCTGAAAATGTGCTAGTGACAGTGGTGTATACTTCACTTTACGTGTAAGCCATTGTTCCCACTAGGTGTAAAAATGAGAGCAGGGAGAAATGTCTGCATCTACAAACAAAGATCTTATTGCATTAAGATGGATCTGAGAAGTCTAAACAGGATCTTCTGTCACCAGCTGCTGAATGTGTAGCAACTTCAGGTCTTTTTCTACATCCTGTCTGCATCAGCTTTTTCAAGTGCTCTTGGTTTTGGCTCTGAGAATCCCTATTCCATCTCTGGTTTACTGGTAGCTGTCACAGCCACACAATCCATCATCTTAAGTACTTGTATGATCATGAATTCAATGCAGAATGCTGAGAGCTTGCCACTTCTGGCAATTAACTTGAGATAAACAAAAGTGGTAAGAGGAGGCATTAAGTACCCACCTGCAGAAGACTGGCTCAGTGCTGAGTGCTCTCAACAGATGAGTGCTAATTGCAATGTATTCCTTACAGTCTTTTTGTTGATGCACAAAAGATTGAGGGAATGGGAAGAAAAGGAAAATGCCTCTGTCTTTTGAGTCACAGTGGAAAATACGCAGGAATTGGGCTCTAGAAGAACACTGGTTATTCTCAGAATCTGCAAAAGAAGAAAACGCTAAGAACAGGGGAACAGGCAGAGGACTGATGCCATGAATAGAAATCTCCATCTGTGCTCTGGCCATGGTCCAGGCTGTATGACATAGCTTACATAATGCAGTGCCCATTTGGATTATTTATATAACACCATAGGTGCTACGAGTATTGTAGGAAGATCAGCTGCGTGACCTGAGAGTCTTGTGTTGAGACAGAGACAATCCAATGATTAATTGTAAGGTGCAAACATGGGGAAGGGCAGCACTGAATCAGATGAGAAACAAAGTTCAGGTAAAGAAGCAAATGCTGATCAGGGCCATAAAAATGGCATGAGAAAAGGCAGAGGATTGCTAGGTGGAGACAAAGTGCTGTGAAGTAAGGGAGGCAAGGGTGAGGACTGAGAGTAGGATGGAAAGAACAGTGAGATTAGGCAGAGCTATGTGTCTCTGGGAAGTGAAGTCACGAAGACTGTGAACTTGGAAGAAAACAGGAAACCGGGTTGTAGGGGTGGTGGACTGTAATATGAGTGTATAGTATGCAGCTGGTTAAGCAGAAAATCTGACTTAGGATACAATAGTTTCAAAAGGCATGGGCAAAAAAGAGAGGCAGGATAAAGACAAAAGTGTTTGGAGTAGGTTCAACCAGTGCAGTAAATGCCCAGCATGATGAGAGCTATGCGAGCTGGTTGGCTCACTTGGGGTGGGTTGGCTTGGGATCAGTCGAGTTCATGGGGTGGGAGGGAAATGCAGTGTGCTAGCATCCCCATGGCCATAACTAATGGGAGTAGTGAGAAATCCACCCCCMACACTGCATCCTGCACCCTCTGCCCCCAAAAAGACCACTGAGTGCACCTCATGTCCACTAGGCTATAAAGACGTCTCAAAAGTGAGTGCAACAACACCTGCTCAGAACTGGATCCAGATTTAGCTGTAATAGAGCTGGATTTAACCCACTAAACCCAATGACTCCCTGAGGGACAGTATCACAGTTGTGCAGTTTCCCACCTGCACACATCCAGTTAAATGCCTCACCCTTAGAAAGGGAAAATGCATGCCATATGATATATAGGGCACAGCAGGGAGGCTAGATGCTGTGACGGGCTGGAGACAATCGCTGTAGTCCTGCATTATCTCTTCTCCATGCTATATTGCAGTAATTCTTTTCTTCTCCATAGAGAAAACCATAAAAAGACTGTTGAAGAACTCCTGAAGTTTTTGCCAAAGGTAGAGCAGATCTTTTGGCGATTCAAATGCTGCCCCTTTGGGAGGCAGAAGGGAGAAGTATAGCCAGGATTGCATGTGGCAGCTCAGGAACATCTGGGGGAGCAGTACAAATGTTCACGACAACCGCTGAACTGCAGCACAGATTCTGCCCGATCTGCAGATCGGGAGTGATGACTATACCACGGACCTGGCGTCAGCCAAAGGGCACAGCGTGTTCGAAAGCCTCATTTACCGCATGATTTGGGTCAGAAGAAACCAGGAAGGAAATTGTTATGTGAACGTTTCTTCACTGTATTGTTTACAGGATACACAGGGAAATTTTTGGCATAATATTTTGATAGTTCAAAAGGCAGAGCCAGCACAGTTGAGAAGAAGAATTGGCAGCACTGAATTTGGCCATAGCAAAGGCAGATTTCCATGCTGACTGCCACAGAGATTACGTCTTTGTTTGTCCCTTCAGTGGCAGTTCTGACGGGCTCCCACATCAAATCGCTCCAGCTCAGGCCAGCAGAGCTATTTTGGCAGGTTTTATTCCCTTACATAAGTAGGGAAAAGATGAGATGTGACCTTGACCAGCATAACCGAGCTGCGAGCACCCTCCAGTTCAGAAACAGTTTTCTTGGCAGAACCAGGCAGTTACCTAGATGAGCTGGTTTGTTTTGTGAGGCTTCTAATGCCTCGATTTTACACTGTGGCTGTGCTGCAGGCTGCCTACCCAGACTTGCCCATGGCTCTTAAGTCTCGATACAGAGGCCGTTTTAGCCTGACTGGAGTTTCCTGGAGAGGGACAGCCCAAAATATTGTTTCTCTAATGTATGTATCTATATGGTGGCAATGGAAAGAGTTACAGAGTGTTGGCCTGATTAAATGTTCTGTTATAAGGAGCAGAGATATTCTAGTAACCCATATCACTGTCCTGTTGTTATACAATGTACTTTGACAGAAAGTTCAGAACATCTTTTGGACTAGGATTAATGAAAGAAGGGCCAGCATCATTCAAACAGTATTGGATTTAGATTTTCAAAAATCAGGATAAACTATTCCTCCAGTGGTCTAATCCTATTTGCTTCATTAAAGGCCTACTGCATTGCAGGAAAATGCATTTCAGAGGACAAAATTCTTCAAACAGAAGGAGATGGCTTTAGCCTTTTGTGTGTGAGAAAAAGGCAAAGAAAAAGATTATGGAAGCCAAATTATGACATATTTGTTTTGAATCATTTAAACAGCTCTAGGCATGGGCTGCATTTTTCAGCATTTTAAAAATTATTTTTTTATGATGTGCTACAATAGAACTGGAAAGCAGCGGATATAATTGATGCTTTTATTTCTGTACAAGGATGGTTTACTAATCACTGTTAGCAGCTCTGTGTTAATAGGCTTCCCCCTCCAAAAAAATGAGTAGGGATTTTTAGGGTCCCGGAAAAAGCATCTTGGCTTGATCCTTCTAGTTTTAAGCCCAAATTGTAAATCTAATAGTAAGAATTCTTAAAAAACATAGATCATTGTATTAAATAACAGCCAAGAACCAAAACAGTTTTGTGCCTCAATTCTTTTAGCCAAACACAAGCTAAATTTTAAAAGCAAAATCATCCCTGGGATGGTTTTATTACTTCAGTGACAAAACAATTGCATTAAGTGCAGAGCTGGGGTCATTTAGCTAGAACTTTTTGGTGAGTAAACATCGCTTTCTAATTTTTTTTGCTGAGACTTCACTGTCACGTCTCGCCACTTCTTCTGGATGCACCTCTATGAAATAAGTAAATTTTAATCTCTATGATACATACCAGGGTAGACCTGATCCTTCTTCTTGAAGCACACTCTATTTTGGGTCATTTTTTCTATGAGTAATCGTACGTTTGCTATAAGATGTTCTAAGCAATGTGTTGAAGGAGATGGTATTTGCCCTTAACATTGCACATGTGATTGCCTAGTTGCTTGGGACTAAATTAAATAATCCTAGTAGGTTTCTTCTGCCATTTTTTCACCCTAATTCTTGAAGCTGTAAAATAAAAAACTGAACAGGTCTGAAGAGTTCTAGGTTATTCTCCTGACAGCTGCTCCATCCTTTCTTTCCTGCCTAATCAGACTTGGAGAAGTAGACAATAGAGAGAAGCTGGAAGGCCAGCTGGAAAGAACTGCAAATGGCCTCTTGTTGTGGGAATGGTCATTTGTTAAGCTCTCTGCTGGCATGGGCACTGATTAGTCTTGCTGAAGACCTACTCCACAGACCTTGTGAACTGAGCCTGCTCTGTTCTTGAGATGCATCTAAATCAAGACATGTGAATTTAAATCAGAACTTGAGGATCTCCAGAATACAGAGTTGGGAATTTGTCTTCTTCAGTCCAATTAAACTAATTCTAGGTTTTGGTTTTCATCCACAGCTGAGGATCCTGAGTTGATCATGAGGAAAATATAGCAATCAAAATCCTACTTAATCTAATATACCTGATGTTATATCAAGTTCCTTTGACACCTATCAGAAGAAGACCAGAGCACATTCCAGAGTTGCACCTTGACTGTAAGTCCTTCATAGTTATTTGTTATAACTATTTGTTCATAGTTATTTGTCAGGCGTGGCCAGCATTTAAGCCAAACAATATCCTTTTCAATCATGAAATATTTCTACTTATTCACTGCCTCTGTGTGTTTAAACCATAGCCTGCCATCCTTGGGCTCTGAGACCCAAGCAGTTGCAGTGGCTACAGGTGCACTGAAAGTTGCCAGGGAAAGTGGGAGAAGGAATTAAGCCTCAACCCAGACTTATTTTTAAAATGAAATCCATTTAAGAGTGACAAATGACCTCATATCTTTTTCTTGGCCCATTCTTTTCCTCTGAGATTAATAAATAAAACAAAGATCGTGCAAGAACTTTTGTATTTTCCAGTTTGACTTCTATTTTATGTTATTCAGGGAGGCAGATGCATATAGTCTGACAGGAGGCTTTAAGCTCAGTGAACATTTTTCAGTTCAAAAGCTTCACCCCCCTTTAAGCAAAATACTTCAAAAAGAGGAGAGAAAGAGCGATTGCCTTCTGCAGCAAACTTAGCAAGTATTTTTGATACTTAGGGCACTTTCTTTCCTGCACATCAAAGGAAAATATCACTCTTCATTAAAGATATGAATTAACTTATCACAGCATCTAATTGATATTTCGATTCCAGCAAGTAACAMATTTACTTTTTTGTTCTACAGCTCCATAATATCTGAGCAGTCAGTGTTGTGGAGAAATCACAATCAGTTTTGTAAAGCCTGACACCCATTCAAAACTTCAAGTTCTCTTCAGACAGAAAAAGACTGTCTCTGAACTATATTGGACACTGTGAGTTTTAGTCTCAGGCGAAGCCAGAAATACGTGAGAAAAATAAACACCTGAACAAACAATTTCTAACTACATATTTTGAGCCCCAGAGAAGGTCATTCAATTGATTGGTTCATTCTCCGAAGTGGTTATCCCATTTTTCGCAGGAACTTCAGGATTTTGATGTGAGCAGAAGCAAGAGCTTGTTCCTGTGTATGTGCTTAAAGCGGGAGTTTAGCCTTGAGCATTCAAGGCTAAAGGACATGGTTTGCTTTTTAAAGGGTGGGAGAGGAAGAAAGTGGAACAGAYGAGGTCTTCTTCCAGAACTTCAAGCTTATACATTAAATGTCCTATGACAAAAAGGACAGTGACTATTGTGGAAAATGGTCTGACACTTGCTTCAGTCCCTCAAACTCTGTCTTATTTCTGTGCAAGTCCGGTGCTGGTGTCTCTGCACAAGTAAAACAAGAAATCTAACCTAGATGAAAGGTAATCTTATGACAAAGTATTTAATTGAGACTCAGGAGACCTGGATTCATTTCCAGGGCCTGCTGTAGCCTGTGTGGACTTGTACACATCCCTCTCAAACTCACATGCTTAACTTTGCAATGGGGAAATAACATAATGGTATGATATGTGACAAAGTCAATGTTTGTGTGGTGACAGGGCTTTAAAAATACAGAACAGCAAAAACAGCACCACCTCCAGAATCTAAAATTAACCTAACCACGTCATAGAAAGGCTGCGTAAATAGCAGGTTTTTTTCTGGGTTTGCATCCTTTCTATTAAAAAAAGAAAGACTGAAGTTTGTTCTATTCATTTACATTTGAGTTATCCCAGCTTGAACTGCACTGAGGAATGTCTCTTTGCCGCAGGTCAAATTGATGTTCCCCTGGGAACACGCCTGAGTCGCTAAGTGAAGGCAGAGCGCTGATTCTAGAGTGAGGATCATTGCTCTTGAAATGTGCTGGATGGTGAAGATGAGGCAGGGAAATATGCTTGCATTTGAACTTCAGACAAGGGCTCACATTTTGCAAGAGGAGTCTCCAGAACATGTTGTTGTATTTATTCTGGTCTGTGTGGAAAATGTTGTAAAGGAAAATGTAGCTTATCTCCCTAGGTGAGTTCAGGTCTTAATTCTGATCTGTTTTCTTGACTTAAGGTCTGGAAAGATTAACTTTGAAGATTTAGCTTTAGTCTAAAGTCTTTAAAATCAACTTGTAAGTCTATGAAATGACAACCACTGTCTTGTGATTTCCTTTCCATTTTGGCAAAATATGTTTTTCTCAGATTCTTCTCTTTAGTATATGCACCATTAATGTGGTCAAATCATCACAGTCTTTAAAGATTCACTCGCTATCTCCAAGGTCCTAGTAAACTGTAACAATCACAGCGCCCAGTTGAAAAGAGTATCCTCCATTTGTTCTTGTGCCTTTCTTTGTTCTATTTCTGTCCTTTTTTTCTTCCCAGAAAGCTCCAGGCTTGATTCAATTCTCATTTGCAGAACTGCTAGAATTGCTGAAATATGATAACAAAAATAATGGGTTGCTAGTACAGAGGAGCTCTTTATGTTTGACATCAAGAGATAGGGGAAAGCCCTCACCCATGTTCACCTTTGCATTCCACCTCCCAAACTGCTTCTCCTTTAAAGTGCTACATTATTCTGCTCTAGTACTTTCCACCAAAATTGGGTATCTTATCTTGCTGTTGCTCATACTGCCCTTACCTGTGTCCCCTTCTCTCCCTCTTCACGATTCCCTTGGGCAATGGCCTTCTGCTGCTGCCTGGGTCCTTCAGGTTGAAGGCTGGTGTCCCACAGACCCCAGTGCCTGGTGACCTTCCCCTGCCCCAGTGCTTTTCAGCTCTGTGTCAGTGGGTGCTAGTTGCCCAGGGTTTTGGGGGTAGCTCAGGTTTTTGGACAGCCAAAGCCTAAGATGAAGATACCATCTATAGTTAACATGTGGGATAGTAGCAGGAGCTGGTGGGCAGGGTGGACTGCATTCAGCCTGTGAAATGTGGCTGATGAGAGTTCATGGATGTAGGCTGGAATCCCTGGTTGCAGTGGAGTCCCGGGGAGCAACAAACACGCTGATGGCCTTGGGGACCGGGACTTGGGAACAGCCTGAAGTCTCCCCTTGGGGTGGCAATGCAATATCTGCAAAGACCCTGGTGCCAGGGCTGGGGGAAGCCCTAAGCAGCCCTTCAGAGCTGCCTTTGTCATCTGGACGTTCAGCTTGAGACCTGCTTAATGAGGCTAAGCCAGGAATTGTTTTGACTGAGTGTCTGAGCTGGAATTCTTTGAATAAAACTGTTGTTTTTCTCTGCAGCCTCTTACAAGCTTGATTATTCCACTAGAGACATTTTGAGACCAATCCCATGAACATATTTTGAGCTTATTAAAAGCCTGTCTTAAAACTGGCACATACAAGCAGCAATCAATGAAAACCTGGCACTGGTACACTGAACCGCATTGTGCTGGCCATAATATTGATGTTTGCTGAATATTTACAGCATTAAAGCAACAGTTCATTTAAAAGAAACAAGTTGGAAAGAAGCTTACACTGAAAGCAGTAAGTAAATTATATCAAATACCATATGAGCGTTGATGCAGCATAAGTAAAGCCTTAAAGCCAGCTAGGCTGTTTTGATAAAAGATCTGTGTGAGAAGTTCTGCATAGAAGTTAGTGAATTAACATAGATTTTGGTAGCATAACTTTTTTTCCTCAAAGAGGTGGTTTTCAGAAGGCAAGGTGATTCAGAATTGTGTTGAGCAAGTGTGCACAAGAGGTTAACTTGTTTTTGCTGTACGAGTGCTACATTTCACCTTGTGGATGGATCCCGGTCTGTGTCTAGAATGTGATTTGACTGCCGTGTGTCATAAAACAGGACACAAGTTGTTTTGGCAGGAAGAAGATGGAAGAATAAATTTGTGCTCAAGAAAAAATGGCGTTTCCTGATTGGCAAAGACTCAATGTGTTCTCAGGAACGGAGTGCAGAGAAAACCTTTTCTCCAGCTCTGATAACGGTGATAAATTGTAGGGTAGTTGAAAAATGCAAATTAATGTGGGGTTTTTTGTCAGACAATGTAACCAAAGCTTTTCTGCAACATTTTTATTACTTTACACCTATCATTTCTAGCTAGGCAAGGAAAATATCCTTTAAAAGTCTTGTTTTATTTTAGTCTTGACAGGAAACTCACCTGAAATTGAAAACATTGAAAATGTTACAGTCAGCACTTATAACTTCCACTTTCAAAATGCTTTTTGTATGCATATGTCAAAATGCACTATAAACAGCAAGCAACTGAGCTCCACATATGTACCTAGGATAAAGTATCAGCTTTCCCAGATGGGGAAATGAAAGGCATAGCGCAAATGAACAACTTTCTCAGGATTGTACAGTCAGTCAGTGGCAGAGTCAGGAATAAAGCCTGGGTTTCATAATTTTCAAGCCCCTGTTTTAATCATTGTGCAGAGATTCAGTCAAAGGCTAACCTAATTTTTCAGAAGTCATAGTGGAAAACACTGCTTGTTTCTCTTAAGTTTAGCTGGTGCCTACCTACTATGTATGATGCACAAAAAGTATAGTCAGAGGGTAATTTATAATGAACTCCAAGTCCTAGACACAGGACTTGAAAGCTCCCACCCTGGCAGTGACTTTGTGTGCAACCTTGTGCAAATGACTGATTAAAACTGACCCATGCTCCAGTCTCTGAAAACATCAGATTTGAGTTAATCATTTTTCTCAGCCTCAGAGGCTCCATGACACTTGAACTGATTGTTTATTGGAATATTTAGAGTATTTATGTACTCTGTGGTACGTAACATTTTCATATTGCTTCTGCTAGACTCCATTTTAAGTGAGCTGGAGAGATGGGTGGAAAATCCYCGCCTGTGAAGCAGTGAGGTTACCAGCCTGAGCATGGGGAGCTGAGGGAGAAGCAGCTGTGCTCACTTCACCACCAATAAAAAATAATCACAAAAGTGCAAAATTACTACATTAGTCACCACCATGACAGCGTACCCAAACACGCATTGTGGCATGGTTAAATAAAATATTTAAGGGAATGCACCTGGTATTGGCAGTTGGTCCCAAAAAGATGGGTAAGTTAGAAATACATAGATAAATGGATTCCTCTGGCCTTTGTTCTAGGAGTCTGAGTAATAATGGCAATAGCAGACTGTGGTTTTTTCACTGCAGGAGGTGTCCATTTGGTTCTTACAGCTAGTGACAATTTTTAGGTGATTTTTGTTGTTATATTTTTTCTAATCCTATTTGAGTACCTGTTTTTTATGAGATTAATGGCTCGCAATCTCTGAGACACTTATTTAAGATGCAGGAAGAAGGACGTATCTGCTAGACACATCTGTGCTCTGCAGTCTAAAATTGCCTCCTGCTGTGAGAGAGAAAGACAGAAAGAAGTGGCTAGAGTACACTTGAGCTGCTAATGAGCTGCTTTGTAACCTTGCCCCTGGCATTTACTAGTTGCCATTTAAAAGGCAACTTTTACTGAGCTGTTGTTGGGCTGCATTTCCTATTCTAAGTGGTGCTGTCAAGAACTATATGGTTTAAGAACTCTTGTTTTTTCTTAAACGATGCTTCACCTACCATAAAACAATTCTGCTATCCGTTGAGRTCTGTTACAACTGCATTGGAAATCTTTCTAATAGCAAACTCTTCCAGGGAATCTAATTCATACTTGAGTTTATTTCCCCTGGAAGTGAGACACTGACAGCACTGACTGAAAACAAGCATTGCATTAGACAGGTGTTGTGATGGGCTTGCTCTCTTTCAGTCACATATCATAAGTCTCTATGGAAGGCATAGAGAAATGGAGGCGGTTTTCACCTAATGGTGCATGGTGGTTTGTCGAATGGCTATTATCTGCATTTTGAAGAACTGGCTCTGACAGCTTGCAGGGTCTCCTGGAATCCCATGCTCCTAAAACAAACTCTGTGTTATGAAAGAACTCTGCACCAGACAAATGTATAGTGAGACCCAGCTGCACAATGCCTAATTCCTGCTAGAATCTATAATGGATGAGGATCTAAATGTTCCTACAGAGCTGGGCCCAACTGGCAGAGCATGAAGAGGAAACAGCCTGGGGGGGCTGCTCTAGCAGCTCTTGTTCATCAGCTCCCAATCCCTGTTTTTCAGACTGCAAGCCACAAAAAGTAAAAAAAGAATCATTATATCTACTTCACAATATTCTGCACCTGCAAAGGCTTGCAAAACAGGTGGGTCAGGGGATTCTTGTTTTTTCCAGCTATTTTCAGACTGAAAACTGAAGTTGCTGCTGTGACTGTAGCACAAGGTAGCGTTCCCTTGGCTGGCTCAGACAGCAACAGCTGTCCAGCCTCAGTGGTACGGCACCAGAGCTGCAGTGGAAGTGTATGCAAAATTAGATGTGGCCCTCTTGATGAATGCTCATTTTGATCACTTACCAGAGCCACTGGCAGCAGATCATCAGGGTATCAGTCCCACCTGCACTAATGTACAGGATTTGCAGAGAGCTTCTCCAGCTACCATACTGACTTACGGAGCTATTCTGATGAATTGGTCCATCTGTTCCTTTCCAGTGAGCAGGCACAGATTATTAAGGCTGCACGAACTCGAAGTTTTCAGAAGAAAAAAAGCCAAATGTCAAACCTGTGCTACTAGGCCATTACTTAGAAGCTCTGAATAATTTAGAACCAAATAATGTACTAAACAGCCTGGAATATATTTTTTTCTCTTCTTATGGTCAGACCTTCACAACCCTCTGTAAAAAGTAAGTTGGTTTACTCAATTAGGTCAGTACAAATATGATGGATGTCTGACACTTCATGCTATTCTCTACATGCAATAAATCATCCTAAAATGCACTGGTGCTGCCCTCTGAGCATGCTTTCTGGGTGCCACAACAGGACTGCCAAAGTATTTCCAGAGCATACTAATCAAAGTTCAATAATCCAGCATACTGGGCCCGGATATATGACTGTATTTGAAACAGAATAGCAAAATAGGCTAAGGTGCATTCATTTTTAATGGTGTCTGATTAATTTGATCTGGTCACAGGCATATGCAGTCAGCACACAGAACCAAAACAGGATCCAAGTTACTGAAGACTCCAGATTGCTGAAGAAGAGGAAAGGAAACCTGTTAACAAGGAGGGAGAAGGTAAAAATATTGCTAAGGAGAAAGATAAAGCTTTACAATGAATTCTACTCGCAGACAACCTGGCCCATAAAATGCTAGAAACCAGCGTAACAGAGCTGATGGTTGCAGTGGTTAATTAAACACCAGCCCAGCAGCAGGGCAGGTAGCTCTGTTGGTCGGGCAGAATATCCCAGCCTGGCACCAGCTCCCTCGTGAGCAGAACCTCAGCAGTTCATTTCCCACTGCAATATTCTCAGTATCTATATGCTGATCAGCTGTTCAGATCGCATAACCTCCTAGTCATAGGGGGATGTTGGTCCAGTTGGAAGAAGAGAGCAACACGGCAATATCCAAATATCGAATAAAAACTTCTGGAGTGGGTAACGTGGTTCCTCCCCTCTCCCCACCCCTAACGTTTTTTAGTTGGAAGTTCCAAGTAATGTTTTTCCCAAAAAGAGGCCAAATTTTATAACAGTTGACTTACACTTGTCAAATGTTTTGCCCCTTCCAAGCAGTGTTTTTTTCAATTACATTTTTGTTGACTGCAAAAATACCAGCAAGGAGTTGTAGATGCAGCAGTTTACCGGGTGGATGAATACAGCCTGACAAGCTCCAGCGTTGATCATGTAGGACAAAGAAGGGTTTAAGAGGTAGCTGGGTAATCTGCAAGGAACAAACCTTGCAAGTTTTCTGAGCACAAAAGCCCTGTTGTAGTCTGCAGGAGACCAAGTGCTTCCAGGGTAGGTTCCAAGTGGGGTGGAAGGGGAAGAGTGGGAAACTTTCTTTTTTGGGATACATACAATTTCCTCTTTTACATTCGTAATACAATTGGGGTAATTGAATTGGATGGGTGCTCTGTTTTCCTCCATAATGATCCCATTCCTACACTGAGATAAACTACAGGCTTTAGGCCTCATAGTTAGTCCCCTTGGAAACCAGATTATTTCCTTTCAAAATAGAGCACACCAATTATCCTCTAAGGAGTTTCGATTATTGTGCTTACCCACATAGCAACAAAAGATGTATTATCCACCCTATCATGTACAGCTGAGCTTCATCCTTAAAGGATACTGGCAGATCTGTATGAAGGACTCACGCAATAGCCTCCTTCAGCCACATAATTAAACAGCCCGGAAGCAGTGATGAGTAATATATTTGGTATATTAGTATTGCACAGCATAGCTTCATTTTAGGCCGCCTTTCAAAGGTCCCATATTCTCAGCAGTCATCACAGAGTATTTGCAACTGGTATTCAGCCTTCTGCAGAAAAGACCTCGGTGTTAAAGAAGGTAGAAAGAATTCATCTGACATTAAGACTCAGATCTCCAAAGTCATTTACGTTCTTAACACCCACTAACTTCAGAGTGACTTGGATATTTCAGTGCCTGGGGGAAAATATGTGTCAGAGAGATTTTCAGAGGTTTTTCAACATGAACACAGACAGATGAGTACTGTTCAGGTAGGGAATGGCTCTGTCTTAGGAGAACGATTTTGATTTTCTGTGCTCACAAGTATAGTGGGTGTATGCAGACTACGGCAATGGAAAGCTGCGTGAGATTTTATCTGATTTTTAATCTTTAAACATCAGGCAGCAGTTACATATAACTCGATTTTCTATTTATGTATTGACTCTTGGAGTTACTGGTGGAGAAACAAATAATTCCTCCTGATAGTGATGTTTTGGATATTAAAAAATGCTTTATTTGGTGTTTGTGAGGCATCTCAGTAGACATTAGAAGTATCTCAGTAGTTACTACTTATTTAGCTTGCAGAAGTATTCATTACGCTAGGCACTATAGACATACATGGAAAATACAGCCCTGCCCCCGAGACTGACAATCTAATGTCTAAACATTTCTGTCTTTTGTGCTTTTCAGAACAAAAACATAAATGCTAGAATTGAACACGTACAATTTTATCTTTCATGGGAAGCCTTTCAGTCATCCAGATAAAATGCACTTTTGTTGGAGGTGTTTTGCCTTCCTTTGGAAGACTGTTTGGAGATCAAGCGACACACCAGAGGTGGAATCAGCTGTGTTTACAAGAGCATAACTCTCCGCGTTTCCTTCTCTCAGTAGCTGGTTAAAGGTGTCTAGTCTGCATTGCAATGGCTAAGATAACACTGTATTATCAAGAAAAAATCCACTGGGTCTGTGTTAAGCTGCAACCTGGGCCGACAGGCAGTGAAGTCTGAGCTCCGATTCAGCAGTCCTGTCTCTTCTCTCTCTGTTTAAGCCGTACTCATGAAACACTTGTGGTGACTTCGGTGATGCTGTTGCTGAGCTCGGCTGTTGCCGTTGAAGTTGTGCTGTGAATAAGTGAGCCTGGGGGTGGGAAAAAAAGGTTCCTCACTCGCTAAAAACGGAGTCCTGAAAGCTTCCTCCAGAGCCYGCTAGGCGTGTTAAGGGGAAAATGACACTGAGCGTTCACCTCCAGGGACATCCGTACGCAACRCTTCTTTCTCTTTGGGGTACTTATTTCTGGTAAGACATAATTATCTGGTTCTGACTGGTGCCAGCAGTACAGCAGGTGCCTTTGGCCCCCCGAAATCCTTCTACTATTCACTTTCTATGGTGAACAAGCTGTATGGAGCTCAATCGGCTACTCTCACGAAAGGTCTTTATTTGCACAGAATAGATTGCTTCCCTCCTCTGTCATTTTCATATTCAGAGGATGATTAACTTGTCTGGTTGATTCTCTGACCCCACTGACCCTCATCTTTTCCAGGTGAACTGCCATAGCTGCCATGTTAAAGTAGCTTGCTAATCCCCATCAAAAGAGCTCAATTAGAGAAATGCGGTTAAAGTGGCAAATGCAGAARTGAGAGAAGAGAACGTGTGTGTGTGCGAATATGACATTATACATCAGAGGCCTACAAAAGACTGAGGTGATAATTGCCTGTCTAAGAAACTGGCAAATATTTTAACGCAGCCTGTGCCCTCACGTGGCACTGTCTGCCTCGCTCGGTGACAAGTATTGCTCATTGATTTGTTTCAGCCATATTCCCTTGGCTCGTTTCTTACAGCCATTTGAAACCAGGCTAATAAGAGAAGGAAGGGGCAGTTTATTACAGTAAGCATGAATTACCTGCAAGGAATACCTGGGTATTCTGTTGACCAAACTTGGTGCGCTCCTTTTATCCTTGCACAGTTCCTAAAAGCAGTTTGAGCTGCTTTAAAAGCCCGATGACTTTATTCTCCTTGAGCTGTGTTGGTTTTTCTTATGTTCCTTTCTACTGTTTTTCAAGGCACTGTAAACGTCCCCAGGGTAACTGTGATATGACCAGAGGTGCTTGCTATTGAGCTCTTTCCCTTTACTTACCTCTGAAAATCCCTGCCTACACTTCTGAAACTGTTTTCCTCTATACACATGTGGCAACATATATTTTTGCCTGATAGACAGCTTCCGAGGGGTATCTCGGCTCTTTGGAGCACATTAAATGGCACTCAGACTAAATATTTATCTCGAGACATAAAAAGCTATCTTGATTAGATTAAATTGTCCTTTAAGCATGGGGAAGGCAAAATAGTTTTAAGAAGGGGGATGAAAATACAATGACTCCTAGGGATAATACCTATTTTCTAATTAATTAAACAAACTATTCTGCCTTCTAAATCTTCACATTGGAAAGCACTGGTTGGGATAGGATTTAGTAGCATATAAGCCATTTTACCCCAGAAAGGATATTTCAGGTGTTCGGTTATAGCCTTTTCAGTGGGTGCTGGTCTGAAGACACTGCTCTAAGGCACCGATCTTCACCTTTCCTGAATCCCATAGTTGTTTCTTCTTCTTTAGGTAGAACATGTACTGTCAGCCTGTGTCACATGGGCCCTATTATCCAAATTTGTTCCTCTATCTAGCAGTCCTAAGACTTTCCAAGGTCTTGAATAATTTTTTTGGTTTTTTCCCCTCTCAGAAAGAGAATGGATGAACTGGATATTTCTTAGATAGTGTAGGACACGAAAGATGTCCTTGGTGGTGCAGAGGGAGATTACATTTTGTTGTATGTCTGCTTAGGATGGAAATCTTTTAAGTGGATGCAAGTCTTACAAGCGGCAGTCACTCATGACATTCCCTGAGCACACTGCAGTGGGAAAAGAGCAAGGCAGGGATGTGTAATTTTCTCATGCTCATTGGTCAGAAGTCTGTTAGCAGGACCACACAATGGTCAAATTCCCTTTTGATATTAAGACTGCACTATGATGCAGGTAAGCAGATGCACATGGATAACTAAAGGGTTTTTTTAGTTAAATAAATACACTGAAAATGCTGATGGGCACAGAGCAAATATTTTTTAACTAAAATGTTAAATACCAAAAAATGAGATTGATCAAAAGTATGCACAAATTGCCACCAAACTCAAATTATTTTAGCAAGCCCCTCCCCTCATTAAGATTTAATTTTTCAAAACATCCCTTTTTTGTTTCAAAAGAATGTTTTACTTAGACATGTAAAATGGTGAGAAAAAAAGGCAAATCTATAGAAAACATAAAATTAGAAGTCAAATATAAGGTCTTTAAACACAAAACACTTTTCTGGGGAATGGAAAAAGAAAAAAAGACTTTTCAGATCAACTTAAAATTCAGTTATTTTCCACCTTTTCTGTTCAACCACGGTACAACTTTCTGCAGCGAAAGAGCAGAACCGAGAAGTCTGTGCTGGTGCAGTGTGAAAAGGTTGAGGTAGCTTAAAACAGTATATCTTAAGTACTGAAAGCAGTCTAATCATGTCAGAATGGAAGTCTATTCCAGCTGATTTACACTGCTTTCTTTTACCCAACTTGACTCAAGCTAGCTTAGATGTTTCTACATTACATTGCAGACTGTTGAATAAATACTCCTCAGTTGATCGAGTGCAAATTGCTTTGGATCAGTTGATTTCAAGATCAAAAAATGTTGCGCTCTGGTTTTTTTTAGGTAATGAAGCAGCCTCTTCCTTTCTCCTGCAAGAATTTGATCCAACAGTTTCCCTATTCCTACTAAGACTAATTCTAATTAATTCTCCTTTTCATCTTAGCCTGTCAGTTCAGTAGTCTGAGCACAGAGAGAGCTCTTTATGAAATGTCTAACACATTTAGTTTCTTAAGTCTAAATATTTCTTGACGAACTACAAAAAGAAAAGCTTTTCGTATCCAATATTTYGGTTTACCTCCAGGTGAGCTATTTCATAGACTCGCACGTACCTAATAGGCACTGCTTTAGGTCTTTCACTCCACTTGCCCTCCTTGTGGTCTGTATCTGTTACATATAAATGATTAAATAGAACAGGAACATTTTTTGTACTTCAAGTTAGAATAATGTGGGAACAGAACAGGACAAGAGACTGATGAATGAGGTAGTACAAGCTGTTCCCAAAATCTCAAATGCAGCTGATGCCAGGGGAAACAGTACAACTTTGTACATGTTGTGCATTACCTTCAGTGTTCTGAGGCACATTTCTGAGTTTTACCTGAGCATCTCAAATATGTGGCATGAGAAAAGTTGCTTTCTATGAGAGTCATTTCTATAGGGAGACATTAATATTCATTTTGTGTGTTTGTTTTGGTCTGCAATTCCCCTTTGAATTCTATGAGCCTCAACTTGGAAATTTATTTTCAATTTTAAAAATTTCTACCCTCAGACAAGTGGTGCCTCATGTTGTCATGTTTCGTGGCTAAGAAAGTAGTTGACAAACTGTGTAAAAACCTCTCCAATATTGTTTACCATCACAGAAATCAGGCACAAGGAGAAAAAAAGCACACTGCAAGGTTTTGAGTGCCGTCTCTGTGGCACAAGTAAAGCACGCGATTGGGCAGACTGCTCTGCATCGTCCCTTGTGCATCTTCTCTGAAGTTCCTCTGAAGTCTTGGAACTGGCCTGTCCATGGTAGAGTTTTCCTGACCCTGAGCAAAAGAAGCAGTGTTGAAGGGACTTCAAGAGGCAGGCTGGTCTGGCCTCCTCACAAGATAATGTCAGCTATATTTAGGTCACCAGATTGGTCTAGGACTTCAATACCTCCAGCAAAGAAGATCCCGAGAGCTTCCAAATGAAGCTACTCCAGTGCTTCAGTGTGTTGCTGCTAGAAAGTTTATTTTGCTAGTGCCTGACCTGAATCTTCCTACAGTTTAAGCATGTTATTTCTTGTCCCAGCTGACAAGAAAGTAAAGAAAAGAAGCTACTTCTTTTGCAGCAGGCTTTCATGCACTTTGAATTTATGATGTTCCCTTTCCATCTTCCCATCTCAAGGATAAAGAGCCCCAAGTTAGCCATTTTTTTTGCCCTGCGTCCTAAACTGTAGGACTGTGGACTTCATCCAGTTGGCCCGTGCTGCTTGAAGTGCCCACATTTGTGGCTGCAAATTCACATTAACGTGTGATAGAGACTTCAGATAGAAATAAGCCTCATCTGAAAAATACCTGCAGCTGGATGTAGAGTTTTGAGGAGCTCCAGTCTGAGGCTTTAGTTCTGTTTCTCTCTGGAAGCCATCTATACTTTCAGACTTTGCTGGAGTGTTGATTTCTTCCTGCAGGTACCCCATCTCAGCCAAGGGTGGCTCAGATACTCAAAAAGAGAGCTCTTGCACTGCAGGGCACTCTARTGCCCTTCAGATTGTTGCTAGCTCTAACAACATGATCCCTATGCCCTCCTTCTCGTCACAGAAATTTCAGGAAAATGTCAGAGATTTTGATTCTATAATCCCAAAAGGGCACTACTGTGTAGAACGCCTTTTAGGAATACAGGGAATAAATTTCGTTTTTGAAAGTTTAAGGTGTAAGTGGTTGACCCCTGGGAAATAAGYGTACTGCTTCGCTTGCTGCTTTAATGAATGTTCTCTGCCAGAGAACCTGAGGTTCTTTATGGAGTTTGCTTTGTAATATTGACTTACTTACCTAGGCTTGCAAGGAGCTCATATCTATCCCACAAAAGTCACATTAACTGCTTCGCTGCTGCCCAGCATGAGGCGGTGCAGACGGTGCATTCCAGTTTGCAGCAGTAAGACAGATTGGGGTTTGGCCAGGTAACAGGCTCTGCTTGCTGCTAGCCAGGAAAACTCGAAGACCTGCTACTCTCCTGCCTGCTTGATCCCACCTTCCTGAACTGCACTACTTGTCCTTAGTTACAGAATCTGGCTGTCAGATCAATTCCTATAAACGTATGTTATCTGGTGATACATTGCTATTGCAAATGAAAAATATACAGGCTGGATTGAGCATCTATTATACTTCTGCTCAATACTCTGTAACAAGATTGATGACTCCTTCAGCTCCCAGTCCTGCTCCTATAGAAGTCAATATATTCATTGCCAATATGAACAGGAGCGGCTCGATGTGTTTCGATAAAACACAACCCCCACAAATGTACATCCCTGTATTCCTTGCTCCCCAGCAGGGCCTCGATGCCCTTGCTGGCTGTCACACATCCCGAAGTAAGGACGGACTTAATGCCCCCCGCAAGGGAGGAAGACACACAACTGCAAAACTGTAGGCAGTAAGACGTTGCCAATGTGTTCGGGCTGACCAGCAGACTGGAACAAACAGCGTGCTTCGCTGTGCCTGTTTGTGCATGCACTGAGCTCACCTAACTTATCTGTTAATTGCTTTGACCTTTTTGTTTACTTCCTGATCGGGAATCTCAGAATTTGCTGCACTAAAAATGACTTCTGGATTGCAGCATTGAGCAAACATTGACTTAACCTTTTCTGTTAYTCTATGTCAATATTTCCAGTCTATTCATATGCATGTGCTATTGCACTGGATAAACCAGGATTGTGTTCAAAACTAATGCTCTTTTATTTATCTGGAGGTATCGTGTTGTGCAGGCACACAAAGCACCCACATGAAGCCACATGAATGTCTTTAATAAAAAGCTTAACCCTTATCAAACAAAGAACATGCACCCATGGAGCGCCGGATCAGAACAGCTCCAATTTAGAAAGCTTTTCTGCTCCTTGTCAGTGCTCTCCTCCTCTCCGCATGCTCTCGCCCCATGGCCTATTGCAACCAGAGCACCAGGTACAGGCAGCGGACAATCTCTGTTTCCCAGCTGCAGCAAGCCAGCAAACAGGAAGAGCAAGATACTTTAAGTGAGTTGTGTTTGAGACACGGCCTTCACCCTTGGGTTGTACAATTAGATGATAGCTCAAAGGGCATCCTAAAATTGACCATTAAGCATTCCAGGAATGCTAGCACGCAGCAGTGAGCGCTGCCATCGAAACTATTAAGATCAATAGAGTGTTCAGGCCCTTACGGCAGCATTTTGTATGTGTTATGTGATCGGTGAGCAGAATGGAAAATGAAAGCCGTTTAGAAGTATTTAGTTTTGTATTTGAGATGACAAAACCAATTATTTCATTGCTGATACCCGGCATCTCTCTTTATTCTGCTAAATTCTGCATTTCTAACTTATTACCTGATAGATATTTTATTTCTCAGAGGGCCATTTTATAAAAGTACTTTTGGGACTCTTGCATGTAAAGGAGACTTTGTAAAAACAAACTTTGATCCAACTCGTTTGATCTAAAAGCCAGCCGTGCTAGGTAAAAGATGAAGAGCTGTTTATGCATTGGCTGCCTTTTTGAATAATACTTTCCTTAAAGTAGTCAAAGGTTCAACACAGTTCAAACTAATAGCAGTATTTCTTTTTCATGGATGATAATTAGAATTTTTCCTATTTGTAAGTTACATGGTTCTCTCCTATGCAACATTTGTCAAATTAGCCTTTAAATTAGCCTTTAAACTGTGCCATTTTGTAACTATGTTTTTCTTTTTTCTTTTTTTTTTTTTTTTTTTTTGAGCTGGTATTCACTGTTATTTTATTTTTTTAACTTCTACAGCCCAGCAGGCATACCCCCCTTCCCAAAGCCAGGGGTGGGCATATGAGTGTGTGCCTAAGAGGTGAAAAGAGAAAAATCGTTAAACAAAAAATTTTCAGATTTGAAAATGTTTTCAGACTCCCAAATACGYAGAGGGGAAACCACTGGAAGGGGTTGGGCGATAATTTTCCACAGAGCAAGTTTTGTTTTACCAAATGTACCTGTTGGACTAAGTAGCAATCTGGATTTGGAGAGAATCCTAGCTTTACCCTCTGTTCCCCCTCCAAAAAACTGAACTCCCTGGTCACATAAGCAGAAGCTGAATTTCCTTCTGTGATCAGACAGTATATATCTAGACAGATGACAGCAAGCAGTACTTGTGACATGATTCATGTCCACCCACCTGCAAATTAAATAGGCCTAGCACCTTAAATGAGTGAAAACAGTTTATTTTATTAGTTAGTATAGAAATTTATCATTATTCCCTTTTCTTGTCAGCTGCCAGAAAAGGAATGTAAYGGATCCCTTTAGAATTTTTTTTTTTCAATCTTTCTTACACATAGTCAGAAGTATTTTATTCTGTGCACTAGTTCTGAGTATTGAAACAAAATGGGTTTAGGTCTGAAGGGAATGAGTTAAGTCTTAGGACCTGCCTTGAGTGGAGATTTGTTTTTGGTTTATGAGTTCATGGATGCAGGATGGACAAACTAAACAGCATCTCAGAGTATTTTTGCAGACTCTTTGACCGAACAAGAAGCATCTTTCACCGGTCCAAAACCAATTCTTGTAGAGTCTTATTCAGCCAAAGAAGCATTTGGGACCCTAAAGTAGGACAGTTTTTTGGTAAGGCTGATGCAAGTTGGAAATTGAAAGCTGAAACCAGACACAAAAAGTATGTCTTTGCTCAGACATCCAATTGAGGAAGTTTAAATGCAGCTTCCCTTTGTTTAAAAAGTAAAACACGTGAATCAACCCTTTTACTTAAATCTTTCAGCTTTCTCTGAGAAACGATATCCCTTTCAATGAGCCTCAGGCATTCCCACTTGACTCAGGTTAATGCATTTGGTCTCTATAGAAACGGCAGCAGATCCCACATGTAACTTGGAAAGGTCACCTCACTTTTGTACAAAAGCTCACATTGTCTCTTCCTTCTGTTCCATAAAACAGCAGTAAAAGGAAGCAAAAGGCAATGCACTGCACTCATCCAAAGTCTCAGAGCTCTTCTGCTCTTGCAGACGCTGATGAAAGAACAGGCCCTTCAGTGCTTGCGCTTGCTGACCATCATGGGTCAAAAGGAAACACGAGCTTTTAAATACAAACTAAATAATACCATTGAATTGGCAGGAAATTCAAACTGCTCTGAACTGTCTGGGAGCCAGCAAAGCTAATGAGCTGTACCGTTTCCAAATGGGATCTTGGTAACACCATGTGAGAGCTTGTGTACATACAGAGTTGTGCAGGTTTGCCTTAAAGCATAATTCAAAATGGATTTAATTAAACAAGAGAAAAAATAATATGGAAACTTAAATAGATATCAAGCAAGCTTATGTCAATTTGATTAAGGGAGCGGTTTAAATTAAACCACAATAATCCTCTCTTAGACAGAGCAGAGCTGTCTCTTATCCAGGGTTTTCTAGTGCTTTAGCTGCTCTTGGTTTAAAAAGCAATTGAAGTTAAAAGCAGTCTGCAAGTCAGTTCCCAACCTCACCATCACATCTGTTAATACAAATGGTGAAAGTTTTGGGACGTGGCGATCYGTGAGAGGCAGAGAAGAATGTTTGAAGGTAACAAGAAACCTACCCGTAAAGAAAGAGAGCCTTTTCGTAGGAAAATGGAGTACCAGAAAGAAAAAAATTCCTGAATTTCCCAAATGATTTGAGAGCACTTTTTTATGCGTTCAAATGTTCAGTTACGCAACCTTTAGTGTGAGGAATATTGTTCTTTGGGGAAGAAATGTAGGTGAGAGAGCTCTGCTTTACGTGCAGAGATGTTTCACAAACAAGTCCTATGGAAGCGAAGTGGTGGTTAGTCAGGAAGGTAACTCCAGGCCACAGCTGCAACCAGACAGTCCTAGGGCAGCCCGGTCAGCCTACCGCTCCCACTCAGATTTTCTTTCTGAGGTTTCTGGATTACAGGATTCATGCAAACACCATCCATATTCTTTCACTGTGCCTGCCTTACGCAGCTGCTTTCTGCGCTGTGGTATGCAGGGCAAAAGTAGAGCTTTACTGCTTGTAYGTGCATTTATGGAATGCATCAGGTATGTAGCTAATAGTGAATACGTTCCCCTATAATAGTTGCATAAAATAGGACTTGTGATCTATGCATAAAAGACTAATGACAAGATCAGCTCTGTATTTGATAACAAGTCAGACCTTTCCAGTGCAAAATTCTGATAACTATATATTAACAGCAAGTCACTGGGTTTTATTAGCTGCCCAGAAGAACGAGCAGTTATATGAAGACACCACCACTCTTGGGACCGGGGCACACGGCAAGTGACTCCAGCTGATGCATGTCTTCAGCTCCTATTAAGTTATCTGCCATCTTTGTAGGTTGTGCTACGCCAGTCTTACTTTGCCTCTCTACCCAATCTTCTCGTAAGAGGATGCTGCTGGAGTCTAGCCAGCCAAATCCTTTCAAAAGGAATTTGCTTAGAAGTCTATAGTTATGTAAATTCCTATACAATTTAGCTCAACCCTGTTTACGTCTGAATGAATTTTGTTTATATGGAAGCAGAGAATATCACAGGGCATCTTTCAACTTTCTGGCTCCCTCCCTGCTGCCTAGAGAGGGCAACAAATCAGACTAGGACTCCACAGAGACTGTCTCCAGTTGCAAGCCTGAATGGTACCCAGCTCAAAGGGCTCCCAAGAGCAGGTGGGATCTTCAGGTGCCACTGTAGCATATACTTCTGTAAATCAAAGCAATACAAAAATGCTTCAGAAGCAGAGTTCATGAAGGGGTATGCTCTAAAGCCYGATTTCATGTACTCTTTCCATTAATTTTCACAAGAGCTGAGAGTATACATCTCTGAGGGCCAAATTTGGAACTAAATGGAACTACCCTATCTTTTTCAATGGCAGATACTACAGTGCAAGAGATTTGGTAACATCTTGATAAAGCTATACTGATAACAGTATGTACCATTTTAATCTAGTATTTCACAAGTTAGAGCTGAGGTGTGTCATGCGCTCGTAAGAAACRTTTGTTGAATCCTGAAATGGAGTTAACACAATTTTTTTCAATAAATGCTCTACTAAAAGAAGCACCAGAAATACTTTGGAAGATATGACACCGTTCCTGACTTATCTTCACCATCACAATAAAATTCCTGTCATTATACTGAGTTGTTCCTTATATTCATATAAATTAAACTGCTTCCTAGCTGAACACTCTCCACCTTTTTTCCCTAATTAAAAAAAAAATGCATGCTTTTTTGCTGCTACTCCAGCTCTACCTGCGCCCAGATAAATAAATGCCTCGCATGCTTCTGCTGACATCTCCATGTTGTCAGTTCTTTTTCTGCTCACCTAGAGCTGATGCTCTTGAAGACACAATTTCTTTGCCCCAGATATTGCTAGGATGGAAATAATCAGTCACTGTGTAACAGAAATCCAACTCTGCTCCAAGCAGTATGTTCCAAGTTAGAAAGATTTTATTTCTCTTCAAGGAGCTCTGCTTGCACAATGGAAAGCAAATAGCTACTCTCATCTGCAGAAGATTTAGCGGGAGAGGGGAAAGGATCAATGCCAGCTCTGTCTGCAAGACATTAGTGTATTCAGAGTGCCTGCAATAAATTTTTAACCTTTTCCAGCTTCCCTGGGGACTGGAAGGTGTTCAAAAATATCAGCACCCTCATCCCAAAGCTTCACTATGCAAACCAAAATGAATGAGATGTTCAGCAAACCACTGATAGATAAATCTTAACATTCCCTTTTATTAGGCAAATAATATATTTTATTAAATAAATAATAGAGAGACTACCTCTCTGTGAGGCAGAGTTTAATGCAAAGGAATACTTGATTGTATCAAGAGACAAAATTTCCAATTAATTCTGTTTTTATTTAAAATTAATACCCATGGAAGGATGTGATGACCAAGGCAGGTTTTAATCTAGCATACATCGAACATCAAGTAGCTTGTGAGCACACCAATGGTACTGCCGCAGAGTTGCCTGTCTGTATTCTTCTTCTCATTTCTTGAAAAGGGTTGTGGTTTCTGTGTGCATGTCAGGACACGGTGCTTTGGTGGGTCCCCAGATCAGTTCTGAAATGAATTGGTTCAGGTCTTGGACATGGTGTCACGCGGCCAGGTATTGCGAGAAGGCTTGCTCACAGATAAACACTGCCACAAAGTGGGTGCAAACAGATCACATTGTATAACAACCTATAAGATGCTGTGAAGGTTTAAACATCCTACAATAAACTTAAGCTTTTGAAGTGCAAAAGGTGTTATTTTATGTGACTCCAGTAGACAGAGGTGACATAAGAGGGACTACCCTGACAGTGTGGGAGCCTGCAATGCTCCATGTGTCACTGAAGAGGTAAGGCAGAAGTCCTCCTCGTGTTGCATTTTGTCAGGTGTGTTTCGACCACCTCCAAAAATGTCCATCAGCTCAAACTAAGATTGAGAGTCATAGGCCAGAGGAGGGCAGGACAGAGAAGGTTAGAAATCTGGGTAATTTTAACCGAGGCATGGCACAGTCTCAAACCCTGAGCAGGATCTGAGCTCTGGAAATGGCCACATAAAACCTGATGTGGCCATCTCTAAACAAGTGTCTGATCAGCAAGAAACCTTCAACGGCTGGGGCCTGAATCCTGACTTTACTGTTTGTGCTAACTTCCATCACTGTCTTTTTGCATGTGGGTTTCAGATAATTTGTAAATAACAAGTACTTTTTAAAGCTTTCAGGCTGAAAGTTGCTATACTAGAACTTTCCAAAGCTAAACTGGATATACATTGGCACTTAAATAGAACTTAGAAGTTATATATATACATATATATATTTCAAAGTCTCAACTGCTGGTGAAGTTATTGCTATTTTATTAACACACAGCAGAAGAAAACCTCAAAGAGCTCCAACAGTCTTTTTAAGGCCCTAGTCCATCGAAGAAAATCTTAAACTTGAAGCAATGCCTTTGGATAAGCACATGCTTACAAGCAAGTATCCGGCTGAGTCTGGGCCTGGCTTGCTGTGCTATGCTAACTATTGCAAAACGGGCAGGATGTACTGGTGTTTGGCACTGCAATAGTCTGCAAGAAACTTTCCCTCCCAAAGCCGCCACTGCCTCCAGCAAGGGAAAACCAGTCTTTCAGTTCCCTAAACTCAAACTCTACACCTCTGCATGGCGGTGTTTGTAACCCAGGGAGGGATCAGCTGCCTAAGATGAAATAGTAATGCAAGGTACACTTGGCCCAAACCCATCGGCAGAGATCTGGGTCATAGGAAATCAGAAGCAGGGAACTGCGGTTTTCATAGGTGCAAAATTTGCACTGATGTCACTGGGGTATATTTATAATAAATTATTCTGAAACATATGTACTATAAAATTAAGTATATATGTAACTCCACCCTTAATTTCTCTCTTAACAATGTTTTGTGCTTTGTCTCACTGTCAAGGGAGCCCAGCTGCATTTGCAAATTAGTGTTAATTTTGCAATGCAGCTGTCATATGCAATGGGTCAGAGTAATGAAAGGGTTTTTAATAAAAATTGAAATGAATTAAATCATAGTCTCACAAGTAATTTTTCTACAAGAGGAACAAAATACTAACACCTCCTTTGTATTCCTCCAGGAATTCAGCATTCTGATATCATGTCAGTCACCTTATTTGCATTTTGTCGAATTTTGTGAATTATTCAGCATTCAATTGTGGATCATTCAGAGTCAGTGCAGTGTATACTCTGAATGCATATTACTAATAGCTCCACAATCAGTATTCTGCATTCATAACACGGAAGGAATTAACTGATTTTATGTGCTTATGACATTCAAAGTAAAATATCTGAAAGATATTAGTGTAGATAACATCACTGTATGCATGCATAATAGCATGTATCCAAATAATAAAAATTACAGTGGAAAATACACACTGCTAGAGTCAGTGTACTTCTCGATCAGTAACAAACTAACCAAAGTTTAATAACATTTGTGGGTTTTTTAATAGAGTCTCATTAAGGAATATTTTTTCTACAGCCTTTTGTGTCTCATTCCCTAGGCAGCAACACTGCAGACACTTTGATATGTGCTTGACTTTCAGTATCCAAGTAATCCCAGAGGAGTCAGTGTGACTATTTAGCCTTAAACACAAGGACGTGCTTTAGTGTCTGCAGGGTAGAAGACTTAGACTGTCCCCCTGCAAAGAGCTCATCGTAACCCTCTGAAATGGCCAAAACCTGTGGAGTATAACAGAAATGTGCCCTTGAGAATGGAAAAGCTGTAAAGCCAAATTTGGTCTTGGTATGTGCAAGCCCTTTGGAAATGAATGGCAACATTGGTGTTCACCAAGGAAGAGAGGGTTTCTATCCCTGACTCCTATGGTAGCCCTTGGGGTGACATACATTTTTGTCAGTCGTCTTTGTGCATGCAAGTCCAGAATACAAAACCGATTATCTAGTTAAGATTCATTTCAGATCTAATCTCCTGGTTTTCCACATTGTAGAATTCCCTGGATGCTTCTTGGTTTTGTTGCTCTGTAATCAGATTATTATTTGAAGTTCCATCCATCACAATTGATTTGCTCTGTAATGCATTAAATTGGTGTGATGTGTAATCTTCTAATGTCTTCTGATGCTTCTCTCCCCAATGCTGCTTCAATCATTAAACAGTGTCTTGATGTGAAGATGTTAGACAAAGTAAAACGTAGTGTTGTTGCTAGTTGTAGGAAATAAGGAGAGAATCCTAAAATATGAATTGACAAATGCGATGTAGCTTTGCCCCGTGCCAGAAGCATTGCTGCAGTCTGCCAAACTTCTCAATTTTTTGCACCTTTGAGTCTCCTTGCCCCCTGCCTCCAGAAACCTGTTATCTGTTCAAAAGCTACTATCTTTTTAGCATCACGGGGGTCTTAGCATTCACTATCAGCCACTGATTGATTTTCGTTATTGATATTCTACTGGAAAATATGCAAAACGCAGAAAACCCCCCTGCATCATGTGAACCATGTCAACAGGAAACCAAGTGCTGGACCTGAAATCTCCTGTTTGAATAATAATTCTGAGTCATGCCCTGATGGTCATCAGATTGGCTGAAATAGCAGCATAATGATTCATGAAACAACATCAAGCAATAAAGGTGTGAAAGCCTTCCCTCAACTGCGTTTTAAATTTTATGAGTTTCATTCCAGCTGGAGTGGAACAGAGTAGTGAACTTGAGCAGAAGTACCTATTAATTTTTACAGCTGGTTTGACTATCGCACTATAAACCATATTTGTCATGTCTACTATTGGTAAAATCAGAAGTAGCACCTTTCGTACTTGTTGAGTCAGAATAACAGCAGAAGTGAGCTACGTTATTGAGCTAAGGGTCTGGGTTGCCTTTTAATGAGACTCATAATATTGATCCACAAAAGCAGGGCTGTGTTCAAGGCCTGTGGGATTGAGTGTCGTTTTCATTTTAAGGCCTGTATTAAATGAAGTAGAAGGGTCAATATAACAGCCAGATTTTGCATTTCCAGTAGTAGAGAAGGGATCTTTGCATGATAAAAGGTGTAAGCAAAATGAGTCCTAGGAAATGTCATGTTTTTCTGTAGAAACAGACTCTTGAATTCATTGCCATAACACAGTGTGGAGATCAAGAATTTAGTAGGATTAAAAACTGGACAGGAGCATGGCTTACCCAAACATCCACTGGTGCCATAAATCATGATAGCAAATCGAGGTTTAATCTTCCAGCTTCAGCATCTGAAATGGTATTTTAAAGTTGAAATGGAAGAAGTGCAAGTATTTCATGATCTTCTGCAACATCTAGACCTGGCTGGAGTGAGAGGCAGCTACAGACTCAGCTGGTCCTGCTGTGAAAAACAACTCCCAAACATTTTTCATGTTTTATAAATCATGTCATTTTACTGACCCACTGTTCCTAAAAAGAGGCTTAATTCAGAATATTATGAACTGGATACTATGAGAGCACAGCCAACAGAGGCAGCCAACAGATGCAGCATTTTGCGCAGCAGTCTCTGGGGTTGGCTTTGGGAGATCCTCGACCTTCCAGTGACAAGGTCCAAGATCATCAGGGAATGCTTGGGAACTCTTTGGGAAACTCAAGGGTACCTGCCGCTACCAGGTAAGGACCAGGTAAGGGGAGCTGCTCTAGCAGCTTCTAACGAGCACAATCAGCTGCTTTTGACCCACGTGCCCAGAGCCTTTGCTACAGCTGCCCCCAGTTAGGGAGGGTCAAGCACCCTTTTAGCCGGTGCTCAGGTGAGGACTATATAAGAATGCAGCTCCCAGAGCACAGCCAACAGATAGAGCAGCTTATACAGAAGGGCATGAAGAGGAGGGACTCAAGTGAATTTGTTCTGCTGTAACAGTCTCAGGCATGGTGGTAACATGCCACAGAGTAGTTACCCTGGCAGCTGTCCATGCCAAGGTAGAGGCTTCAATACAGAGTGAGTTTTGGATGGTGGATGCAGCCCTGCGAGTGTCCCAGGCTGCAGGGACTGCCAGGGGCCTCTCTCTAAGGCCAGGAGAGATGGCCTTCTGTTCTATAGCAGCTGTGCTACCAAGTGGAGGAGTTGCAGGAGAACAGCATCAGAGAAGAAGAAAGGGAGGTAGACAGGATCTTCTCTGAAATGTAGCAGCTTGAAGAGCCCTCAATCCTATTTGTAATAGAGAGGCAGGCAGTGTACACACACACACACACACCCCCCACCCCCCAGTATTAAGGTAAGTGCAACTTCTGGAGAAGGTGAAGGATGGAAGCTGGTGACTTCTGGCACCAAGAGGAAGGCTCCTGCCCCACCTAAGGGCTTGCAACTACAAAATAGGTTTACTGCCCTCAAATTTGAAGGGGTGTATGGGTATTGTGTATGTTAACAGTATCCAGAAGCACTAACTTTTCAGAAGAGGCAAGTGGCTCTCTCTTGTCAGAGCCCGGCGGCTGTATGCTAGAGCATGAGGCTGGGACAGCTGAACCTCTCACTGGCTTTTCTCTTGTTCTCTTATGTCATGGGCTAGAATGGAACAAAACTGTAAATCATTGAAATCTCAGGTGTCACTGAATTGCTCTGGATGGACTTTTTCCAAACTCTGCTGCCAATTGTCATTGGAATAACTTATTATATCCTTCAAAATCAGCATTGCAAAAAAGTCTTCCTGGAACTACAAAGCATCCTTACTTCAAATGAGAAATATTTGGGCAATATAATAATGGTATTCTTTGCTCTGTATAGCAGGGCAAAAGTGTTAGGTACCTGCTTTTTACCCCTGAGCTGCTGTTTCTCCTGTTTGTTTGCTTTAGAGGCAATAAGGGTGCAAACAGTGAGTTGGCAAGATCTTACAAATGTTGGATATGAATTTATTCTGGTTTTAAACGCCTACAGTTTTCTTTCCGTGTTCAAAGCAGCAGACAGTTCAAATGACTGCATTCCTGCTGAAAAGGACTCAACTCCACTGTTTACAAGAAACATTTACTTAGATGAGTAGTTTGAAGTTTTTATTGCTAATCAGGAGTTTAATAGATAAATCTACTTTTTCCCCACAGGATAAATATTTGGATTATGTGGCTACCGTTGCAATATATTTTTAATGCTCCATGTCAATCATGAGTATTAAAAAGGCCACGTGTCTGTCTTGTCTTTTTACACACACCTGCATTTCCTTAGGAAGTATTGACATTAGGACGTGTCCTGTCATCAGTGGTCAGTCTCAACCAGCATGACTACCTATGTGCTTACATTACCTCTTTCAATCTCTGAGATATATTGAAATATAACTTGAAATGTAATGGCTTAACCATGCTCAAAAGCCATGATGCAAACAGATTCTCCTAAGAGTACAATACATCAAAGGAATGTTTCACTAGGGTGTCCTTTAGATTGGATATAGGCAAAAGTTCATTTAATTGAAGCATGTTTTGCAGACAAAAGCAAAAAATATGGAACACTAAAGGAAAACCAAAATATACGGGAAGTGATACACATTGGACAGTTGGTTTTGGCTTGCTTATTGCACACAATTTTCCTTTTATATCTTCATTTTGCTGGGAAATGATGTGCCTCTGCTCTCGTGATTTTTTTGCTAACAATTTATGTCATTTCCACTGTTGGCTTAAATGCCAAGATTACAAATAAGGTAAGTACTCTGGACTGTACCTAATAAAACACTTCCTTACCTGCCACACAACTTCAAGCTTCACTGCATGGCCTTGCAGAGGTCATGTTTAGCCATTTTTTTTGTTTGGGATCCCAGTGTGCAATGAGTTGCAGGACTGAGCTTCTTGCTTATCCACTTTTAAAACACTTTTAATAGCACTATGAAACTTTCATTTAATAATATTTAATTAATACTATTTATTGGTAAGGATATCTGCCAGAGCAATTTCACTGCCTTGTTCAAGGATACCATCTGCTTCAGGTAAGAAAACGCAGTGCCATAACCATAAAAGAAATCCTGTCAAAGGAGCGTATTCTTACTCCTTGTATGCCCTGACTGGGCACTGTTCATGGCTTTCCCAGTTGATTTTTCAGCAGAAATCCTGTGCTATTATAGCTCAGCTAAAGACTTTCCTTTCTGTTCAGTGTCACACTACTAACACATGATCTGGTAAATCAGGTGAGTCATGAAGAAACCTCCATCCAGCTATGGTTCTTCCAATTTATAGGAGCAAATGTTTTTAAAAGCCCATCTTTTTTTCTCCAGTATAAATATTCCCAAGTGCCACCTGAACAAGTGAGTTTCCTTACAATGACAAGAGTTGTCTCTAATTTCTGGTCAACTTGTTTATTCCTACCATAATTGTGCAAAAGCTCCATTGCTTTCCAAAAATGAGGGAGAGCAAGCATTTTAAGAACTCTCAATTTTTATTGTGGTGGAAGTGTACCAACTGTAAGGACTTACAGCATCATTGAAATCAAATGTTAAATAATCACTATTTTTATACAGCATACTTAGGGATGACAAATGTCTGGTTTTCACATATCAGTCATGTTAGACACCACTGAATCTGGGCCATTTAACTAAAGAAATGAAAGGGTCTGATTCTTCATCTGTCGAAGTCCCATGGGTGTAAGTTCAATAAGAGCAGTACTACCCTCTTTGATGGTTTCTTAGATATTGCTAATCTATATTTAAAACCTGTGTTTTATTTAAACTTGAAAATTAATTTGCTTTAACATCTGTGTAAAATAGATTAGAATTAATGAAGTCTGACCCCCTTATGGGTTAGTGTGAGTGAAATAATTACTCTTCAGCAGTACAGGATATATTGTACTGGACTTTCTGTCTGGAGTTAATGGCGAGAAGTCAAAGGAAGTTCAGGGAATACCAAAGTCTTGAACTGCATTAGAAAATTTAGGTTTGCAGTTTCTCTTTATGAAAATTGAAAATGCATGTGCTAGACTTACTTTGTGTCACTGCTAATAATAACTATGGAAAATTACCTGCGTAAATTGAATATAGGAATATTCTAATCTGGAACTTGAAACTGATTACAGAAAAATTAGTTCCTAAGGATGTGACAAGGATGGTACTCTAAAATAATGCTAATTCAGGTATCATCACCTGGTCTAAATTCAAAGTGAAGGAATGTCTCCCCAAATCCTTTCGGCACCTGTAAGAAGCTACTACTGTTGGCTACAACAGCTTCTTACCATTCCAGGTGTGTTCAAAGGCTGAAGTCTCATTTGGCCTCAGCCAAAAAAAAGGATCCAATTATGAAGAGAGTCAAGGTATTATTCTGGCTGGACACACTGGCAGTGTAATTAATTGAAAGCATCTAAAAGGAAAATCCAGTAGCAAAAGATTTATTTTTTTTATCGGGCAAAATAAAATTCACTAAGGCTAACATGAACCTCTAGCTCTTCAAAGAATAGCACTCTCATTGATCTTCAATGCTAATGAATTTTCTTGTACAGATATTCTGCAGAGAGTGGGCTTCTACCAATCCCTATTGAACCTGCTGGCCCTGACATCAGAAAGTCTGTCTTGATGTCTCGCAGCCTTCTCACGGCTTAGTGACAGCTCTTCCTGCTTAATCCCTCAGGGCAATCTGGGAGACCTTAATTAGAGAGATTCCCTACTGTTATATTGCTTTGTTTTTTCTTCTCAGAATGATTGCTAGCAGGAAAAATGAAATGTGGCTGCCCTATTTGATACATATGATAGCCCAGTCCACACTCATCTGGATGCCTGTGCTGTAGGGGTACTTTCCAGTATGACACCTTCCTTGACAGCAGCTCTGCAAATTCAGAGTGGGGTCTGAGGAACAAGCTGGCTCTCTCTTGGATCATAATCTATTGTGAAGGGGTTTTTTAAGCCCATTTTTTGCCCCACATGCACAGTCTCTGTGCAGCGCCCATGGGGTGGCCATGCACAGTGGAGTGTACTGTGAAGCCTGAGCAGTGCTCACAGCTCCTGTGTCAGCCTGGCAGCCGAGCCTGAGGTAGTCTTGCAGGCTGCCCACATGCAGACTGGTGCTCAGTCTGCGATGAAAGCAAAAGGAAAACACTATTTTAGGACTGATGAGGAAGATGATAGGAAACAAAGTGAAAAATCACTTTGCAGATAAGTTTGCTAACCTGTGAAAGTCACCAGTCCTCCCTCAGACCTGTGTCAACCTGCAGGAGATCCTGGTGCTGCCGGAGGTCCTAGCTCCAGGGCACCTCGCTTTGCCCAGCAGTTGCCACTGCTGCATCTGGAGCCCCAAAAGATGAAGGCCTGAGGTTTGGGGCACCTAACCCTGCACTACCCCACATGGGAGGGATCTTATCGTTTCAGGGTCCATAGCACAAACAGAGGAGAGGTGTGTGGCAAGTGCTGAAGCTGGCAGCATCCCAACCCATGCCTCTGAAACAGCATCCAAGTGCTTCCCTGGAGCAAGGTGTCAGACAGCCATCAACCCCTCCTGCTGCAGGGGCAAGGCATGTGGGGGTGCCAAATGGGTGGACAGGGTCTGTGGGATGCACCTGAGCCTCCCAGTAGACCCCAGCAGCTGCAACCTGCTGGATCCAAGCAAGACCTCAATGCTTATATCCCTGACAATGTTGCCGTACTCTGCAAGCATGGTGCGACAGCGGTGTTTCAATACCTCATCATGTGAGACAAAATGCTGGAGAGCTGACATCTCTTCCCGCAGCAGGTACTGCTACTTGCTCTTTCAATTTTTGTCCACCCACACACTGACCCTGACCAAAACTTAGCAGACTGTGTGGCTCAGCAAGGCTGTAATAAAAGGTAGTGGGACTGCAAGCAGGCTGCTTCCTGCTACAGTAGTTTTGTTTGAATGGGCTCAGATTTATCTTTATCCTTGGTTGGCACAGCTGTAACTGGCAAAGGCATTTGCTAAAAGGAGGGGTGAGACTGAGGTGCTTTTGGTTTCTTATGACCCTCATTTCTCCCAATGCACTATTTCTTCACACTCAACCTCTGCAAATAGTCCGTCTCAACAGCTTTTGTGTTCTGGGGAGGGGAGCAGAGCAGTGAAAGAATGAATGCCTTCAATACTAGAAACTGCTGAATGGGTTTACCTATAAAACAGGGTTTGTTTAGCCTGAGGAAGAGAAGGCAATAGGGAGATCTTCTTGTATACCCCTGCCTAAAGTGAGGGCATAGAGAAGACTGAGTCAGACTTCTCTTGAAGGTGCACAGTGATAAGAGGCAACAGACACAAGCTGCAACAAGAGAAACTGCAGATGTAAAGAAAAATGTTTCACCCTGAGGGTGATCCCACACTGGCACGGGCACCCAGAGAGGTATGCCCCTTTGTGATGTGTTAGAGGACCTGGCCCTGGGCAGCCTGACCTCAGTGGTCCCTCCCAGCCTAAATTACTCCGGAGTCTATGGTTTCAACACTGCTAAATGGATACCTGGCTATTTCTTGTTCACACACCTCTTCTGTTATTGAACTTGATACAACCCTGTCTACCCCGATCTGTATTTTTACTTGGAGCAATAGAGGAATGAAGTACTGTGAAACAGACTCCTCTGAAGTTTCTAGTAATGCAGGATGTTGTTCTATTTATAGCAACATTTGTAGCTTCAGAGACCTTTGATAACTCAATTTCAGAATATAGATATCTCTTCATCCTGATCTGCCTCCCATATTCAGTGCGTGGTGTTCCCCGTTGCACAGCATTCATTCAGCATGCAGGGGCTATTTTCCACCTCCAGAGGCAAACAATGGCATCAATTCCTTTATTGCAACTGGTGTAACTAAGAAAAGAAATTAGGAAAACAGATGTTGGAGGTCCGTCGTATCCCTTGTGCTGAAAGTCAATTGATCATCAAAATGCCGCTGAAAAAACGTCAAGTTTTATAATGCATCCTTAAGGCGTGAAAAGCTGTTTCGCCATTCCGATAACCTGAGCACTGTGGGGTATGATTGAAGGAGGGAGAAAAGCAAGTGCAACTGCTGCGTCTGGCCCCAATGTGTTAGACTGCGTTAGTAAGCCTGACCTGGTAGGATGTGTTTCTCCAGCTAAAGCTGAATGGTCGTGCGCAGGGCTGGGAGCGGAGGGGGCTCTGTGGCTTGAGTGGTAGGTAACACGCACAGCATCCTCAGCGCTGGGCTCGATGCGACAGTGGCTTTTGCTGCATTATGCTGAAACTTCTCTTATCTGTATTTTCTCCCATCCTAAAGCTATTCAAAACTTTTTCTGCCAAAACAGATATGCATTATACATGAAACACGGGAAGTGCGGAAAGCACTTTCTTTTAAATTTTCAGGAAGCCTGTTAGTGCCAAAACATAAACTGCTTAAGAAGAAGGAGGAGGAAAACTGGGGTAAGTGATATTTGGCAAGATCCACATGTTTCATTTGTTTGTGCAACAATCGCTGCTGCTGACTTACAGCTTCCGAGGCAGCTGTGTAAATATAGGGCTGTGATGGCTGAGGAAGCCAAGAGACAAGCTGTGGAAAAATAACAGATAAAACCAGACACGTTCTGGATGCCACAGGGTAAGGCAGAGCTGAGCTATGCCACAAACATCTTGCTGTGCTGCTAAAATACCTTCAGCATCCTCTTTTGGAATATCTTCCCTCTTATTGTTGGGGGGGTTGTTTTTTTTTTAATAAGGACTTGAAATTAAAGTTCCATTGTGAAGGAGACTCAAACCATTCCTGAAAACATTAAGGAGACTCTCTGATGCAGGCAGCCAGCCCCTGCTTTGCTGACCCCTGTGCTCCTGAGCCCAAGGGCCAGGAAGCCTTGAAGGGATCAGCTTGTGGTGTTTGCTAGCTTCTCATAAATGGGGCTCACTCCTTTGTTTTGTGGAGCAAGAGGTGTGGAGCAGTCCTAGGAACTGCAAACGGATGTGTTTAATCAGTACTGGAGCTGCTGCCACCTGGTCCCTGGGGGAGCTGGCCTCCCCCAGATAAGGCCAGCGCCAGCATTTTCCTACCAAGGCTAATGCCTGCAGCCTCACAAGGGTTCTGCTCTGCAAGTTAAGCCTTGGCAGGGTCTCTAGTTTTTTTGCTTCTGATAAACCAGCAAAGAGACCAAGGGTATAAAGAGGTAGACTGGATTAGAAAAGGTTATCTAGTGGATTTTTTTAAATGCAAAGAGTCACCTATAAAGCTTATTAGTTTCTGCGTAAGTTTGCCAGAATTAAGCAATGTTATGAAGCAACAATATTAAGCAGTGTTGTGACACAGTTCACAGGTAAACAATGCATCTGAGTGAGTGCACCTAAATCTCAGTTTCCAAAACACTGTCTTTATCTTTTTTGACCAGTGTGTTACCTTTGTATTTCTTAAAGACATACCTTGTGACTTCTCTGCGCATGTATTGATTTTAGCCTGTAATTGAATACATAACTTCCCCTTGCTGACCAGGTCAGATAATGCCTCTGCCAATTACACTTTTAAATTATTCTATAACAATTCCTACAATATCATTACATCCTAGAATTCTCTTGTTTCTTATGTATCTGCTATGCTTCATCATAAAATCCTTCTACATCCTTCCTCACCTTAAACCACTGGTTAAATAGGCATACTGAGTGTCACTTAACTTGGTGCTATAGTCCAAAAGCTCAGCAGGCATGTCTTAAATAGGCTGCAAACTATGGAAACATTCAGTTTCTCTAATGATGCTTGCAATCTTCATCCCTTTTCTCTGCTTTTGGAATAAAACTGAAATATATGCAGAAATCCCCAATTTGACTGGTTTTATCTCACTCTGGGCAGAAGGACAGTTTTGCTCATCATAAGGAGAAATAAAGACAATTCGCATAATACTTTGAACTGTTTACCATCAACATTTTAAGAAAAAACCCTTGAGGAAAAAGGTGTTGATACCTTATGCAGTGAAGGGGCATTTGTTTGTTCATCTGCCTTTGCAAGGCACATTTGTGGTGCTATTTTTCTTTCAGCAGTAGCACTGTCATTCCTGCATCCCTTATTCCATTTCCAGGGATGCTAGCAATCCACCACTGCAGAGGTGAGCCTGTGCTCCAACTGATTCTCTCTGTAGAGTTGGGGGGAAATTTGAGTCGGAGACAGAAACTGGTTTCTAACTAGAAAGTAATAAAATGAATTCTCTCTTCTATTTTTCTTCCAAGGAGGACAGTGTTTTATTGTGACATCTCTCTGGAGCTGTGTGAATTGAGATGGGACAGGACATTTCTTTATATTAAATTAAATAACAGTTTGGCTGAGCGAATCAATCTACAAAGTGCCTCTAAAGCTGTTTACTAGGGCCTGATCCTATATTATTGATTGATTTCAGTGAAAGATGTGAACCTTAAGGGCATGCTTCTATGGGGAGTTATTTTGGAAAATCTATTGAATTGTCGGTAACTCCACGTGCAGACATGTAGGATAAGAGTGCTTTTAGATTGTTTAGCTGGATCCAAGCAGCTAAATACAACTGTTGATACCAGGTTTCCTGGTGCACAAAGTAAAAACTATTTACCCAGTCACAACAAAATTCTGCCACATATTTGAAGAGATGACAGGTCCACTTACAAGCTAACTGTTGCTTGCAAGATAGAAATAGTTTGCTTTTCGAGAGTCATTCTTAGGAAAATATCCCAGCATCTTAAAAACATTTTAAAAGCATGTTTCACCCCCACTTTATAGTTGAAGGAACTGAGGCACGTTGAATTTTAGTAACTGTCTGATGTCAGAAACTTGGAAAAGGGCAAATCCAAAAATAACAGCTGGGTCTGGATAGCAGTAACCTAATCACTGGATAATATTGTCTTAAAGCTAAAAGCCTGGAGGAAAAAGCTGAAATGTCTTTCTTCCCCACTCTGGCTTTACCCATGTCTGCATATCAGAGCCACTGAGCTGGAAAAATGTGAATGTTGCTGTACAGCATGAATGAACTAAGCTGTCTCTTGTGCAGTGAGCACATTTCCCAGCTGGGTAGGACATTGCAAAGCTTTTATGAGTTTTCAGCACCATTTCACTCTAGCAAGACCCTCTTGAGGAGGTCCTGGTTGAATGCCGCTTTTTTCTTTTTCTGTCTGGAGGAACACAACAATCTCCTGTTGTTTTCAGCACAGCCTTTGCCAGAGACTAGGGCAGTTTGCATAAACAGAGGTCTCCAGTGCAACTGGGGCTGTTTCAGAGATTCAAGAGCCCTGTCTCTAAGTGGAAGGGTCTTCAACAGCTTATATGGTTATGTCTTTATTAGCCGAACAGGAACCTTTGCTGAAACCACTAGCTAGGAAAAATTGCAACAAAACACTCAAAGGGCGGTGCAGATAAAATCAGTGCCAGCGTGATGAGGCTGCTGCTGCTTCCCCATCAGATTGCTCCTTACTTAGCTACTTTAAAAAAAACCCAACCCGCAGAAAACCACCAAATCCCTCTTCAGTCCTGACATTTCAAAATAACTCAGCTTTGCACCAAGTAATCAGAGTTTGCCTCCTGCCCAAAGGCTCCAGAGGAGAATACTGTGAACTTTGCTCTGCTTTGAGATGGCTCCCAGGCTACAAATACACTTCTTATTCTCCAGCTGCGTTTTGCATTGACATGAAATGGAGATGGTCAGATTGCCTTCTGGTGCCTGTCTGGGCCAATAACCACTGATGGTGGCTTGTTGTTTCTCCAGCAATATTCAGAGGTGATGTGCAAAGGGAAAGAAGTTAACTGTTTGACAAGGGACAGCTTTATTTACAGAGTGCTACCAGGCTAAAATCAGTTGAACTGCATGAAATAATGTGCGCTTGTTTGGAAAAAGAGATGAAAAGCTGTGACGCTGATTGGCAGTGAAAAGCCTATAAAACAGCGCACATCAATGGTGTAATTGACTGCTTCCCTCACATAAATGATTTTTCTCCTTGCCATACTCCTTATGCACTTGAGCAAGCTGCGATTCATATTGATGGAATGTAACAAACTTAAATAATTTTCTGAAAGCCATGTAAGATATGAGACAGAGCTTGGATGAGAGGGTCTTTAAAGATAATAATATTAGTAATATTAATAACAATAATTTAGTGGATTATCCACAGAACCACTGACTCTTAAAAYGTACTGGGAAAAGAATTTCCTTTACGGGAATTCAACCAAGCAAGGGAACAGGACAGTGCTGACTTTGCAGACCCAATGCACCCATCTCCCTGTATCCATCTGCTTTCTCGAGTCCCAGAGCTGTTTGGAAGCTTGCTCAGCATCACTGCCTTGAGTGTTGTTCAGTTATTTCCAGGGATCTGGCATTTGAATTTTGGAAAGGTGAAAACCTTTTTGTCGGGCTCCTGCTGGCCTTATTGCTTTTAATGGCTTTTCCAGCATGTGAGCGTTGGCTTTGCTCCCCTTATAAGGAGGATCAGGTTTTCTTAAAAACCCAGCAGGAGTCTGTGCAACTTCTAGCTAAAGCAAGGGTGTATGCAGGGCCTGGCTGCCCAGCCCAAACCTCGTGTGCTGCTGGTGCCCTGCCCTTCAGCTGGGCAGAATTAACCTGCGCTGCAAGATTAAAGGACAACCTTGGGCCCAGCGAGGACCTCAGAAAAACAGAATGCTTCTTCCAAAACAACGTACCCTGCAATAAGCAGAGATAACTCTGAGCCACAACACTAGGTCTGAAGCCAAGCTGTTGAGAAGTTTGGCCTGCTCAGATGTAGGGTTTCTTCATAAACATCTCCACAACAGAAAAAGTTTGCGGTTTCTCTTTCGCTGTTCTGGATTCATAATCCCAGGCGTTCTGCTGTTGAGTATGTTCACCTTATGGTTTTCCCTTGATCTGTTGTGAACTAAGGGGTGGGGGGTGTGTTGTTCAGCTTTGCTTTATTCTGCAATGAAACCATATGCTATTCTTATGGTCTCACACAAGATTTTGTGAGCTTCTGTCATCGCAAAATTTACGGAGGCTGTTGCGTACCAGCTATGCAACTTTACTGCAGGATCAAACAAGAGGAGCTGGGTCCCGGTGAAATGTGTGGGAACAAAGCTTTGCTTAGGTGGAAGTATCTTTGAATGCTTTCCTAGCCTCTTTCCGTAACTACCAGYGGGTTATACAAGGCAATGAGATGGAAGCGCTCTCCCTTTGGAAACTGCTTTCCAGGCAGGGACAGGAAGGTGCGGCAGGGAAGAAGGCAAAGAGCAGGCAGAGCAAGCGTCCTGCTGGGAGTGAAGCCAGCCCGGCCCCTGCGCATGCCTGGGGGCTTCCTCCGCTCTCCCCCACCTTGGTTTCTGCTCTTCGATGGGGCACGGGGCTCGTAGCTGGCACAGACGCAAAAAAACAGCGGCAAGGACAAGTTGCCAAAGATGGCTACTGGTGTCTGGTACTTCAGTGGGGCGTGCGACCGACGAACGTGCCTCTCCTCTGTGTCCAAAGGGCTGAAGAGGATGTAATTGAACTATTTGCTCAGTGTGAAGACAGAGTTCAATGGCATGTCTCGAGGGATCGCGCTAAATTGATGCTGCAGAAGATAATTGAATCGTGTGACAGTTTATCACAGGAGATGCCCGAATAATCAGTGATTTTAAAGGCCTTTAAATCATGGGTTTGTAGCCTGACGGTATTTATGAGCTATAAGGAACTCCTGTGGATTTTGCTTGGCTGTTAGATTCCGTGGAGGAGCAGTCTATTTCTGTCCGGTTGAGTGATGCCACCTCGTTAGAAATGATGAAGTACTGACCTGGCCACGGGCGGCAGACTCTCTTGCTGTCAAATCCCCATCTGGAATTTCACAGAGGGTTAAAACCATCAAACGCTTAAGTGAATGCCTTGATATGTCACTTCCATTCACAACTTCTCCTTTCCTTTGTCAATTATCCCCTCTGTATTTTCCTCTCTTTAAGCAAATCAGGAAATATTGTCTGCAATTCCTGTATTATTCCTTCCCATATTATGTTGGGTTTTGCTAGCGGGAAAGCAGAGCAGCAAAACCTTATTTCTCAAGAGAGGGAAAGCACTTCTGAGTTGGGTTCCCGGTTGCGGGCGGGCAAGGCCAGAGCTGCTGGGAGATTTAGAGCACAAATTCCTGGGTGATGCTTACCACGCTTTTCAAAACAACCTTTCCTAGCTAGATCCCAGAGTGCAGGTATCATGGGAGAGACAAAACCTCTCAGGCACACCTGATTTTGTTGCCACTGAATGATGTTCTTTTCATTCCCTCTGTCATCGGATTGACTCAAAACCCTCAGCCACAAGTTAGGACTCAAAAGGATTTGTAACGAGTTAACCCATGTAGTCAGTAAGGCATCTCCAATATATCCTAGGTGTTTTACTTTGCAAAAGCTCCATCTGATCCATTTGTATGCTTCCTGCACCACCATTTTATTTCTTCTTTTCTCTCTATCATCCTCTCGGTATTTTTTTAATTCCTGCCCTAGTCCTGCACAGATGCAAATTTCTACCTTAGGCTTCCAGACCTACATTAGCATACGTCAAACTTGTCACGGTGACCTGGACCCCGGGAGCCCAGAGCATCGCAGTCTGCGAGAACCTGGGACTGTCTGTATTTGCCTTGAACCTTGATTTGGGACCTTAGAAATCTTTCCTCAGAATGGCTTTTCTCTTAATTAACCTCCATACATGACTAGGTGTACATAAACATATATGGAGAGAAAGACAAGCACAAACATACSTGTAATTAACACTTGCCTTCGTACAAGTGTATTTTGTATGTGCAGTTTAGAGGCTTACATCCTGCTTACAGCCATGGCTTTCTCACCGGGCTCATATATTACAACACTAATTAACTACAGATATCTTGCGGGATTTTTTTTCTTCAGTCAATTATCATCTAGTTCCTGAATGAGGAAACGATAAATTTAAAAGTCTAATATTTTTCCTGTAAGAAAGAGGAATACTAGAAAAAAAATGCGCAAATAGAACTTTGTTACCCTTTTGCTATCTGTGAGTCTGTTGAAATCAATGAAACTCTGTCTGTTCAGTTCTTTCAAGATGCAAGGCATTAAATGTGTTATTTGAAATCTATAAAATAAATCAGTTTTTAAACTCAGGACCCAGCTGCATCAACATAAAAAAGCTGTCATACTTTGCACATCCTGCTATCACTTAAGCATTTCTAAAAGCAAATTCAGTAATTGTTTCCTGCTTTCAAATACTATAGTTGAACTGTGAATTTAAAATATGCCAGATTTAGCAATTCACTAATAAGACAATGTCAAGAACTCTATATTTCAAACTCTCGATTGCAGGAACGATATTGAGGTCAGAAACGCTTTGCACGCACTCTTAGTCCTGCGGCTCCCATCTGTGTATGTGTAAAGATTAGATTTGCAAAACACCTTATTAAAAGCAAGGATTCTAAGGTTCAAGCATCAAACACATATAAGGTAGGAAATGCCAGAATTAAGGCAGCCTTGTGCAGGTTTAATTTGCATCCACACCTTTCCTGCTGATGTATATACCTTCTGGTGCAGTCTTTAAAGATATAATCAGTTACTCTTCTTTTCCCTAAGCTTTCTCTAGGAGTTAATTAGGGTTGTATAGTGAAGGAGTTTAACAAAAAAGAGGGCCCTACCTAAAAGACTTGGGAGGTATGTAAGTCCATAGAAAAATAAATCTTTTCATGAACTACAGAACTAATAAAAACTGTTTTCTCATGGTTTCCAGCCTTCCATTCCTTAAAACCCTTTCCCTATTTCTTCTTCCGTAACTTCTCTGTTTGCCTAAGCAAATGGCTGCCCATGCTGTGCCTGAGCCCATTCTGGGTCCTYGCCTCTACCCAAGTGTGCACAATCTTAAGAGCATTAATTTATCTTTGACATCACTGACCTTCTGTGAAATTGGGCTGAAACTGCCCAGCAGGTTCACACCTTGTCAGGGCGGAGAGGCAGGCAGGTGACTAGATGGATGGAGAGAGAATTTGAATAACCTCAAGTTTATTATTTTTTAATTATCTGTAAAAGATAAATATGCTACCAAGTAACTCAATCTTACTTATACAACAGATTCCTGTGACGTGAGGTAAGTCTTTTAAGCCAAATTTTTCATAGATAGTCGCAAATTTGTATTCTTAATTTTCTAAGCACCTTGTTTAAGGAGACTGACGTGTGAAAGTGCTGCAGCACTCATGGCTGCATTTGAAATCAGTGGGACTGTGTGATGTCAAGTAGTCACAAAACATCAGGCCTAAAAATCTTAAATTAGGCCAGAACATGCTGACGATTCACCAAGATACTGTGGGGATGACTGCCAGCGATAACCCTTGGGAAAACTTACAATTTTACTAGGGTTTGGCTGGTGACGTTAATAGACCTTGGGGCTTTATGCTAAGCAAGAAGAAAGCAGTCTGTTGAATAGCTGCTCCCTCATTCAGCTTTATCTGGCCATATACCAAATGAGGTATGTTCCTATAAGAATAATAATTTGTCATCAAGGCCTAAGATTGTACCATTTTGAACGTAAGGAAATTATTTCCCACAGGCATGGTATGAACGGAAGAGGGGAGAAGCAGGAGGTTGGACAGCCTTAATTCAATGCCAAAGTATTTATTTTGCAACTTAAACAAAAGTTCTAAACTGAACAACATTGTTTTTGTATAAAATATGTTTATGAACAAGTATAACATGAATATTTTTCAAAAGCTTGATTCTTGTGGTCCCTATGATTAAAGAGTTCCAGCAAGTGAACTATATATAACTGCAAAGCAGAGCAAATTTTGAAAGGCAGCTTGGTACCTTTCATAAATCCTAGGGCTGGGGAGAAAGGAGGGAGCAGGAAGAGGGAACCGTGGTCTAGCAAGTCACTTGTTGTCCACCAAAGACCAGACCCTGACATTCAGTAGAGAGTGAAAGTGAAGCACGGGGGAATGTAATTCTAATAAACTGATATCCCCAGCACACAATCTTCTTCCTGAGAAATATAGCCCTTGATTTCTATGTTGGACTGCCAGCTTTACCTGTGCTGCTAAAGAAAATAAGCCCTTACCTTATCATAGAAAAAAAGACATTTTCTCCTATCTCACCATCCAGACCATACCAGAAGCATTTCCATCCTCAGATGCTTGCTTTTCCTCTAGTTTGTCTCTTTTTCACTGTGGCTCTGACACTGGACAGAACACTTCTTTTTTTGTCTTTTTTTTTAATGTTATCTATAGTTTATTCACTATGGGATGTCCATAAATATGAGATATGCCAGCAACTCCTAAGATGACAAAATGTAGAAGGATTATAGAATTACGGTTCTGTCCTCCAGAACTGAAAAACACATTTTAGAGACAAATAGAGAAATCTTAGTTTTAAAAAATGAGCCCTTACGTCACGCTGGCAAGCTCGTTAACGAAGAAAAAGATATTTATTGTTTGCTGTCTAAATGCATCAGTATACAATGCATCAGTACGCATCAGTATGCATCAGTATACAATAGCACCCGATATCAAGAAAAAATTAATGCCAGCTGAAAGCTTGAGTCCAGCACATTCGGAGACAGTTAAAAGGGTATGATACTTCCTAACTGTTTCATTTACTGTAGGGCTAGTCTTAAATATTTACACACCAATTGAGTCCCAGTTTTTTCCATGACAGCCTCAAGATTCACTGATTCTGTTCTCTGCATGCTTCCATGGTACAGATGATGACCAGGATTATATGGATGTCTAACGACTTTGGTAAGATTTGGCATAGTTCGGTGATCTACCCACACAGAGAAACTGGACCATCAGTTTCCCGATGTGCCAGTGAGGCAGGAGAATTAATGAATTCCTTTTAAAAACAGCAAATTAAAAAAGGAAGTGGAAAGGTGATTTGCAGATTTCCTCTTAGCAAGCCACAAGTACATCTTTATGGTCCTTCGTGTGAGTCATTTTCACCATACCTGGAACAGCTGGAAAAAGAAAATAGAAACGGGGATCATACAACTCACACTCACATCAGCTCAGAGAAAAAAACAGAGGTAAAGTTCACAAGCTCCAAAGAGTAAGAAAATTGTGTGAGGTGGCCTCATAAGTTCGCTCTCTGCCCTCCAGGGAGCAGAAACAATGGGGAGTGAAGAAGATTGACTGAAAGATTAGGATTTTATAAACTTTATTACTAGTGTTGATAGTGCTGAAAAGAGTTACTGATAAAGAGCTTTCAGTATAAATTTTAGATGGGGAGAATATCAGCAGTATGCAGAGCCAAATAAAACAAGTCATCCATCAAACTGCAAAAACCCTGTCCCCCCATCCTTCACCCTTTTGACAGTGTTTTCTTCCTTTCCCAATTTACTTTGCTCTTGCAGAGTGACTCCCGTACTCAGCTGTGGAATTTTACTCTTCGCCTGGAAAAAGCCAGCATTGATCTAGCAGGCATCAGGGTCCAGGATGACCCTACTGTAGATGTACGTGCATCTCCTGTGCGTGACAGAGGAGACTTTAACCTGCTAAGTGCTGGCTGTGTGCTGTACACCTCTTCATGCTTTCAAGCAAAGGCAAAAGCAGTGGGATCCATCGGTTCCTTGTTCCTTCTTAATTCAGGTCTGAGGCTGATGGAGGGAGCAAGAAAGTGAGCACAGAGGATGAGCCATGAACTCCACATTGATGACATCTAGAAAAACCACAGCAGCCTTAAGGTAAACAATTTCCTTTCATGTTGACATGCCAGTTTGTATCTGCACAAGCTAATGTTGTCTTCATGGTGGTGCAAATAAAGAACACTTGGTGCATCAGCCAGCCATTGCATTACTGCTCCTCTGAGCTGGCGGTGTGACTAATGGCGAAGTTCAAAGTATAATTCTTTCAAAGGTCAGTGGCCTAGATCAGATGTCTGCCTTGCCAGTTTTTCATATTGACACTCTTCTAGATAAGACAGAAGACGCTCCTGAACTTTGAAGTCTGGTGAAAGACGTGCCAGGCAGCAGACAATACAAGGAGACATTCATGTCATCTGTTTTGGACCATCTGTTTTGGACTTTGGGATAGGATAGCCAGGCTGTAGTCAGAAAGAGATAAGACCACTTTCTGAAAGATTGTCTTATCAATATAGTAAGGAAGTTATTTTGCCTACAAGTAACTAATGTCTTTCCAGTTGATTGAGTGTTTTACTTGTGATCTTCTGATTTGCAGAGGGCAGTCCTTATCCACAGTAGTAAGGCAGAGAACCGTCATGATCCCAGGTGCAGTGATTTAAGTTATGGATGGAGTACTTGATCATGATTGTGTGAGTTTATGTCCTTGTCTGAGGGCTGGACCAGAGGCCGTATGAGTCTGTATTTACTACATCTGCAGCGAGTCTGTCAGCCAAAAGTATCATGGCCAATCGTAAGCTGTAAGAGTGATGCTGGCTTTGTCCGTCTTGTTGTATGGAAAGGGTACTGAAGAGCACTGGATTTGATGGAAAGCATAAAACAGGATCTAGCAGCAAAGTCGAAGAAAGTCATCTGACTTAATAGCTGCTGCAATTGATTCAATATCATCTGCATATTGGCCCTCTACCAACGGAGTTTTCATTGTGGAATATGATACATGTTGAAAGTGAGTCCTACCCAAAATCATTTTATCCAGCCTCACTTAAATAATGCTTGACAAGGCAATCCAAAGAGCAGTTCAGCACATGTAGTTTGAGCTCAGCATCTATTGATTGGAGGCACACAGGAAAAAAACATCGTATAATCTGGCACTTGTAGGATGAGCAAGCAGTTAGTCAAGAAGAAGAAATGTGATCATTAAGGAATATGGCAAAACCTGGGAAAGTAGACTGTTCAGTGCTGAACGAATGGATGGAGAGTGCACAAAGGTTCCTAGCAGCATTTGTTGCAGATACAGAGTAAGACCATCCAGGTGAGCTGAAGAAAGTTGATAAAGATAACATTCAGGGTAGAAGATTGTGGGTTGTTCTTTCAGTTTCTTAAGTCTCAGAGACCTATAATGACATATAGGAATGTATTTCAGTAACTCTGTATTTTACAAAAGGATTTTGTTGGTTTTTATTTGTCCTCTGTAACTTTGTTTCCAATATTTTAATGGCTATTTGCATTCAGCTGCAATCAACATGCATTTTCCCTTCTAAAGATCATCTGGTTTAAGAGAGATCCTGGGTGACTTTGACAGGAACAAGGCATATTGATTATCCACCATACCCACACTCACTCTTACACCTGGATGCAGTATGCATTGAGGCCATGCATTTACCAAAGCAGCCTCAAGGCCACCTTAGACTGCCACCATGGCGGTCTGGTACCATTAATCTACACCATTAAAACCATTAAACTACACCATTAGACTGCCACCATGGCAGTCTAATGGATGTCAGCAAGTATTTCATTTACTGCTTTCTTTAGAGACAGTGACAGCCTGGTGATGCTCAGTTTCATAAGCTGCTATATTTGGAACTACTATCTTTAAATTCATTTCATATAGACAATCAGCAAGCCAAATTCTTTTCAGCTTCACCAGCACTTGCTCTTAGCAGCAGAAATCACGATGAGAATATGAATTTTTGTCATTGTACACAAATCCTAAATTTATCTGAGAGTCTCTGGCCTGGAATATGTTTCTTGCCAAGCCTTGAGGAACGGGTTGAGAGTCAGTATCATGAAAAGTGAAGTTTTGAGGATAAATCTTTCCTCTAAGGTGTTGATCAGTGGTCCTCTGACAAGGAGCAGGGAGTTGGAGAGAAGTTTCAATGACCAAGTGTCTTCAACCTGTCATGGGCTGTAAAGAGAGAAGCAAATCAAGTACTTGTGGATGCTGTTCAATACCGAGGCACACGCAGCCCCGGATGACATGAATATTCAAGGGGCGTGATTTCACTGGCCCAGAGTTCATGCAAGCTCTCAGTGAGATCCATGCTTTGTATTTCATTCATAATGCTTTGTATTTCAACCTGAATACTAACTTCAAGAATCAGAAGAAAGTGAAGTTCACAGAAAAATGATAATGAAAACAGTTTTAAGTAAAGCAACTTCATAGGAATTTTTAAGTGAAAAATGTATATGGTTGGTATGACATTTTAAACTGCTGGTTTTACCCACTTTACAAGTGCAAAAAAATTACAAGTGCAATGTTGTGTCTGTGTTTTTACATATCTATATATGTGTACATACTTATGTATGTACATCTATATGTATGTACATGGGTGCATATACACATATACATAGTTATCAGTGTCACTGAAGAATCTGAAATGCCAGTATATGTTCTAGTGTATCAGGTGTATGAACTATGCAACATAATAGTTATGCATAAGCAGGGACAATTCCACTTGTTTTGTCATTTGTGCTGAATAACTTTTGATAGATGCACTAATAGAGTGACTACAGTTGAGACACAAAATTTTCATTATTGTTTTCAATTTCCATTTTACATTACCCTACCAAATAACTTACTCTTCATTTCTCAAACCTACAGTAGTAATGCACAAGGGCCGTTACTCTAATAGTCCTTATTTTGCTATCCTAGGTATTTCATTCCTTCTAAATGAAGTTTTCAGACCACGCTGACCAATTGTGTAAATGTAGGTTTTGCAGAGAAGTAACAGACCTTTCCGATTGAACACCACAAGTAAACTAAGAACAGATAATATGCAGATACACCTTACTACAGTGGGCAAAAATTGTCAGGTAGGATGATGATATGCATCAAGATATGCAGATGCAACACTGTTTTGGCTACAGAAAGGGGTACTTCAGGTTTCCTTGGGAAAACGCCCTGCCATTCCTCCATGCTGTCACCTCCAAAAGAATTGCTGACAAAGGCTGGATTGTCGCAATTAGCACAATCTTTCATGCAGTGCCACCTCCTGATAAGAAGGAGCTCTAATATCAGGCAGGGATGGGCTTTCAAGTTTTTCATGAAGTGCACTTGATAATGTGTGAACTGGACCATCTGCAGTGTATTTCCTTTGCCCTGTTCTGCAGGGTGGTGAAGGTAGAAGGGCAAGTATAGTGACCATTTGAGCTTAGCAGCCTCCCTGGGTGAGCAGTAGGACAGGCAGAGAAAACAAATGGTTTCTGGAGTATCGGGGTTGCTCTGTGGGTGACCTGAGCTCAAAGGACAGGGAGAAGTTCTTCGCACACTTCCATAAATGCAAATAAGGGCAATCTGCCTAAATGAGATGTTCTCCCCACCCCAACCCGCCACCCCCGCCTTGTATTTTTTAGGAAGAATATACAAAAAAACCCTGGCATATGGTAACTGTCATGCCTGAGCTTAAATTCTTGTTCCCTTTTGTACTTTGAAAGGTTTAAACCAGCTCTGCACATTTTTCACTAGCAAATGACTCCTACAGCCCTGCTGTTCTGCCGCAATCCATCGGTTTCACGGGGTGCAGCACAAATGCATACATTTGTTCTTGTCATAAATCTACTGCGCAGTTTGCCTTCTTTCTGTGATGTTCTCCAGGGGACCTGTACGTTCACTTCTAGGTAATGATCTACAAGCATAAAGCAGCTTTGAGGGCCTGCTGAATCCAAACTACAGTTTAATTGTATAATCGTTGATCAATGTTTTTCCACCATATGCAGCCCTACCTGTCTCTTTTTCCCCTAGCAGATGTAACTAATCGTCAACACACCTGTAAGCAGTGTTTCCTAAAAGAGCTACCACGTATTTCTTCTGTAATAAAGGAGTCAGGCTGACTGATGATATGCATATGGATGTCACCTCCAGTATAAATATTGCAGGAAAGGTGAGTATGAAGAGCTATGCTAAGGGAAGGGAAATGAAATGTAGAAATACTAACTGGGGAATATCTGGCAGACAAACACCATGGCAGAAAACAAGGTGTTGTTATAGAGAACTACGGGTGAAATATGAGCCAGCAACGTGATGCCAAAAACGGGAAATGGTATTCTRGGGTGTATTAACAAAAGATGTCACATAAAACACACAGGAGATAATTACTGTGCTCCACTCCTCCTGTAGAGGCTTCTGTGGGAGGTGTGTGCCCGTCAGCCTAGTATGTGCCGGCTTAGGCGTGTGCTGGCTTAGGCCACCGCGCTCCGAGGAGGCTGTAAGAGAGAAAAGCAGAAAGAAGAGGTTCAGAAAAGCAAGAAAATTCAAGTGAGATGTATGTCTTCTAACTCAAAAAGGGCTGTAAAAGTTGTAAAGAAGGGATCGATAAAACTGTTGCTGTATAATTGTTTGTCATCTCTGCTAAGGGAAATGGCAGAATGAAATTAGTTTAATTTGCAACAAAGGAGAATTCAGCTGAACAACTAACTTTGGGGTTTGTTTTTTTGTTTTTGTTTTAGAAAGTGTATTGATTTGGGCTGAAAATTAAAAGAACAATCCTAATACTAAGAGCAATGAAGTTCTTCAACAGCCTTTCAGCAGGAATAATGATGGTAAAATGATAAAGCTCACTACTTTTAAGGTGGACTTCAAATCCACTCTCTTCTCCCCCACAGCCCTACATGACCTTTACAAAGAGCAAAAAAAGAAAAGTGTTACTTAACCACTCCAAAAAGTTAAAGACTTACCAGAACAGGACCACTATAAGCGCTCTTCAGTCTTTTATTGTGAACCATATCAGTACAAACTGGAGTTCTGATTTTACAAAATTGATTTATCTTTCTATTTAGATATGTATGTCTACAAATTSTCTTCTAAACTTTACATGCAAATGCCACACAAATCTATGGGCAGTGTTTGTCCCACAGGTGATAAGGTAGAATATTATTCCGTTTTCTGAATTCTGTCATGTATATTCTATCAAAATGCATATTCTACAATTCTGTTGTATGCAAACTGCAAGTTGTCATCAATACATTAAAACAATTTTCCTAATTCAACCTTTGATTTCCATCCCTATAAAGCCCTTGGTTACTTGATATAGACTTGCCCACATTTCATCAGGGAGATGAATAGTGAAATTTTACAACCAAACAGTATTTCAGGACCTGCAGTTACAAAGTTATAGAGTTACAGCATTAGCCTTTCATCCCTCCTTTGGCTGTTGCAATGTATTGCTGTCCCAAAGCGTTCCAGCGAGATGAAACTTTAAGTTCCCAGCTCCTTTATAGCACAATCCAGTATCTACACCACATGTGTGGCCTTTAGCATTGCCAGCATGCTCTAAGGGAACCAAAGTCCAACTGGAAATCTGGGAAGTTTCTCATAAAATAAAACGAGGATTTTTTCTTCTACTAGATGTCTAACCTACTTGCTAGCAGCTGTGTCTGAAAGTGTTGTCTCTAGTTGGCCCATACTGTACATATAAAAGACAAGAGAAACACTTAAAGTTGAGAGGTCGAGGCAAGAGCTTTGTATGCCACAGATTAAGACCCTGAAGGAAGGTGAAGGAATTTGTTGGTCTTTGCAATCTGCCCCTGGGAGGGTGCCCAGCCAGGAAGGGCACGGCTTTGCTGGTACTCCGGTCCCCACAGAGGAGGTACCATGGAAGAGTAAGTGTGATTGTGGTTGCATGAATGTTTTGAGCTAACTTAAGTAATAGCTGCTGCTGAAGGAGATGGTTGCTACCCGCCCCTCTGGTCCATGCCATACTTTCCCCATGCCTCCTTGTGTTGCCACTCACATTCATGCACTCTCATGCAAGTGAGGTCGGGGGGCTGCTCTGTCTGAAAACCCAGGAAAAAGCAATAGTTTCCAGCCAGATCACTTTTTGCTCTCCCTCACGCATGAGCACAAGCACAGTGCAAAGCTAGGAGCAGCAACATCTCCTGGGGTGCCGGGGAAGGGTGAGATCACACATTTCAGCTGCCGTCTGCACCTAGACTGTCTTAAAGATGCCATGAAAATGCAGCCTAATCTGTCTGCTGGTACGCCTCAGGTTATTTGGATGAACATGGCAGACATGTTTAAGGAAGCTTGAGCTCCTTCTGGTTCACATGCAGAAAGACAGTAGTCGTGTCTCCCTTTCAGTGAACAAGAGTAGGCAGAACTTCTGTGGAGCCACCACAAGACTGCAGAGCCAGAACAACTTGCTGATGTCCCAGAATGCAGCTCTGGTGGGTACCATTGCCATGTGCTTCAGGTGGACATATAGTTTATAAAATATATAATACATATAGAAATGTGTATGTATAAAAATTGAAGCTACAAAATACTTCTATGATTTAGCTTCCTAATTAACTTATTCTACTTTACCAGTTAAATTCATACTATGATTTCTAGTTTCAGGGGGAGGGTATTTCTAGAGGCAAGAGGTTCTCTCTGACTCATTATTTCTGTCTTTGTTCTCACATTTTGGTGATAGAAAAGGGAAGAAAGGAAATTACAAACAGAATGGCCTCATGAAATTATAAATTATAAATGAGGAGTCTGATCTGAAGTATGTGACAGGACATCTTGCCAAGCTGCTTTCTCAATCTTTTACTTTTTTATAAATAACATCTTCTTTTCTAGGCAAGAAAACAGAAGTAATGCTACACGAGTCATCATTTTATAAATGGCTGAGTACCTTTTTATGTTCCAGTGAACGTTAAGTAATGTGGTAGGTGAATTCCTACTTCTGCTGTACATATTCTCTTCCTTTTTTGTCTTCTTAAGTTGTGCAGGAAGCCTTTAAACCACCATGATTAATAAGGAATTTTCTAAAGAAAATTGCTCTTGACATGTTATTCTTTGTAAATAGGTGTAGTATTCTGCTTAGTCTGGTATGAATGCTTGCTTTTTGGCATTGCTACCAGAGAGTCTGTTGTGATCAGAGGTGAGAAGCCTGCTGTAAACTCAGCTCTGGCCTCCAGGCAACTTTGCAGATTTCTACATCACTTGTTCCTTCCCTGTGTTTCTGTTACAGTAACGTTGGGTGAGACTTCTTCCACTTAACTGCAAGCAAAATAAGTCAGCCTCCAGTCTTCCTCCTTTCCCCAAACCAAAGCTTCCGCAAGTAACTGAAAATGGGTGCTCGTTTTCAAAGACATGGCTTCAAGCTGAAGACAGGTTGCATGCTTGGGCTTTGAGAATTATCACACACTTCTTGATGAGGGGGTTGAAACTTGTCTTTGATTCAAGTGTATATATCTCTAAATATAACATAGGTACTAGCAAAGCTGATTTTGAAACTTCCATTAAAATAAGCAAAAGGCGAATGCCATTTATATACAATAAAACAAATGTATTGCTCCAGGACCAAACTCTGCTCTCACTTGCACAGGGGAGATAGATGCAGTGTTGCAACTACCTGAATGCAATGAGTAGTATCTGTGTAATGCATCTATCTGGAAAATACACTTTTTATTTTAAGAGTGAAATGCCAGCCTGTTCTGTAATCAGGTTCTGTCCCTTAGATTTCACCTATCCTGAATTTTGATGTTTGTGTATGCATGCACAAAATCCAAATACAATACAGTCAAAAGTGCTGAATGTTACCTCTTTGGGGGTTATGTGAATGTCACATCTTTTCAGTCAGTAACAAAATACCTACTTCATGTTTTTCCTTGGACTTGGAAAATATCAGTCAAGGTAAGCACAAAGAGTATCCTTCCTTTCCTACCAGTTGTTACTTCTTCCATCTCCACTTTCATACACACAGTGTGAAGGTTAAAATCCTGTTAAAGTCGGGATTTCAAAGATTATGTAAGTAAGCTTACAGAAAATGGATATCTGACTTCATTGTGTCACAGAAATGCCAATTGAAGGCATCTCTGGAAGCCCCCCCGAAGCAGAACTATTGCCAGCCATGGCCTTGCCTGGCCAAGTCCTTAAAACCTCCGAGGACAGAGGTTCCACCGTGTCTCTGTATCTTCCTTAATGCCCAACGCAAACCTATGTGGCAATTGTCTCTTAGTACATTGTCTGTAACTACCAAGAAGAGTTTGGCTCCATCATCTTTGTAACTGCCCTTCAAGTAGGCTGTTGTTCCTTTTGTTCCTTTAAAATCTCTCCGTAACTATCAGGGAAAGCTATGAATCTTTTTTATCTGCACTAGAGTTGTGCTAGCTTTCTGTGCTAGCCAGCACCTAACACAACTGCTATCTCTGTGAACTGGTAAATGAAATACTATCCTGGCCTTCGAATAACTTGGCACAGAGAACTGCCTGTATTCAGGAGGTTTGGGACTAGTTGTTTACACACCTTCCACAGCATGCTAACTACTGAGGAAACACAGACAGACATAGAATTCCTGATCCTAAGTACTCGCTAATTTGGAGACAGATTCTGTTTTGTTTTGGCAAATGACCAAGCGTGAGCAGTACTGGAAGATTTCCCCACACCCTACTGGCACAAATTGAGCTTGTTCAGCTCTAAGTAAGACTATGATCCAGCCTTTGCAAAAAGGTTTTGAGCAGAAAAGCTGGATCCTTGCCTCAATTCCTTTGACTCTACCCCAGGTGCCTGAGCTTAGTGTTTAAAATTTCATCAGAGTCTTTTCATAGGCACGAGGTTGGGCTTTAGACCCAGAGAAGAACATGTATTTTCTTAGAGGGTAGTCCAATAACTTAATATTGGGCTCTTGAAAACTTTGGGGAGACTATGATCATATTCAAATCTACAAAAGGGAAACAACTGACCATCACCCCAGAGCTAGAAATTAACTGTTACAGCAAATAGGTAGTATACAAAAAGAATGCCCGCTGGACATAGTAGCATATAATATGGCAGAATAGTAAATTTAACACATTACATGACACAGTTTATTTAGAACTGTATTTTTGGAAAAATATTTTTCCACCTGCCTTGCAACAGCTTTTCTAAGGGGAGGACAAGGATTGTGTAGATGCTGTAGGTGTGGGGATCGTATGTAGCAGGTTGTTTTAATTTTGTTAACCTTCAGCTCTATTCAAATATAGGCGCTTTTGCAAAAATTTAAATCCAGATGAATAAGGAGTTCTAAATGTTTGGCAGTTCAAGCCCTGAACCTACAGAATCTAAACTGCTTTTATTGCAGGATCAATGCCTCAAGCAGGACCTCGCTGGAGCTCTGGGTTTCACTGTAAAAGTTTTGAGCAGATTTCATTGTCACCACAAAGCTCTAATCCTCCTGCTTTTTATTTTATGAGAAATCAGTTGTGACTTCCTTTAAAAAAATCTGACAGATTGTTTTTTATAGCTAGAGAAGCAGGCTGTCTTCTTTGCCTTGAGGTTGTGAAGACAGAATAATTTTACACTATCTAGATTACAAAAGAAAAATGAAAATTGCTGCTTCTCGCTCTTCCCTTTGTAAACCCATCTGAAGGAATATTTTCCTTTCATTCTCAATAACATACACACATATATATATTTATATGTACAGTTAAAAGTTAAAATCATCTTATCCTGTCAGTTTTCTTTGTTCAGCTTTCATACCCTCCACATTAACAACAACCCTTTACCCTCCTGTACAGTATTTTGTTATCATAGGGGTTTTTTCTAACAAACCGTGGCCCTATCAGGTTCAGGGAACATTGCTTGTTATGACTATGCTTTGCTCTTCATTTTGTTTAGATATTCACCTACACTCTATGCAACAAAAATTTGCTTTGCAGACAAATAAAAAATCTCCAACATAACACAAATTTACATTTGTGTCAAAAATGACACCTTTATTTTCTCTGGCTTTTGTAATCATGAGAGAAACAAAAAGTGTTTCATTCAGATATAAAAATTAAACAAGTCCCCAGATTCATATTTGGAGTTTCCATATTTATATTAGAATATAGGTGTTTATTATGAGACCTGTACTGACTTCACTAAGATATGTTTAATTTCCTGATCAAAGGATTTCTTCTGATATTTTACGGTCTGAATGTATAGCCCTTCAAATCATATTTCTGTTAATTTGCAATAACAATTGTAGGATTAGACTTCCAGGCAACTGTGTAGTAGAATGTTTATGAATAGAGAATATAATTAAGTAATTTATAAGCAAAAATTGGCAAAACGAAAGAAAGTTACTAAGACAAGAAAAAAAGAGCAGTTATTCCATCTCCTCTCCTTTTTCCAGATTAGACTTGTGCTCTTAAGGATCCTATGCTGCTTCTCATAAAAACAGAATTTGATTTTACTGGCCAAATTCCAACTGCAATTTGCCTAACTAATTGCTTCTTGCATTCTTAATTGGAAAAAGCATTCCTCGGTTTCCAGTCCTGCCTAATTTACTTTTATAGTGTCCTTAATTCAGTATAAACCAGGGACATCCTTCACCAAGAGGTGATTGATCTTTGAAGGTAGACAATGACACGCTTACGTATACTAATCATGTCACATATAGCTTGCAATGTAATATCACAGTTATTGCTTCTCAATACCCAGCGCACCTAGCAAAGTAACGCTCCCCTCCTATCACTAGATTTGATCAGTTCTGTGAAAATCATTCTAAGCAAAATCCTCCTTTCTGTGCCTCAGACATGCATGCAAATGAGAGAGGAGTTAAACCCTCCATTTCTAGACCAGGAGCAGCAGTGAATTGCCGGGGCTGGCTGGGTTATCCAGAGCCCTCCCATCCCTTTGTCCAGCGCTGCAGATCTGAGGAGGAGGAGAGACAGACAGCATCCAAGTGCTCGGTACTGCAGAGTAAGCTTTCTGGTATTCTCTTAATCAGCAGCACAGCTCTGCCGATGTATCGTGTACCTCTTCCTCTCCTCCTTTCAGTCTTTCTGAGAGCCAGGCATGGAAATAATAGAATCTGCACTTGTTAGGCTTACCAGCTTGCTGACCCAAAAATGAAATTCTCTCATGATTTGTTAAATTCAACCAATCTACTTGAAAGTCGATGCTACCAATTACTCCTGTAGCTCTCTTTTCTCTACTTACTAGGTTTGATACTCTTGTGTATATGAAATGCATAACTGTCAGCAGACATTATGTTTGAGTTATATAGTGTTATAGTCCAATACAGAAATACCATTTTAGAAATTGCAGTTATTCATTTTGAAATGTGATTTTAAAATACACAAAGTTCCTAGTTAGGCAGCTAGTCATGAGAAAGGCGTGACAGGAGACCTGAATGGAGAAATCTCCATTCAGCTGAGATTCTGGCTGCTGCTGCTCTTTGGCTAATTCAGGGGAATTCTGAGGCAATATAGATTTTTACAGGTCATTTCTGAGTAGTAAGGGTACACAGCTGAGAAAGTATATGGGTTTTAACGAAAGCTTAGCCACTGATTTGTATTTTGAGTTCCGGAAAGGCAGGTAATCTATCTATGCCTCAATTCCTTTTCAATGAAACTGGGGTAAAAATACAAGTCCTCTTTCAAAAAGATACCGAGAGTTGGTGTATAATACTTTTTGGCTGTATTTCCATGGCAGCTGAGCAGACCTGAGGTCCTTGTTTTCAGACTTGCTGCTTGTAGAGAATGCAAGTGCAGTACCAAGGGCAGCACTGAGGTTGCAGCGTAGATGTATCCTTTCAGATCCTTGAAATGAGAGGTGCTGCAGTACTAAGTAGTGGTAATCTCTCAGGTGAATCACCCTTTCTCCTCTTCATGCATTGCTGCGTTATGAATCACATGCTACTGCAAGATAGTCCTGTGGTATCCTTCCTTCCAATTACCACCACCACCACCACCTCTGTTTTGGTACCCCCGCTTTAGTGTCACTGTAGAGAGAGTAACACTGACCCTTCCTATTTTGCGCTGTGTTCTTTGTCTCCTCCTCAGTTCATTTGCTTTAGCAATAAAATTATACAACTCAAGACAAGAGTTATTTACAACATCTGTTTGAAGGCAGTTTGACAAGGCTTGGGTAAATATAGATTTGGTGAAGGTACCCTACACAGATTCATAAGTGACTGCTTTACATGCTTCAAAATTTGACCCATTCTTTCAAAACTGGATATTTTCCATGGGGTAATTGGGTCTGACTGTGAATAAGAATAAAAAAAATGCTTTCATTTTGACCTATTGCTTGAGGTTATTCCATGTCGGACATGATAAATTCATGGTAGACTCTGTTCCCCATGATGTGATATGTTGCATAACAGAATCTGCATTTATTTAACACCAAGTTCAAACAAATAATGTATTAATACGATGCAAATTTTGAGAAAGTAGTAGGGCCACCATACATTTGTGGGTTTTTCTTCTGAACGTATCTTCTTTTTTCTTCAGAGTCCCATGCAAGCGGATTTTCAGTAAATACAACCTGTACCTGGATTATTTCCATCTTCCACAAGCAAGATTTTGTAGGCAAGGTGCTGAAATCACCTGCCTGAGGGGACTCAGTGTGTGCTGGTAGACATAGGAGCACAGATAGCAAGGAGAAGGACAGCAGAAACAGCAGTTGACTGGGAAGAGCTGGAGGAGTCTACGCTGGCATGACACATACCAGAGCCTCTTGGGGAAGCTGGACCCAAGGAGGACGCGTAAGGTGTGCAATAAACAGAGACCTCCAAGGTTGGAGGAGCTTGATCTTAGCCGAAAGGAGGTGGGTTGGTTGCATGGTATGGGGAGCGAGGGGCTGTAGCATGTGTTTGTGAGAAAAAGCAGGAAAGGAGGCATCTTGCAATAACAGATTGGGGTGTGCAGACTTGTGGAGAAAGAGTGAGGACTTGCGACTTGGGAAAAGGAGTACTCTAGGGGATGGTGATGTGATGGGAGGAGTGAGGAGCACAGCATACTGCAGATCAAGAGTCACTGGGGTTACTTAATGGCAGTCTATGTCCTCACCACCTTGTAAAGTAGGCACAGGTATGGAAGCAGAGACATGAACAGCACTGTTCCCCACCCACCCTTTCTAGTGCTGCTGCAGGGATGTTCTCCTCTCCCCCCCGTTCCACCTTTTTAGCTTTTGGAAATGTGATAGCTCAAAATAAGTACCTTAAATTCAGGTAATCCAAAACACTGGGGTAAATGTTTTTTACCCCAGTGTTATCTGACATATCCTGTATATTCAATGGTGAACAAACAATCAACACACAAAAGTTTACTTTCAACAAGCATAGTATTTTATTGGGTGTATGTAGGAACTTCCCTTGCTCTCATTAATTCATTGCATTTATTTTTCACTCTGATGACAAACACAGATGTAGCATCCTTCCAGTACTTAAAGGGGGCCTACAGGAAAGATGGGGAGGGATTCTTTATCAGGGAATGTAGTGATAGGACAAGGAGTAGCGGTTTTAAACTGAAAGAGGGTAGATTTAGATTAGATATTAGAAAGAAATTCTTTACTGTGAGGGTGGTGAGGCACTGGAACAGGTTGCCCAGAGAAGCTGTGGATGCCCCATCCCTGGAAGTGTTCAAGGCCAGGCTGGATGAGGCTTTGAGCAACCTGGTCTAGTGGAAGGTGCCCCTGCCCATGGCAGGGGGGTTGGAACTAGATGATCTTTAAGGCCCTTTCCAACCCAAACCATTCTACGATTCTGTGATTCTGTGACTACACAAATATCCTTGTAAGGTATTCTGGCAAATTTTTCCCATATGAAAAATTGTTACAATGTAAATTTATCACTGGAGTGCATGTAAAATACTATCAGTCAGATGTTTATCTCAGTAATAGCACCGTATTTCATTAGCAATGCTCTATAACTACATTGTCGTAACTGAAATTACAATCTGGTTCAGAAACAGGAATAGAAACATTATATACATGAAAGGCTGAAAAAATATCTTAATATACATTCTTAATCCTCTCACGTGCTCAATTCTCAACAATTAATGCTAGCTTTGGTATTTACTTTCTTTGATTTAAAAAAAGGGGGAGAAGAGAAAAAGTACAACTATATTTCTTTAAAGAAACCTGAATAAAACTGAAATGCTTTGGGTCAGCTTTGCAGCTTGTGAAAAATCAATGTTGCTTCAATTACTCCATTGACTTCAATGTACTGGTGTTGATTTACAGTAGTGGGGAGCTACACAATTATTAATAATAAGAATACCTTGGACTTTGATAGTGCTTTCTATCTTGAGATTCCTAATTGCTTGTCAAACTCTCCCTCTGTCTTATAGTTTGTGAAGATGAAGTATTGTATTCAGGACCTCATAAACACTTTTAATTCAAGACAGTTACAGATTTATTCAGATGAATGTCTTATTAAGAAGTCTTATTTAATTTCCTTATTTTTATGTACATGATATGAGCAAGAGAAATGCCTGGAGGCAGTTGAAATCGTTGTTTGTGAACAGTCCTTTCAAGCAGTGTAAAACCTATTTGAAACTCAAAAGCAGCTTTCAATCCTGCTGTCGTGTTGCAGACAAGATGAGTAACTGTCTTAAGTCTAAAATCTTGGCAAGATACCATACAAACTATCATCCCTTGAGATGATCCAGGTTACTTATCTACTGCTCACTCTGTGTTCCCTTCAGTTTGCTGCATAATCCAAAGACAGATGTGGTCCAGCCCTTTCTTTCGTCAAGCAGAATTTTTTCTTGCCCCTGTCAAGCTTTTCTTAATTGTTTTTTGGGGGACTGTATATCACTTTATTCAATCCACAGTGATTTTTTGCATGAACTACAATGCACTGCAGACTCCAGTTCAACTTTTCATGGCTATTCTAAGGAAAGAGGGTATAAGGATGATCCTCTGTAAGGCCTGTGTAGGGATCATAGATAATTACAGTTGTTATGATCGGTGTACAAAATCCTCCAGCTAACAGCAGTAAAGCTTCCAAAGGATGCCCTATGGAAAGCAGGGGCTGGCCAGGACGCTTGTCTGGTGATGCCCTGCACCTGATCAGCACAGTCTGTCCTCGCCGCTGGTTGGACCTGGGGGCATGGAGTTGCAGCATGCCAGATTCAGCATGATATATTTTCCTCTAATATACAATTTCCTAGGTTGTTGTATTTTTTTAATTAACATAATAAAGTTTTACTTAATTCTGCTTTACTTAATTCTGGTGAAGGGATGAAAGCAACTTTGGCCTATAAATACCACTGAAGATAAAATATTTATTCATCCTTCAGATCTACTTTCTCATTATCAGCACTCTGTCCTTTCACATCGAGGTGTATCCACCTCCAGAYGTAACCCATATTAATATTATTTAGGGCCATGATAGCATAAAATACTGATGAATCTGCTGCCTAACAAACAGCAACAACCCACATTGTATCAACGTAGTTGAAGAACTCGGAATATGTTTCAAAATGATACAACCAGTAAAGCACTCTGCACTCTCCAGGCGTAGAAACAGCGATAAACTTTACCCAAAACTTTATCAAAGTCCCAAATATGGGACTCTGATACTGTGTTGTACATTTCTGTAGGTATCCATGATTCAAGAACAAGTTTCTATTTTAAATGGATGATTTGACAGGTTAGCGATACCCATTTAAAATACCTCCTGTTCTTAGACTGATGCCAACCCATTTCAATACACGATGAAAGCAGTTCTAGAGTACTCAATCATACCTATTGTACAAACATGAAAAGTGGAACCAGCATCTCCCATCTGTTAAAGTACCTAAAGCATTAGGACTCCAATCCATGCTGAAGATGCCTAAATATTTTAGTACTTTAAATAACAAAGAACAATAGTATCAGGTACTTTTAAATCTGTAGGTTGTATTGCATGTCAGATTCCTAGCAAATTATTCAAATTTGAAAAGTCATAAAAGATTCATTGAAATTCTAACTAAAAATGTTTAAAATAAAATCTTATTTTCTTCAATAAACTGTCTGCAAGATGTAAGCACAAAACTCCACACTCAAAATCCCTCACTCCCTGTTCAATAATTGTTTGCCATGAGTATGAATGATGCAGATCTTCAAAAGTTCTAATTGCACATGTAATGCTAGAGCAAATAGGCGTTATTTCTACATCTTTTAGAGCACAGAAAATAATTTAATGGAACTCTACATAACTTTCAATAAAATTACATCCTGTTTTAGTACCGCTATTTGCAATTTGTTTCTTAACATTGGAACATTTTTGTCTTATTTTGTAAATCAGTCTTAATGGATTAGCACAGCCATCTGGCTAAAGTGCTTTAGGAATCTGCTTTGCAGAGTTCACCCTACGATACTGTTTCTCTTTGATTACGGTTATTAGTTATGGCTGAATGTAGACTAATGCCATCAGAAACTGGCGTGCCGGGGTTGGAACAGGCTTCAAACGCTATGACTTTTATGTTCTGGACCTTTCTTTAGATTTGCTCTGAAGAATATATTTGGATTTATAATACCAATGTTTTGGAGAAGCACTGCTGCTGAATAACTCTGTTTTTTAAGAAGCCGGGACGTGAGCCAGCTGCAAGCGGACACTGAGATTATTCAGAGACTTATGGCAGACAGTGCTGATCAGTCAGAGTCAGATGCTGAATGAAGCAGGGCTCTGTCAGGTATTTGGCTCTGAATGATTTTTTAACTATGGGATGTGATACCAGAGTAGTGGTACAAATGAAGAAAATAACCTCAGTAAAGGGATGGAGCAGTTAAAAGCTCTGCAGGAGAGGTAAAGTGCAGAGGACAACTGGGGAAGGTTAAATCAGTGGATGCCAGCAAAAACAGGATGATTGGTCAGAAGGTAGCTTTATTTTGGGTAGCAGTATTGCACAATTTTAATAGCTTCCCGTTAGTTTAAGCAGAAAAAGCTAACTATAAAACTTTATAGAAATGTAACATCATAGCATCTAGAAATAAAACACATGAAAAATACATTATTGAGCATTTAGGAGTACTCAGACTGCCTAAATTTAGTCTTATAAATTAGTCTTTGTAGATTATTAATGGAAAGAGAGAGGACGGGAAGGGCTGGGAGTGGGAAGCTCCTTAAAGAGTAATTCAGAGCCCAGTTTAAATGCTGCAGTTGTCCTCATAAGGAATTCCTCTCTCTCTTCACTGACTGTATAGGAAGCTGTAGGACAGGAGCCTTCTAACTTAGTCATCTAAAGTAAGGTAAATATCCACCAAAGAGTACAGAAAGACTTTAGAAAAATGGAGTCTGCAATCAAAAGGAGAAGAGACAAACTGATAATTTGGGGAGGCAATTCAGGACCTAATAAAAGACCAAATTATAATGGGGACATGGTATGAAACTCCGAGAGAGAGCGTGCATGAGAGCACAAGTGCAACAGGCAGGCTACAATTAGTCCATGACAAAATAACCAGAATTTGCTAACAAGAAATTATTTTGTCCAGAACAACAGTTGTAGAGAATAGACAATGCTCAGATGATGCAGTTCTGATAAAAGAAGTTTGAGGCAGGAAAACATGTGGAGGTCAAAGCAAGCCTGCAAAAAACCAGCACATGCTGTGGTAAATGACACAAGCTAAGCTTGGCTTGTTAGTCATAACATAAGATAGAGGAACTTCAGTAAACTACATCAGTTTGCAAGCATTTGCAAGTACTAGCAGAGCATGCTGGTGTACACACAGGGAAACAGAATGACAACAGCACCTTTAGTTCAGAAAAAAATCACCATCATAGCAAAAGCCAATACTTACAGTAGAAGATGGAGACCTGACAATAAATGGGATACTTCTTTGTCCATTTTAATTGGACAAAGRTGTACAAGACAGTATAGTGCCCCAAAAAGTAATGGAGCACTGAAGGAAAGACTATCAGCAGTTAAAGAAACTACTTTAAGCCCCTACCTCTGTCTCCATGAGGCATGTAATTTGCAATAGTATTATATTTAAAGTACCCATCACTGACTTTAAAATTATAGCAAGTTCTTGCTCTTATCAAGAGGCTGATCTAAGTTGAAGTTCAGGAGAACAGAACAACTGAGGAAGAGTTTAAGGATATCTCCCAAGGCAAAAGGAAGCTCTTCACAGAGCAGAGCTGAAAGGGTCATGCTGGACCAGAGTTTGTGACTCCAGCAAAAGGCCATGGTAAAGCATATGCTAAAATAATGTTTGAAATGCTTTTTCCTCAGGGAGCGATGGGACAAATAGAGGGAATAACTTTTCACATTTAAAGAAGAGATTAAACACTTCACTGAAGTAATGCGTCACATAGCAAAAATAAGTAAATATATAAAAGGGAATACTTTCTACTGTTTACACAGGAAGAAATTCTAGATGAAATGATGCCAAATATTTTTCTCTCCTTTTTGTATCTGCAGGGTTCTGCCAGATTCTGTTAGCAAAACAGAGTGCATATTAGCATACACTTAAATACCTGTTTTATAGGATGTTCGCCACACACTGCCACATTTGTTTTGTTTGGCATGAGGTGTTTCACCACGAAGTGCCGCAGATTGTTTTTGATGTAGAGTAGGAAAGTTTGCATAGAGGTTGGCTTTGATCTAAGAGAGACCATCTGAAAAGACTCACATAAAAATTGGGGTAGCAACATGATTACCAGGCCAAAGCTGAACAAACACAAATGTCCATACATGATAATAGAATTAGCATGCTAGAATTAGCAAATGCCATAACATATACAGATATTCCCTGAGGTATTGGTCTTCTTCAATAATTCTTTCCAACCCCAGAGGAGGGGTGCAAGTAGTCACCGGAAAAGGGATTGCTGTAGAAAAACTCTGCCTAACCTAGTTTGCCTGCACAAGCAATCTGAGGGCAGTGCTCTGCCAGGTAGCTGGTACTGCAAGATGCCTGGAACAGAAAATTTAAGGGAATTTATGACACTGAAGGGTAATTACAGAGTCTGTCCTATGGGAAATGATCACGGATAGTTCAAGAAGGTTACCAACTGTCGCAAATGAGTGGTTTTGAGGCCGCTTAAAGAATCACCRCCGAAAGTATCAGCAAAAAGTGATTTTAATAGAAATTTATAAAAGYRCRACTTAACAGAATTYGATGGCAAGGTTCACTCTATTACTTATTACATGGACTAAGCATACACAGGGAAAATCATGTCAGAATTGAGTTGGAATGATTTATACAGAGATTGAGGAYAAAAGGGTAAGGAAGACCCTCCTGTTGAGTCACGAGGTTCAGAGAAGACCCRGCTGGATCCAATCTTAGTCTCAGACTTGGACAACGGTTTGTGTCTAATACAAAAAGGGATAAGGAGACCCTCCCATTGAGTCACGAGGTTCAGAGTAGACCCCCTTGCTTTCTAAACTCCTTCTCAGACAGGAGTCTAGGTGCGGCTGGATCTACCCCTAGTCTCAGACCCGGTCAATGGTTTATGCCTAAGGGATTATATGTGTTTAGCAGCAACTAAAGTTCATTCACAGTTTTAAGGTAAATCATAAGATTTTAACAGCACTTAATCATTGACTAATTTAGCAGTTACAAAGTGAGTTAATCAAGTTTACCACAATTACTAAAGCGACTTGATTACAGATTATGCTTATTACTGTTTGTCTAAATCAATACACACAAACACAYGCACATATCACACATAAGGTCTAGATCAATTCCCACATAAGGGCCAAAAGCTAAATAGATCTATAAAGGGCTAAAGCTAGGTAAGTTTATATAGGCCTGAAGCTAGATAAATTTATAAATGTCTAAAGCTAGATAAAGTTACCTGTTAAAAATTCCCCTTGAATGTCGTGAAATGCTCACGCTAAATGTCTTGGCATTTTTCAACGGACCAAGGGTTGAGCCTTGAGGAGTGTCTGGGCTGAGGAGTGTTTCAGCCCAGGTCCCAACAGTCCTCCCAATATCACAAACTCAAGAGTCTGCGAACTCTGAGAGGCGTCCCACTCAGAGGGAGATTCTGGGCGCAGCCCGCTGCGGTCCAGGAGAGCTCAAAGGGTCTCGCTTGGGACCACTGTTATAGGTTTGCAAGATGATTGGCTTTAGTCATCAGTAAATTTTCATCCTGGCCACAATCCAAGGTGGTCTGGGATAGTAATTATGGTATTGTTCTATGGTAACAATGGTATCATTCCACGGTAACAGTGGTATCGTTCCACTTGAGCTACGATCCCCGTAGGGAATGCTTCAGGGCTGTCAAAGATGACGAATTATCTCCTGCTTTCATTCCTTACTTCGATCAGGTAGCCAGTGTTCCTGGTACGATCAGTGCCACTCCCCACCTCAGCCATGCAAGAGTGCCTGGTACAGTCAAGGGACGCTCAACCGCCCAACTCATTACACAATGGCTAAGGCCTAACAGGAGTTCCTGAGATCACAGAAAGGCCCAGGGGAAGGGGGGAAATGCACCACTACACCAACACACTCCTCTTAAAATTGTATAGTCAAACCCAGAGGCTGCTAACTTATTCTTCACTAGCAAAAACTGACAGACATGCATGAACAAATAGACATGAAGACTGTGGCCTCAGTTCCTGGATGTAAAAAAAAAAAAAMAACAACCCAGAACACTGAACCTGGTTTCCAAAGTAAATATGCTACATGTATCGCGCTCTCTGCTGATTCCTAATCCAGTAACTTCTGAAACTGTTGACCAGTCTCAGCTAAGTCTGACAGAGAGGCAGTTGTCTCAAAGATACCAAGTTATTATATAAGTTTTGTGAAACTGGGTACTTGTGTAGAGAAGAGAGACAGTAGTAGTCTCTTCACTGAGGAAAGATTGCAGCATGAACTCAGCCTTTATTAGACACCAGAGAAACCACATGCGAGGGACCTTATGAATGCTCCAGTCAAAGGAAAAGCCTCAGTGAGAGGCAGCAAGTTATTAAGCAGCTGGGAATCCAACCACAGGACAAATCCATAAGCTTCATTAGTTTTGATGCTCATGGAAATAGTTGTTATTTACAGGATGCCAGCACTCGCTGAAACTGCTCATTAACGACTTCCTGCCATAGTCAAAAGCAGCTTCACAAACAGGTCATTTTTTCCACCTACCAAAATATGATTTGCAAATTGAATACAAACCTGGGAGTGGTTTGATGTTAAAAAAAACCAAACCAACAAACACAACCTTTCTGAACATCTGATAAAGGGATAGCAGAACAAGATCGAGGGCTATGTTACCTACATGCTAACAGCTTAAAAAGGGAACTGGGTTCTTACAAAATGTAGGTTTTGACTCACAGAGTTTCTGCTGAGAATGAGTTCCCACAATAGCAATTAAGACTAATACACAGGACACCATATTTCCAGTTGCCAGTTAATTGGAAGGCCTCAGTAATAAGAGGAGGGAGATATTTAAAGGGAACGGGTTGGTGATGCCGAAGACATTACAGAGGAAAGAAAAAACTTCTAAAAACTGTCTGGAGGTCAGTTAGGGATTTAGAAATCCATGGGAAGAGACAGATGGTTTTATTCTGGCCTTAAATGAACATTGACATTAAAGTAGTTGTTAGAGCTCTGTGAAAAATACAGAGCAAGTCAACTGAAAGAGCCCATGTTGATAGCACATGAAAAACAAGTTTCCTCAAGCAAGAGATACAGTCCTGTGCTCTTTCATGGGCATGTCACTCTTCTTTTTTTCTGGTTTGGTTTTGTTTTCTCCTCAGTCTAAAATAGTAATTAATATAAAGAGTATATGATCCTCTTTGTAAATGGAATTTCTGAATCTCTAAGACCTTCTGCAGAGACAGGGAAATGGCATTTTCTGTGCTGAAAGTTAGAGTTCTGCATGTACTATTTTGTAGCTACACTTCTTTCTTTTCTTTAAACTTTTGTGAGAGCTGCCAGGTGCAAACATAATATTTTAGCCAAGAGAGTCCTCAAAGAGATGCTGTCTAATGGATGTTGAACTGAGGTTTTGGAAATTGCAAAGAATTGTCAGTTCCCAAGCACTTTTTTTCTGGTTACAAGAATTAATATAGAGCTAGAAGAGTGAGTGGAATCATAAATGAGATGTTTTCTTTTTAACCTTGGCCTACACAATAATGATGGGTTTACAATGGACAGGCTCTGACTTTAATGATTTGCACATGACTCACACACTAAAACATTTCAAAACAAAACACATTGGAATTCTTTCAGAGCAATAGTTTTCCCACAAAAACTGCAGATGCAAAAAGAGTCTATGACTGTTTTTCTTGCTAAGCTGTAGAACATACAAAGTAGCCTCTGAGAATATGGATAATTTATCTGACTTCTACTTTTGTAGCATGTGTTTTATAGAAAACTCTACAATTTGCTTTTTGTTCTCTTCGCAGCTATGATCAACTGTAAATCAACCATAATTTCGAGATACTTTCATACAGGAATACCCATTTCTGCATATCCATTTCGCCTTTTGAGAAATGTGAATATTTTTTGGCTTGTAAAGTTAAAAGCACAATTCTGGCCCACTTTTCTTGGATTTTACCTTAATCTCTGACTGATCTTACATGCTTTCACTTGTGGCCATTAAGGGGCCACATTTCACTTGAGGCCACTAAGATATTTTGCTATCTACAGATAGGCATTCTCAAACACTCATCGAGCATGAAATCAAATTCAAAAGAAGGCAAATCCAGAAAATATTAAATAATTGAAAAGTTTTTTTTATGTTTTTGATAATCCTGAATCAAAAGATTATGTTCTCTGTAAAGTATTGCATTCATTTATGTATTTTGTGGTTAATGTACAAAGCTCTCCCAGAAGAATCTCCAGATATCTTTTTCATACAGTTTTCTTCATATTTTCCATTTTATCCCCTTTCTTCCTCCAGTCTTTCACAAGGAAAGAAAATCAAGTTCTAATTCTCTTCTTTCATTACCAAGGACATAACTTTTTCATTACATTTCTTTCTATTCCTAAACTTGTGTAGGAATAGAAAATTTTGCTTGTCTGTTTTGTCTCCTCTGCACTGCCTTGGTTTCACAGATCCTTAGCTCACTACTGACTGCTCAAACTAGTTTCCTAAATTGCACCAGSCAAACAACCTCTTTCTCCTCCCACAAATGCACCTCCCCAAGTCCTTGCTGTTTTTTTCTCTTCACTAATGTTCTTTTCATGCTCCACAGTAGATTCATCCCTGTACTATAGAACCACTGCAGTGCCCATAAACTGCAAATGTGGCTATTGGAGCCTTTCACATATATCAACTATGTATCCTTAAAGATGTATAACATTTGTGACTTCTGTTTGGATTGTTTACTATACTAGTTTAATCAAATAACATATCAAGTTATTTCTACCAGCTCTGTTGGCAGTTTCATTATCTGCTGTAAAGGCAATTACAGCTAAGTTTGGGGGGTTTCTATGGATAAAATATCTTTTTTCATGAGCTGATTAAAAATATTTGTAATAAGCTGTCTACCTACCAGATCGCAGCTTTCAGAAAATGATTACTGTTTTTCTTTTGCATTCAAGAATACACTAAGCAAGTGTCAGTTTGGGGATCTGATTCACGCAAACAAATTCATTCACAACACAGTCAGTATCATGAGCTTTGCCTCTTGTCTAACAAGTTCCCAATCCTGCTAAGAATGTGTCATGCAACTGTGAGACAAATGTTTCAGAAAATCAATTGTCACACTTCATCCATTTCTTGAAACTGGCAATTTTTTCATTGACTTCATGAAACACTTGGTATCACCCGTTTGGGGAAACAATTACAATGCAAGATAACTAACCTTTCACACTCGGAAGGTATTAATCAAAGTACATGTGCATATATACATACATACATATATATATGTATACATACACATGTGTGTATATTTTTAGCAGGAACTATTTTTTTCTAGCAGGAACCATTTTTTTCTTTAACTAAATGACAAAATAGCTTTTTTTTTGCTTTTTTTTTGCTCCCCCCCCCCCCTCAGTGTGCTGTCATCGATATAAGTACACAGGCTAAGCAGCTAATCTGTGAACTAATTTCCTTTCAGGGCTGTGAAAGAAGCCATTACCTACTCCGTACCTCAGCAGAGAAAAAACACTCTGTGCTGCCAGGGTGGCAGAATTCTGTGTCACTTAGATCTTCCCTTTTTTGTGGAAGTGATAAGTACTGGATCTGTCAAGTGACAAAATCACTGACTTTGACATAAATTCTCCCAAAAACATGGCATGTAGAGAGAACCCACACACACTGCATTAACTTCTCCAAACCTACCCTATCTACAGTTGCTTACTTTGACTTTAGGAAAGGATAAGCTTATTCACAGAAAGGAATAATCATCTCTATAAAAGGTTTATTTTCCTTTTATGGCAGAGTTGGAAGTTTCTGACCTATCTTAATTTGCTCATTATATTTCCACTTAAATGGAATTACCACAACCTGRTATCTGTTCCTCTTCTGCTCACAAGAAATTCTGTGCATGCTTCAAGCCCTAAAGAAGAGGAAGTTTTGTTATGTTGTCTGATTAGAGTTTTGCTTTTATTAAAAATAATAAGCAACATTTGAAAATGATGTAACTATTAATCCCTCCACTTAGTTTATGAGCTCTTTACTGTGGTAATGAAAGCTATAGACCCTAAGCTTTTTTCTAATTATGAAATAAGAAATAAGAACACTGAAGTTAGACCAGTTTAAAGATATTGTAAGAGAAAAAATGACTAACAGTGGTGAGTTATGTTGGTTCTAAGGGCAACCAGCTTTGCTTCTATTTTGTTGGCAATCTTGTTGGCTGACATTTAAAACAAAACATAATTGTCTTGACTGCAAATACTTTCAATTGAGAGATAATAGTTCATCAAAATGCCTTCCTGAAAAATATGCTTATAAAATTGTGCAATCAGATCACTTTTGTGTTCATGTGCCTTTGTTTCAGACATTCATTTGCTAAATACTGGGACATTAATTCCTAGAGACTACATTTTTTGGAGTAAATACAACTGATAGCTATCAAATGCTATCTTCTCAAACAAGCTGTTTTAATAATAATACTTGGGAGACATGGTATTTAGCAGCAAAACAGTATTGCTCAGTGTATATCAGAAGACACAGAGATTTAATAATCCAGGTATTTCTTATTTCTCCTTTTTAGGCTATAAGCAAATGATGTATTCAATTGCTGATAAGAATGGTGTGAATTAAATTTTTACTAATTGTAACTGAGATATTAGGATGTAGAATAAAATAATATAATAAAATATTTTAAAGATACTAATAATTAAAAAATTATTGCTAGGTTAAAGAAAATGATGATGTTTCTATAAATTCTAAGTGAAATAAAAAATATAAACTGAATTTATAATAGTAACCATAATACTCTCTTTTCCTCAGAATTAATATTTAAAAGAAGCCAGGGGAATACCTACAGTTAAATTCCTTGGCAGAAAATGGCCACTTCCCTTTCCGACTTTTTGTGAATGATTCATAAGATAGGATATTTTTTAAAACTTGATGTGAAATTTTTTGACCTGCACATGGATCCATGAAATCTGATAAGTACCTCTAAAATCAGTAGAACAGGCCATTATTATTGGACAATAGAATTAGAAATAGATCCTTTTGTCCAATCAAAATTCTAGAGGAATTCACCTCACATAATTTCAGTTTCTGCAATCAAATAACCAGTGTGACATCATCTGACCACTGAGTACTCTCAGAAGCCTATATCTTCCAATCATAAAAGGAAAACATGATTTCTTTTTTTAATAAAATACTACTGCTATTAATAATTTTGCTAGCTTCAGTTAGGCCAGTATGGTGGAGCTAATGTTTCTGTAGTGCACAAGAATGTCACACTGAGGCTGTTTGATGAGACAAAACATAACAACGGAAAGAAGAAAAAGAGGCAGGGAGAGGAGATAATTTTTTCTTTGAAAAACAGTTTTAAATTATTGTAATGTAGTTTTTTGAATAGTTACTGTATTTGCAAAGTCATGAACTCCAAATTTTAAAAACTGTTACAATTAAGAGCATCTTTTCCATTAATATTCACCCTGCTTGTATATGTGCCTAATCATACATGGTTTTGGTTACCCAGACAGATACTTAAGAAGTGAGGATGAATCTGAGCTCAGCATGTACAGGGTCTGTGAAATTAGGGAAAAAGTACTCTCCTAAGTTCCTCTGTTACAGTTGTTACAAAAATTTATTATTCACACTCAACATAATTTCTTGGAATTGAGGTGGGGTGTTTTTTTATTTTTTATGTATGTAAGTGAAACTGAAATTTGCAAGGTAGGATAAAATAATAGCAAACAAACACCCCCACCCCATAAATAAATAAATAAATAAGCAAGACAAGTATGGTAGTCTTAATATAGTCTTAATTTAGTGGAATTATACTGAATGAAGCTGAAGCTCATAAATTCTATTAATGAGGAAGGGCAGTTCTCACATCAAAACCCATTCCCAATGTGTTTTATTGTTATTATTATATGGAATTATGTGAGAAAGAAAAACAGATCAATCAATCTCATTTCAAGAGCATTAGAAAAGTATTGCATCATGCAAAATATAAAAAGACAATGCATTTCATGATATTTTACTTTAGAAATGTAGTTCAGTGATTAAATAATTGAGTTGATGCTTATTTTATTTAGAAATACATATTCAGCACTAAAAATTAAAAAGTCAATATACATCAATATCATCTAGCATATTATAAAGTGCATCACTGAAAAGGCACGTATACCTCTTCAGTAGTCTTATACTTTGTAGCAAATGTCATACTGAAAGTAGGTCTAACTTAGTTTTTAAAACTAAGTTCCATCCCCTGAGATCAAATAATGTTAAAACTCAACCACTGCTGAAAGCCCTATGCTTTACTGCTGGAAAAAACACAGAGATTAAAAATCAACCTTGCAAAAAAACCCCAGAAAAAAGTAGAATTGACTATGAGAATTTACATTATTTCACTATTTTATATTCTCCATTATCATATCAAGTCTTAATGACACTGTTGGGTTTTTTTTCAATTTTTCCATCAGTGACAGTGTGTTGCATTTTCTTCAGACAAAAAACTGATGGGTTTGCACTAGAGAAACAGTGGAAATGATTATAGGCAAAGTTAGGTCAAATGCACAGATCAAATCCATCAAAAATAGAGAAATATGTATTTTGTCAAGTTTCTTTGTTAGGTGTTATTTGTAATAAAAGCACATTAAAAGGGTTATATTGATTGATTGACAGAGTTAAAAACACAAGGGTTATACTACAAGATTTATAAAATCAATGTTTGACAGCTCTGATAATGCAGAATAAAAAAATACCTTTAATATGATTTTTTTTTTTATTATACCCCTTTGTATTTTGTGGAAGTGACTTTTATTATTATGACAATGTAAAACCTTCCTAGATGTATGTAAATTTTTTTTAATTGTGGTTTTTGGTTGTTTGACACATACAAAAATAGCTATTATACCAAGCCTTTCTTCATATTTTAATCTGTTTAAATTCCGACCCATTTTTCTCAATGTCCTGGCAGTTCTGAAAGTGGTGTGAGGAAGGGCAAACAGCTTTAATATATGAGCTTATAGTGACAGTAGTAGGAATAAAAATTAGTGAGAATTTAATTTGTGAAAGCTTTGATTCTAGACCATGAGAGCACATTTTAACAACATGAAAATAATCAATGATGACACCATTCTACAAGCACTAAAGGAAGTAAAATGCTCAGAAATGGAATCGATGACCTGGAAAACAAGCTCAAATTCAAAGGTGATTTGATGTTAGGAGCTTCTGAAAAAGTGCATACTGAGGGATTTCTTTCTGCTATCAATTATAAATAAATTGGTTATGAAATTGAATTAATAGATTTCACAAGCAGCTGATACATGTCCCAACAACAAGAATAGGGTTTCTGCAATGAGGCTGGTCTCAAACTGGGAAGGTTTTGGAGTAGGACATGCAATTCTACTTGACAAAATTATTTATCTAACACAAAAATAGACTGGAGGTCCCTGAGTTGCAAATCAGTGGAAGCTGGGAGTGGATTCTGGGGAGTAAGAATAAGAATTTCTTCTTATACTCTTTGATATACCATGAGGTATTGGCCTCAGGCACTTTGCATCAACAACTATAGGCATCAACAAGTACCTCTTGCATGTTAAGCATGCCATCTACCACTGGACTAAATCCCGAAGAAACAGGATTCAGGGCTATGTGAATCCTTGGTCTGACCTGGTGGGATTGTTCTTAAAAAGTCACAGACCAGATACCCCAAGATTGAACTGACATGCCTAACTTTTTTTTTTTTTTTTTAATTTTGTCAAGAGTCTTGGGGATGACCACCAGATAATGCTTCATAAACCAGTCAGCTTATGGCCTGTTAGCTGCATGGACAATCTTAGCACATTATTCCATGTTCATTATATTGGTGAAGTTGAACCAGCACTGTGGGAAGCATGTCAATCACTGACACGCACTTTTTCCATAGAAGCTGATTAAGCACTGTGGACAGTGCAGAGCAGAGGAATATTTTTCAAAAAGTTCAGACAGGGGCACGATATATATAAGAACACTAAAAGAATCTTTCAGGTAGAAAAGAAAGTGTTTGTGCGTTTATGAATAGATGATGGTGTTTCCCCTAAGCAACCATCACTGTCAGAATAGCTTCTCAGTTTTATGCTTCCCTCCATGTTTCTCAGTCAGAAGATCATCATCCACGTGAGTGATGTGTATTTGCAACATGACCAGCAGCCTTGACAGTGACAAGGAAGAAGCTAGACACTACTGTTTTGTTCATGCACAAAGCAATTTTACCCAGGGAGGAGATAGCAGAAGAGACTGACTACAAGCATGTGATCCCACTCAGTTTCATTTCAAATCATCCTAAAATGCATTTGTGCTGACCTGGTCCTTCATTACTCAGTTTGATACAGAATACAAAGAGACAGTCAGAAAATAAAAAGAAAAAAGGAAAGCAGAACTAAAGTAACAATGGTGTGGTATGTCCTTTCCAGTGCTTTTCTCTAAGGATTTGTGTTAGTGGAAAATATACCTAATGTGGCAGCCTGAGAGAGGCAAGGCTGCTGCCACTCCATGCCCCCAGGTCCAACCAGTATATGTATTCCCAGTAGACACATGCACAGAGAGCACATGTATACACCACAAATGCGGTGGTGTATATACAGTGCTGGCCATACAGATCACAGACACACAGGGCACTCGCACCAACACTGACAACACCACCAGCCTCATCCTGCTCCCTGCTCCGGCTGAGCAGGACAGAGGTCCGTAAGTGGGAATATATATACATATCTACAAGGTGGAGCCCTCCAGCAGCAGGGCTTAGACAGTCTGTCCAGTAGCTGCCCCTGGATCCCAGTCTCCCCAGTTGCTGCCACCTGGACATACAAGCTCTCGAGGCCGCAGCCACACTCCAGCTGCTGGTACAGACCATCACACGCATGCAGCCAGACCTGTCCAGGACTCCCCTGTTCCCAATAGCCACCCCCCTGTGCTCTCACCCCTACAGACATGCAGCTGCTCTCATACCCAGAGGTGGCCCTTAGAGACCTCCAAACCCATCCTAGCCCCCAGCCCACTTTACCTACTCACTGGCTCATCTGGCATTACCTTTGCTAGCAATCACACCCACACTCGCTCCAGTTGCTGCACCACAGACACCTCGCCCCATACACACACGGAGTAAAGAGCCCCTCACTGGAAAACAGTTGAAGGTGGAGTTTAGTAAGGAGACGGGACAGACTGCTGGTCAGGTGCAGGGCATCACCAGACAAGCATCCTAACCAGCCAACTCCTTACACAGATGAACCCTTTTATTCCCTTATCCCTCACTTGTTACTGCCCAAATCTCCTAAATCCCTCCTTTGTCCTGCCTTTGGTTCCTCCCCTGAACATCCCGCAATAAATCCTGTGCAATCCCCAAAAGCTCTTGCCCTGCATCCCCTTATGTGTCCCACACCTCCAGCTAGCAATGCCCCTCTTAGTCCAAGAGGTAACCTGGAGAGCTGCTCCCCATAGCTCATGGTGATGGGTTTCACGCCTGGACACTGGGGTTGAGGCTCTGCTGGGACAGCCCTGGGAGGGGACCGGACAGGGTCTCCTTTCCTCTTAGTCTTTAATTTGGGTTCCTGCCTGCCATTGTGCCCCCTGTGCTCCTCTGGGCTTACAAAGATGGGCCTTTCATGGCACTCCTGTGATGGGGTGGTGGTAACCCAACAATCTGTCAATAGCCTACAAACTGTATATATTTAAACCTACTTAATATCTCTTATTTAAGCCAAACAAAATGAGAAAGCAATAAATCAGAACAGGAGATGAGCATAAACTAGGTACAAGAATAGGGAAACAGAAAGCCAGGGTCTACATCCTCATACTGCTTCTGATTATTATATAAACTGGGATTACAATGAAAAATATTTTGTCATGCAGCCATTCATTCTTGCTAGAACAAAAGGCACCACACACAACCAGCACTGTGAGAAGTCTGTTGGTCTTTAGCTCTCCCAGAGAAGGGCAGGCTTGCTGTTTTATACAGGGCTACAGAAGCTCATCATTTGTCTGGGTTATTGTCTCCCTCACAGTCTGTAGAGCACACCTTTGGCACCAAGAGCTGGGATAATGCAGTACTTCCATGCATGCCTTTAATGTGACTGCCACCAACGGACAGTAAAGATAAATGATAGGTACTTCTAAATACTCGATGAAGCCTCATACTGAGCACATGAAGGAACTGAGCGTTTCTAACCTTCTACCCTATAGCATAGTATTCTGTAGCAGTAAAGTATCCTCAATTTGATCAGAGTCAATACCATGGGCAACAAGCAACACAAGAGAGGATCCTGGAGAAGATCTTGCATAAACATCTGGGTAAAGAGACTGTAACTACACTACTGGATTCCTCACAAGATGGAGTATCACGGCAATAGGTTGGAGGCGACTACCTGGGAAACCTTGTGAACAAAAATCTGTACAAGGAGAGGCATTAGCCTTTATTGGAAACAAGGGTCAATATTGCCATGTGGGGGTCTAAATTCAAAGGTCTGGAACTTATTATTTCCCTTCTTCAAACAATTGGACTTTTCACAGGCTTTCCATTCAAATGTCAGACAAGGAGGCACTACAACTAATATTTGCTATGTGAAGTAGGATGTGACCAAAAATGAATCTTGTAGAGGGACTACATCAAGGAAAAATAATCAACAAGTGTTAGGCAAAGAAATTTAAATATATTAATGTATAGAAGGTGAATTACTTATGCACAAATTGACACAATAGCAAAAGACTGACCCATCATAGAGATATTACTGTTGTATAGCACATAGCATTTCATGACATACAGCACTGAGATGACATGTTGATAAACAATGTTCTTTTACAATACACAAAGGGTGAACATCCATGCTATGAGCAGTTTGACAGTGTACCTCACTGAGTGTTGTTGATTCATCAAAAAGACCAGGCAGGAGACTGTAAGATGCTTCAGCTTTTTCTCTCAGACAGAGCCCAAAGGGTTGCAAAGGGCACTTGTCACAAGAGCCATCTCCTGTGTGCTAATGCAGGACTCRGTCCTTTACTCTCTCCTGTACAGCATGAATAAAATATCACAGAGAGACTGTGAAATGGAATGTATTTCTGTGACAACGGTGTCCAGATGACATCCTTGAAAAGAAATGCTTGTTTTACACAGGGCTTAACCAATCTATGCAATTTACTGCCACAAGCTATTTTTGTGGCTTACACTTCAGCAGATTTCAAAGCAGGATAACACTTTTACAGACATAATAAGAACACCTGCATTTACACTAAGTCAGATAAAAGGAAAACACAGAATGGATATTAATATATAGAGAAAAGGTAAGATCTCTGGGACAAGAACCATCTGTTTCTATTTGTCTGGACAACACCTAGCACAAGGTGAACTGATTCCTAGTATACAAGTAACACGGACAAATAAGTAAAGGCTAATCTATTAGGTATAAGCAGCTTTAACTGTTCAGTGCTAGAGAAAATATACCAGCACATTATCTCACAATTACATAAAGATTTCTTGCACCTTCCTCTGTAACATCTGATCTGAGCTACTGTCAGAGAGAGGATATCAGAATACTAATGGCATGAGTCATCATGGCAGTTTTTGTGTTTCTTCTTCATAACAACTCTAGGACTCCTTTGATTATGACAGAAATATAGAAATCACACAAAATACCATAACACCACAATATATAGAAGTAAAACTAAAATAAAACTAAAATCTTATTTCCTGCATCCACTCCAACAGAAACTAAAGAACAAGTGCAGAATACAGGCTTTTTTCCATACTAAAATATTTTGTGATTTTTTTGTTAGTGGCTAATCCCCTCATAATTAAGTCCTTCCCAAAGAGGGTTTTTTTTGCCCCATAAAATCACAGAGTTAACATAATTTTGCAATTTCGTTCATCTTTCTTTCATGTTGTTTCTCTTTTTCTACCCTTCAATCTATGAGTCTGGTCTTTTAAGACTCTAAGCTCTTCAACTTAAACACTATAGACCTGGGCATGAAAATCTGAGCTAGTAAGTGTACAGGTGAAATGCAGCACCATTCAGGTTTGACATCTCATGTCCTGACTCTTACTTGCCTCCTACTGTTCCGCCTGGTTCAGAACTGAGCAGTCTTCTAGTTACAGAGTTCACATGAACAAAATGGATAGAGCTCCATATACTGTGTTTGCAGAGTTCCCAACAGAATGAGCATCTGTTCTGAGAGTTCCTTTAATACAAATTGAAAATACTAACAACCCTGACAAGCACAGCAGAAATACCCAAACAGAAGCAAGTGAACCATACACACAGGAACAAGCTAATATTCAGCCCCGTGGTGACCTTGCATTAGTGCTGTGGTTTGTTCTTCTACGTATTATCCTTCACTGCATTTTCAGATCCCCATTTCCTCTCTTAGTTCTTCCCCTGACAGCCTACCTGTTCCTCACCACTGCGCTGCTCAGTACTTCTTTGATCTGCATTTCTTTCGGGGAACCTACACAGTGTGCATTTTGTGCTTAGTCCTCCCTGTCGTTTCAATTTACATTGTTAAAGCAGCCGTAAATTACTTTACTTTATGTACCTTGGGTATGTTTGTCAAACGAATACTTCTAAGCGCTCGCCTGGTGCAGGTGTTCCTCCCCTGGCCAGGAATCACCCCCAAGCTTCATACCTACAGAGTTCAACGAGTGTAAAAGCTCCATTATCCATTAGCATGACAGTGCATGGAAGCTGCAACATCACTTGACCAGTCCTTCTTAAAATTTCCACATTTCCAGTGCTCTGCTTGCTGCATAACACAAAGTTGGACCAAGGCCAAAGAGAATTTGGGAGAGCGAGCATTAATCCAGATGTTATTTTCCCCCCAACAAAAAGGAGTGTTTGCAAAGCCTAGAGATGAGCCATGAAAATATTTGGTTGTCACATAGCTGATGGCCACTCACTCTCAAATTAATTTTGTAGACAGTCCCTGCCAACTGGGTTTGGTCTCCACCTTCACTTAGAAGAACTTTGCTTCCATTTAACCGGGCATAATTCCAGAGTAAGAAGTTCTGGGCTATTGCAGGTGACGGCGGATGAAGGTGATTTGGAGACGCTGGGTGCTAAAGAGGAAGAGGGCGCCGAGGACCGGCTCCTTCGGGCGGCCAAGCCACCGCGGGCAGGGCCTGCGGCAGGGGCTTTCCGCGCCGGGCGGGGCGGGGGAGCCCACGGGGAGTCCCGCCGGCGGCCCGCGGCCCTGTGCCCCGGCAGGGGGCGCCAGAGAGCGACGACAACAAACGCCCTCCCGGCCGCCGCCGTTTCCCGGGGACGGCGGCGCTGATTGGCGGAGGCGGCGGCCCGCAGCGGTGAGCAGCGCCTCGCGATTGGTCCGCAGGTGCCGCTCGGAGGGGGGAGGGGGAGAGGGAGGGTATATGCGGAGGGAGCGGAGCCGGTGGAGCGCAAGCACTAGGGGAGCGGGGACGGCTGGCTGGGCGCTGGCGGTGTCCGGGCGTGGGCGGCGGCCGGGGGACGCGTGCGTACCTCAGCCTGTAGCGACAGCTACGATTCCCCGCCGGCAGCAGCAGCCGCTCCGGGTGTCCGTGGCGGCGGCGCTGGCTGGCCCCAGCCATGCTGTGCTATGTGACCAGGCCGGACGCGGTGGTGATGGAGGTGGAGGTAGAGGCGAAAGCCAACGGCGAGGACTGCCTCAACCAGGTGAGGGGCCGCGCTGCGCTCTCCTCTCCGCCGCCCTTCTGCCCCGCCGCCTTCCAGGGGCGCGAGAGCTCGGGGGGTGGGGGTAGCGGTGACCGTTGGGCAGCACAGACCGTTTCGTGCCTGACAGACGTGCACGAGAGCCGGCGGGCGCGCGTCACCCCCTCCCCCCCGCCTCCCCGAGCCACCCCGCCTGGGTGGGGGGAGTGAGGAGCACAGCCTCGCCAGCTCGCGGCGCCCCCGGCGCGCGCCCCGGCTGTTGAGGGCGGCGGTGGCGCAGCCCTGCGCGGGGGCGTCCGCGGCGGTGGGGGCGGGGAGCCGCCGCAGTCTCCCCGCTTTCCTTCTGTTTTGGTGTTTGTTTTTTTTTTTTTTTTTTTTTTTTTTTTAATCCCCCTCCATGTTGGATGCAGAGGTTGCTGCATCCTCCGCCTCGGGGCTCTCTGGCCCTTCTACCTTCTCCTTTATAGCGCGTGTGGGAAGGGCAGGTGGGGGAGCCCGGGGAAGGCCTCGGCCTCATTGCTGCAGCTTGCTCTAATTGTCCCTAGGGTGGGGGGCACGAGTGGGGCCCACCTGGCCGGGGTGGCGCCGCACGGGCGGTGCCGAGGTGGTCCCCGTGACGTGCTGGGGCCGTGCTGGCTGAAGCTGTCGTCCAGGTGCTTTCGCCCTTCCATCGCCACCGCCTCGATGTGGCTGCGGCGGCTGCAGTGAGGATGCTGGAGAGAGCCAAACGTAGCAGCCCAGACTGTTGGTGGCATCTAAATAAAACTTGTGGGTTGTACTTTTTTCTTCTTCTTGCCTAGAAGGTGCTATTGGCTGTGATGTTGAATAACAGATACTCTTCTCTTTTGGAAATCCACTGACCCTCTTAAGTGCCTGTCCTGGAGTGAGAAGGGGGGATGGAATTTGACCATGGAAGTCCATGTGGTTTTTGGCTAGTGGAGAAACTCCTAGTTTATTCTTAGTATTTGTCTAACTTGCTGTTTTCTACGCAACTTAAAATCCAAGTAATTAATCTTTTGCATAAAGGTGCTTACAGCAGGATTTTGTGTTTTAAGTGAGCAGTCTGAAACAATACTTGATTCAGGTGATATTTTTCATCATTATGTTGTAGCTTTATTATAAAAAACCTCTTTCTTTCAGGTTTGCAGAAGGTTGGGAATTATAGAAGTTGATTATTTTGGACTGCAGTTCACTGGCAGCAAAGGGGAGAATCTGTGGCTGAATTTGAGGAACAGGATCTCCCAGCAGATGGATGGCTTAGCCCCTTACCGATTGAAATTAAGAGTCAAGTTTTTTGTAGAGCCACATCTTATTTTGCAAGAACAGACAAGGTAAGGTGAAGATGGTTGTAAGTAGATTTAATTTATTACTTTGTTTTCAATTTCTGTAACTTATGAAAGTGATTACGCGCTGGCTTTATTTCTTCCATCTTCTGGTGATCTTGCTTGACTTTTCTGTGTAGTTTTAAAACCTTAGTGTTAATTAAATGTATTACTCCTTTTTTTTAAAAAAAAAAAAACAAAAACAAAAACTGGTAAGATTGTAAGTATTGTGTAGCTACCAGTAAGTAATGAGTGTAGGTAATTCCAAGAGCACTTAGTGCTGGAAGTGGAAGAAACTAAGCTACCAGTAGCGAATTATTTATATGGTATTTACATGTCCGATAGTAACCCCTGTTCAGTGGTGTTACTCTAGGTCGTTCTAAACCACTGGTACAGAAAGGCAGGAAACAATTCCTCCCACAGAGCAAAACTTGCTGAATTCCTTTTTGTCTGGTATTATGTTACAGTAACTTTCAAATAGCTACAGGCCCTTTGAGGCTACAAAAGAAACAGCTGTTCCACTTCTTCTGTGGCCAGTCCTCTTAACTAAATTGTTATACTGTTAGCCAATTGTAAGAATTATTCTTCTAAGATTAGTAGCGAACATTTGCTTTTACTCCTTGAGTTTGGTTAGCACATGAATTGCAATTGAGTTATCTTTAAAGAAAGCTATGCACATATATATATTTAATGCTGACCTTTCAACTAATTTTCCCTGTTAGTTTTAGATAGTACAGTTAATATAAATGGGGCAAATTGAAATCTAGTGTCTATATGATAATGCCAAAACACATTTTCACTACTCGCCTTAACTTGGTACTTTCAGAATTAAGACCATGGATACAACACAGTTGTTCTGTGCAGAATATTTGTCTAAAGAATTTGGTCAGAGACTGACAGCATGATTTGGTGTTTATTTCATAGGAAAAAGGTTTTGAGTTAGGAGCATGCATCTGTTATTTTTTTGAACTAATGTGCAGGGGAGAGGCTTCTGGGGAGCAGTGGTTTCAGCTCATCAATCTGGTTGAAGTTTTCAGAATGCTGTGGAGTCAGACCATAGTTGTCCTATATAATAGCTTTAGTTAGGCAAATGCATTCTAACCAAATTCCAGTTTTGATGTACCTTATTTTGGAAAAATAAATTCTACTATCCGTGGCATATCTTTGGGCTCTTTTTGAGTATTTTCCTTAAAGAAACTTGTCCTCATATTTAAATATTCTCAGTAAGTATAAAACCAAATAACAAAGGATTTTTACGTAGAACAAAAGGAGCAACACAACTCTGTACCTGATGAGGCAGAAGAGATTACCCTGAGCATGTTGGATGTGTCTCCACACACAGACCAAATCAGGGTGAATCTGAGGAAACCTAAAGCTGATATGATTGGCGTTTTTATGCTATCCTTGATGAATGTTTGTTCAACTTTACAAGGGTTTTGCAGACACCTGTGTTACACCTTCAACACTGTCAATGCAAGAATTGGCAGGTTGTGCAAGTTGTATAATAGAGAGCCTGAACTGGTGAAACACACCCTCAGGGCTGAGAAGACAGGTTGTGCAGCTAGAAAGTAACAGGGCTCGGATACCTACATTGAAGTAGCAAGTCCTTCTCCACTATAAAGATGACTTTAAAAGGCTGTACGTGGGACGAGCTTTCTTTTAGGTATGAATTAAGACTGTTCTAAAACTAATAGTTTTAACGAACAATTTTAAAATTAATTGAGGCTCAGTCATCAGAAGATATCTATTAAAATTCTGCTCTGGAAATAATTACTTACAATTTTGGAGAGCAACAGGCATTGAAACTAGTATTTAATGTCACTCTGTCTTGCAAACATGAGTAGTCCTGAGGCTTCAGCTAAGCTGTTGTCTACATCCTGAGTATTTTTAGTGTTTTTGCTAAAAACAAATACAAGTTGTAAAATAGTTTGCAATAGCTGCCTTTTAGTTGTGTATGCCCAGTAGTCTACATGTAGCAGACCTAGAGTTCCACAGTGCCTGTGGTTAATGTATATTTCTGTAGTGTTGACACTGAGTTTCAGTAGATTTACTTTTTTTCCTGCTCAGGTCTACTTAAGGATTTACATATGCACATAACTGCATTCATATTTAGTTTGGATGTAAGCATGTGTGGTATCAAGGAGTAGACAAAAAACTTGTTAAACCTGTCACTGAACTTTAAATCAATAGGTGTATCATAGAATTGCAAGGATTAGCTGTACAGTTACAGCTGACACCTTGTTTCTTACCTTTACTTGCAAAGTCAATGTGCTGGTCGACAAAGAAATAGTGGTGGGGGTATCCTTGGTTTCCTTTAGCAGTTGTGTCCGCAAAGGGTGTGTAGGGTGTTTCTGGCAGAGCTGCTGCCTTTTGGTCCCTTGCGTGAAGAATGCTGAGGAAGCTTCCCAGTCCTTTACTTGCTGCCTCTGATGCTGTTTTTACATATAAATTGGATGCATGTTGAGACTGCTTTTGAAATCTGGGAAGCTGCAAGTAATTTTGTTGATATGCTTCACCATGATTATAACAGTGAATGTTGTGACTGAGTTGTTACCAGGTTTTTTCTATGTACTTTGGAAGCTTTGTCAACCCCAGTTGTACTGCTTCATTAGAGATCCTTGTCTTGCACTTAAACATACACCTGAGTTTTAAATTTGTTTGTAGCAATTTAATGTTCAGGTTTCTACATGCTGTGTGAAAAGCTGATCTGGCAACTGAACATCAACCTCTGCTGCTGTTATCTTTTAATCAGTGTGCAATCCAGTGGAAGATCGCAACCTCATACATTTTAATCTTCTTATGCAAGGGAGCCTTCCTGCTACCGACTGCAAAGGCAGAGCACGTTGTAATTGTGCCTTTGACCACTGTGGCAACAAACCACCTTCACTAAGTGCTTTGTGAATGGGAGAATTGCATGGAAAAAGAACTTCTTACTACACTTTCTTTCCTTTTACAGGGTTAAAAGTGGTTTATTTCTATTGTTCTTTGGATCTCAATTTCTAATTTTTTATTTTGGCTGCTTGGTACTGAATTTCGCCACAGGATTTTGTAGTTTAGAATTGTTTTCAGTGGAATGAAAGCGCTTCAGTGCAAGAATGCTATTCAAATTTAATCTGCTGCTGTCAGCTAGTTTTACAAACAAGTCTGAAATGTGAACAGTGTGCTTGTTTAGAGGAGCTTGAAGAACTTAAGGTTTTTTTGAATGGAAAATCACATTGGCTTGAAAAGGACTGCTGTCTTTTTGCTTAAAGATACACGTGATGGTCCAAGATCTAGATCATAAGCTGTGGCTTATGTCATGTTCGTTTTCAATGTTTTCTCTATTTCTTGATAGGTAATACAACAGTTAGTGGGAAAAGTAAAAAGCAAGTTTCTTGCCATAATGATTCATGGGTGGGTTTTGTACCGATTTTTACGAAGCACTGAATTACAGTGCGGAGCCGGGACTTCGGGAGATGACCGTACTTCGCTAATGGGAATTTCCAGGAGACTGCCTGGCTGGGGGGGGACGGGCTCGCGGTGGTCCCGGCGGGCCGGAGGAGCCGCGCGGCTCGGCCGGCGCTCGCGGTAGCGGGGCGCGGCTCTGGTGCGCGGTCGTACGGTGTAACTCCGGGTCATTGACTGGGAGTAACCTCAGCTCACAGCTACTCGGCGGGCCGGGCGAATCGGCGGCTGCGGCGCTGGGGCAGGGCCCAGCAGCCTGAGGAGCTCAACTCCCGATTGGCCTGCACCGCTGTCTCGGGGCAGAAAGTTCTTCCCTGGCTAAGAGCTTTCTTTGTGAAACATGTCGCAGAGAAGTCGTGAAACTTGCATCCACCTTAACAATGAGAGTGATTCGGTCACAATCTAATTTACAAAAACTTACATAAATACTTTCTGGTAACTAACAGAATCTGTAATGTGACCAGGTTTTCTATAGACAATCTGTTGGGTCCTTTAGACTTTGCAGAATTAGATAAGGAACTGCCTCAAGGCTCCCAGTGCTTTAGTTTTGCTTGACTGTATTCAGCAACAGAAGCACATTCTTTTGCCTTTCTGTTTAAGGATCAAAAGACTTTTTTAGTTTTGTGTTAAAAGAAAAAAAGAAAAATCTGCTTTTATAATCAGATTCTGGCTGGTGCCATGTTTTGAACCTTGAAGGGGGATGATTTTGCAATGGATATTAATATAACTTTGGAGAAGTGCAATCTTAAAAGGCTGGATGGGCAAATCAGAATCTGCACTAATCAGATTACTTTTTCAGATGTATAAAATGTTTGCAACCCTCACTGTCTTTCAATTTCTAGATGCTTTCCCTTCCTCAAACATACTTACCAGCAGTGAATTTGCTACCTGAACTTTGGTTTAGGGCAGCTGCTGTAGCAGATCAGTATGAAGTCATTCACTGTCATTCAAAAACTCATTTCACTGGCAGGCCCTATGTTAACTAGTTTCTGACCTATTATGAGTGTAGTTTAGGCAATGGGCTTGGGCCAGCAGTGGGTTTTTTAGGTGCAGACCAATGACTGTGAGATGGACTGTTAAGTACAGGTGGGTTTGTCTGTTTTGTTTTCTCAGGACACGACCTTGCATAGCTTTAGTTACTTTGCAATAACTGTCCCTTACATGTGCCATACCTTCATCCCCTTTATCAGAAAAATGCAAAGTAGCTTAGTCTCTGTGAGGTGTTTTCCCTTATGTGATAGGAGCCAGTTATGGGAAGTTACTGCACATTAGCTGATGGGATGCTATTTCACATTATACCTGAAACTTGTTTGTCTGCCTATGCCATTACTGGCTTTTCAGTATGGAATGTGACAAGCCATGCCTCTGCTGTAGTTGTTTCTGTAATGCATCTGTATTTGCAGGAGCAATCTTTGTTTTTCAGCTCCCCTCTTGATGTCAATAAGGTCTTCCTGGCAAGGGGAGAAGACTGACTTTTCCCTGTGTAGTCAGTGCTGTTGTGTGCATAAAATAAACTGAAGATACAAACATTAAGGTGTGGTAGTTGTAAACATGTTTCAGCTAATGAGAATAAAATTGTCAGATATTTATTTGAAATACTTTATGTGTAATTAGTACATAGTTACAACGACTAGGAAACCTGTTCTGGTGTTAACAGAGGATCAAAAGTGCATGAAAAGCCATTTATTTTATGAAATGTTGATTGGAATTAGGGAAATACCTACTATCTGAATTCATTTTGGCCATGGCGTTTTAGTAATTCATCAAAGACTTTGTCTGGATTTATGGACTGAGCCCCAAAAGGAGTGTGTACAACCAATGCCTTTTAAAAGGCATAGATATGCCCTTCTGTGGCCCAAGCCAAAAGAGTTAAGAATTAGCAAGGTAGGAGAAAGAGATTGGAGCAGAGGTTTGGTACTTGCTCCAAAAAAAGCCTGAACAAGGAATAACCTGCTAGCAGTGGAGACAACTTTACTGTCTGGAGTTCTGATCCTCTTGCCACCTAAACTTGTATCCTGCACAGAGTGAGGATATTTGCTTCCAGCAGACCCCCACTAGAACTGCTGAAGTGTAGATTGATGTCTAGACATCAGTGATGCAATTAAGCACTTGGGTCACAACCGCAGTGAAGTTCTAGCATGCCTCAAACTGCTTGCAAAGGGAGGTGTTGGAGCTATGGCTTGTTGCAGGAAATGGATTGTAGGACAGCTTATAGGATAATTTAATACCTATTTTTTTCTTGACTGCAGAAGTTCTGGATATGGGGCATCTTTTGGGCCAGTATTTTCTTAGCTGCAGCGTTTACCATAGTAGAGCTAAGAATGAACACAAATTTTGCAAGTTATGTAATTGCTCATAGTGCTGAAAAAGTAGCCCTATTTGCCCTGTTCTGCAATGGAATTGTAGAGTGTTACAACAGGATATACATAAGATATTATCCAAAATTGCTGTTGGAAGGAAAGCTAATCACTTATAGCATCTTCAACTTCAGTGATGAGTGATTCAGTATAGCTTTTTAAGAAAAGTAGATTACACTTAATTTTAGAAAAGTAAAATATAAATGTCCCATTACTGTGGAAGCTAAGACATATCCCTGTGGGTGCTAGGCTTCATTTATTGAAAGATTTTTTTTTCAGTGATACATAACTACTTCTGTGTCTGGTTGCCATAAATATGTTGAGTCTTAAGAACAAATGGTAAGAAATTTATATTGTCTTCCCTGAGGGGAGATAAGGATGAACTTACAGAAGTTAAGGTAGACTACAGGGGAAATTAGCAGGCTGCTGTTAATGTTGGTGGAAATTTTGATTTGTCAAACCTGGCCTTGATCCCAAGTGTAAAGGTTGGTCTGATAAATATGCTTACACAGTAGATGTTTTTGCATTTTATTCCACAATGCCGTTTCAGATGTTTCAAGTTATTCTGTTAATCATGTCACTGGCAAAAGCACCATCTTCCCTTTGACTGTGGTGGCAGAAGCATTTCCACAGTGTAGAGAAAGTGTGGCTTCTCCTGTTGCATAATAGAAGTGCTCATGCTGTTTTGGGCTGCTCTGCCCAAATTTGCTTTTGTGAACTGCAGAACAATTTGTAAATGGCAACCAAAGAAATTTAAACATAGGAACCTAGTCCAAATATATTTCATTGATATTTTACTCACTAAATTGAAATTACTAAGTGGCCTTGGGAGTTAAAGCAGTTCTTAAGAACATGATATTAAAGTGCTCATTTCTTTCAATAGTGCTTTTAGATACTGTCTTCAGTTGTAGCCTCATCTGTAAGTGTAAATGAATAATAAGGTGGAGGCCCTTTTCTTTCCATTGTGCCAGACTTTCTTTACTTGGTACATTCATTGCAAATTCTTGATTACCAAACTAATGGTTACCAAACATATCTGAGATGTTATTTGATACATATCTTGTTTACAAACATCTTTTAACATCTTGTGTATGTAAGCAAACATTTCTGATTCCATTGCAGGCATATGTTTTTCTTGCATATAAAAGAAGATCTTCTTGCTGGTAATCTTCAGTGTTCTTCAGAGCATGCAATTGAACTTAGTGCCTTATTGGCACAGATGAAGTTTGGAGATTATAACCAGAACACTGCCAAGTACAATTATGAAGAGTTGTGTGCAAAAGAGCTCACCACTACCATTTTGGAGAGGTAAAAAGAGCACAATGGTATAATCTCCTTTTTGGAGACCAAAAGCATAAGATTTTGTTAGGCCCTTAATTGCTGATGCTATAGTATATCTTGTGTTGTTAAAAAATAATAATTAAGATAGCTTTGGAGATTAAAATACAACCTGAATGTTCAACTAATGTTCTGATTTCAGTTCATTTTTAAGCTCAATTATGAGTATTTTTTTTGTGAAAAGCAAAAGCTGTTGAACTCTAGTACTTGGGGAGATATAGGTATCTAAATACTTGGAGCAGGGTAATCAAACTGCAGGTATGTCTTACACCTACACTTGGTGAAAGAAAGTAACAAGAATTTATCTGGCTTAGTACCCTTACACTGAGAAGTAAACAGGATTCCCAAAACACCTTCATAGCTCAATTTCTGAATATCAAGAAACTTTCAGTGTGTCATGCTTGTCTGTAGATTTTCTTTTTTTTTAGTTATGAACTTAGTGGTTGTTCAGGTAAATATGTTGGGGGGGGGCGGGCATGTTAGTTCAAAAGCCTTGATTACATGCAGCTTTTTAACTTCTAAGCAAATGCACAGTATTGTCTCCTGAACATTCTCAGGATGTTTTGGTAATTCTCAGTTCTTTCCAGTTCATGATTACTGGAAATCTATAGCCAGATAAAGCAGGTCAGGAGCATTTAATAACCTGTTTAACTAGGTCATCTAAAAACCCATATTAAAACAAGCTGCTGACAGTAACGGCACATACTTGAGTTAATTCACCTATCCTTAATCTTTTTATCAACAGCATTATTGCAAAGCACAAGGAGCTAGAAGGTCTAAGTCAAGCTTCTGCTGAATACCAGGTTCTACAGATTGTTACAACACTGGAGAACTATGGGGTAGAGTGGCACTCAGTGAGAGATAGTGAAGGGCAAAAACTTCTTATTGGTGTTGGACCTGAAGGCATATCCATCTGTAAAGATGACTTCAGTCCTATCAACAGGTATGTGCTTTGTGGAACCATTTTCATCTTCCATTTTTCAGAAGTACTGAGCATGCCTCTAGTTTTTACATAAATATACAAAACTGCTCTATGAATTACTAAAAGGAGCTATTGGAATGTAGGGTCTGAGGACACTACCTGCTTATAATCAAGATGACAACTGGCCTTAATACTCTTGATTTCTATATGTATTTTTGAGGGCAGCATCTTCAATCCAGCATTACAGATGATAGTCAGAGATTATTGTAACTTCTGATAAAAGTGCACCATAGTAGTTTGTGGAAAATGCCCTTATCCTCAAAAGCTAAATAACCTTTCCTTTTTATATTCATTTATAGGATTGCTTATCCTGTTGTTCAAATGGCAACTCAGTCTGGGAAGAACGTATATCTGACTGTTACCAAGGAGTCTGGTAATAGTGTAGTTCTCTTGTTTAAGATGATCAGCACAAGAGCAGCAAGTGGACTCTATAGAGCAATTACAGAGACACATGCATTTTACAGGTCAGTATTGCCACTAGAAGAGTCAACTGCTGCTGCTCTTGTCCATAGTATTTTAAGTGCTTAAGCAACCAGCAGTCTGACTGCACTTCAGAAATCCTCTGCAAAATTTCATTGTTTTTGCAGCCTCTACTTTCCTCTTAAGTCCAGAAGCTGAACAGGTTTTTGCTGCTTTCCATTTTGTGGGGTGGGAGTACAAGACAAGTAAGCAAAACTTCTCAGTCTACCACTATGAATAACAGCACTTCAGAACATAAACTTACTGTGTTATTTGATACTTCATAAACAATACATACATTTTTTGTCCCTATCTAAGAGGGAGGATGAGAGAGCAAAGGAGAAGAAAGATCCTGTCTTCCAGAATACGTAGGGGTAGCTCATATGCGTGTGTACTCCTAGCAACTGGAGGAGCCAAATAAAGGAGAAAAGAAGTTATCTGTATGACACCTTCCCATCCCATGTATTCAAATCTTCCTACAATTCCTCTGTCCTTGCTCACATGCCCAGGATTTTGTTTCGTGCCAGCAGCTATCCATTGTCTTTATCCTATTGTTCTTTGAGGTAGGGGTGCTATACTCATTTGTTGATGGCTGATTGTTTTAAACCCCTTTTTCATTCCTACTGTGAGGTCCAACACTGATCAGTAGAACTAACTGTCAAGGACACTTAGTGGTGTTTTCTCTAAATTAACCACCACGTATCAGTTTCAGTTACTTTGTAAGAGAAGAATTGGACTTAAAGCAGAGGAAAGCACATACACTAGGCAAAGACCTGTCCAGCTTCTCAAATCAGATGATTTTAATACAGTTACAGCAATTAACATTAACTAGTTGCCTTTCTAGCCACTGCAGCTAATCAGCAGCTAACCACTGCTTATTTTGTGAGCCTGACGTTAAGCATGTCTTGCGCTGCTCTGTAATTATATGCCCTTGGACTGCTGTTTTGCACTCTTCATACTTTTTTCCAGGCAATTAAAGCATTATATAACTTAGTCTTAATTTTTTGATTGTTGTCTCTGCTTGTAACTTCTGCTGTCCTTTGCAGTTTCTGATTTTAATTTAAGCAGAATTTTAGCTAGGAAATAGCATTTGGCCATAAGGTTAGATCTTGGACCTTAGGCCTGGTGAGGCTTTAGTCCTTGTGTTCTGTTTGCGTTTTCTTTCCTACATTGTCTAGAGAAGTGATATGCCTTAACAGGCTTCTGCAGATCTAATTCTATCACTGAAATACATGACAAGCATGGTTAGGGTAGCTGAAATCTCAGTGGCAAATACAAATGGCTTAATTTAATTCTCTACACTGCATTCACACTGGTTCCTGTATATACTAGTATATAAAGTACTGAGCAGACATTTGGTTAAAGACATTACTTGACTCTATGCTAAAAATTTTTGAGAGCCTGTCTAAAGAAAGAGGTGTTATGCCAAAGACTATTAATTGGAATTCTTTAATGCAGTGTTTGGAAATTACCGTGTAAAGAGGTGTTGCCAAGCTGAATGTGGATTAAGCAAGTGTTGGCTGTTTATATTAGCATAATGCCTTAAGTCCCTTCTATAGGCTGACTCCACTTTATTAGACACTTCGCATTTTTGAAGATGTAAAATAACTGTCACTTCTCCATTTTACACTCTTGAAAGTAGAGTTGTCATGTGAACAATGTTCAAGAGCTTACATATCTCAGACTGCTCTATTTGCTTTAACTTCAGTGCTGTTACTTCAACTTTGGGAACAAATTATTGTAGGGATAGGTTTATTGGTATTAACTGAATTTGCATTTGTCCTATTGTTTTATAGGTGTGACACTGTCACCAGTGCTGTTATGATGCAGTATAGTCGAGACTTAAAGGGCCACCTAGCATCTCTATTCCTGAATGAAAACATTAATCTTGGTAAAAAATACGTCTTTGACATTAAAAGAACATCAAAAGAAGTTTATGATCATGCAAGGCGGGCTCTTTATAATGCTGGCATTGTGGATCTTGTTTCAAGAAGTGACCAAACCCCACCAAGTTCCCCCCTTAAGTCTTCGGAAAGTAGCATGAACTGTGACAATTGTGAGGGTCTTAGCTGCCAACAAACAAAAGCTCTGCAAGAGAAGCTGCGGAAGCTAAAGGAGTCCATGCTTTGCATGGTGTGTTGTGAAGAAGAAATAAATTCGACCTTTTGTCCCTGTGGCCACACGGTATGCTGCAAGACCTGTGCTGCCCAATTACAGGTAATTGCAATGCCATTAAGATGTGAGTTACCAAATATGTGGAAGTTTTGGGTTTCCGTATACTTCACAGTCATGGATTAATATGTTTATGTTGATATTCTAGTAAAACTTACTTCTAAAATTTTGTTTGTGATAAACTAATTCCAAAGAACATTCTGTTTAGATGATGTGTTTGAAAGGTAAGTTTTAGCTGTGCTAACTTAACTTGCGGTGAGGGTAGGAAATAGCTGTATGTTTCTCATGATACCCTGTTTTAAATATGGAGATTATGGAAAAGTGCTCTGTTACTGTGTACATGGAGGGAAGTCTCCAATGAGTGTAGAGACTCTCAAAATATGAAGTAAACTAATTTCCTAATGTTTTTCCTTTCCAGTCGTGTCCTGTTTGCAGATCTCGTGTAGAGCATGTCCAGCATGTGTACTTGCCAACACACACCAGTCTTCTCAATCTGACTGTGATATGATCACCGTATACACTTTAAACCCATCATGTACTTTTTAAACTGCACTAATATGAAATGCAACCATTGATTGTGAAGAAGGCAATCACTCTGGCACCTATCCATGATCAAAAGCAAAAATACTGCATTTTTGAACATAAATATTCTTCATTCAGCATGTCCAAAATGGTTTGGGACATCTTTTGAGAGCAGAAGTGTAATTAAGTCATGTTACCTAAAAGGAGAATAATGTAAAAGTTTGTAGCATGGTGGCGTTGCCAAAAAGCTAGGTAACCCTGGAGAAATGTGGTGTATGCATATTGATATACCCAGCGAGAGCAATGCAGCCTTTTGTTTTACACTCTCTAAATCCTTTTTAGTACAGTCACTCCATTTATTTTAATAGTAAGACTAGCTTTTACAAATATCAGTTTAGTATGGCTCATAGTTTCTGCTTTTAGTAAACTGCTTTAAAGGGGAGAGAACTTTAAAAAAAAAAAAAAAAAAAGAAAATGGTTCTTAAACTGAAGTTACAAGGCTTCATCAAGCAGCTGTGTTTAATTTGGAATTCTGTTAAATAGAAAACAGTTCTGAGAGAATAACTTTGGAAGGGTAGGACAAGTTTGTCAATCTTGAAGTGTTGAGGGTGGGTCAGGAAAGCCTTCTGGTTGGCAGTGTCCCGTGGAAGCACTGTTACGGGACTTCACTCACAATGCTCAGTGGGCAAGGTACTTCCAGGTTTCCCATATCCAGCTTGGCTGGTGGTCTCGGGAGCTGCAGTCAGCTGCCCTTTAAGTTGGCTTTCTTTTTGGAGACTGATTTTAAACTATTAAACATGTACCATTAATTTCTGAAGTAAGGGTTGTGTATAATTTTAAATGCTTTCTTCAGTTAACATCTTTATTGGGTAGGTCATTTCCTGCTAAAACATTTTTAATCTCCACCCCCCTGCTTGGGCATTTTGGGCTCTGGTTTCCTAGTGTATTCTCCAGGGTACAGAGTGAACTAGAGACCATGTTTGGGTGCAATACTGGCTTAATCAAAGCTAGAAAAGTACACTGTCACTTTACTGAAATTTTCTGACTATACTTTTCATATTGCCTTAATGTAGCAGTAATGTGTGTTTATGCATCTGTTTCTTTGCACAGACATTTTGTCAAAATATTAAAACTCTACTTTTTTATGACACATTAGCATATAAACCTTACTCTAAGAGGGTATTTATTTTTTCACTTTGTAAAGAAAATTTTGTTTCCTCATGAAGCAAGAGCTTTGTCCTATATTGTAGGCAACTTCTTTTTATATTCCGATTAATAAAGGACTTTAAAAATCTACCTTGTGTTATTGGTAAGACTTTTAATTTTGTTCTGAAATTCATCTGAGGCATTACTGAACTGAAAATACAGTATGAAGTATTTTCATGTTTACAGTCTTGATTGTTGGGTCATGTTTTAAGAGGTAATGAATTTTCTTCAGGTGCATGCAAATTTCAAGGGAGGGAAGAAAACTGACATAGTATAACCACCTTTGTTCAGGCAGTGTGCTTTTAAAACAGCTGATACATTCCAACTGTAAAACAGCCTCCAGAAATAAACTTTGTGAAGAACTTTCCTACAGTAACTTGCTCTAATATATGGGGTGTATTCCAGTGAGATGAGAGAAAAGATAAAATGCAGCCTGAGAGTAGAGAGTTGGAGTTTCAGCAATCCTGTCTAGGAAAGTTCTTAATTACAGCTGTGTTGGTGTCATCTTTTTTGACTGGAGCTATTCATATTTCCTAACTTATGACTCTGCTTTCACATTCTTGAAGAGATGTGCTTGAGCACTTCCAGTGTGGTCCTCTGGCTTACCCCACCGGTAAGCTGAAGGATGCAAGACAGTGCTGGGATCAGGTCAAAGCTCTCTGGACTCCACGGGGCTCTATTCTGGTGAGTGTGAACTGGTCACTTAACTATGACCTTTTAAAATGAATTTATTGCTATTTAAAACAGATCATTGCAGAGCAGCATGTCCTGTTGTCAAGACGGCTCATTAGGGATTGAAGCTTGAGGCCCTAGACCTAAAATTATTTTAGGCTAGCTCTGAAATACTGCTCATCGGGGAAGGTGGCTGGCAACCAGGCAACGCATTCTGAACACGAGCTGTTTATCTCAATGTCAAGTGCATTAGGCACAAGGTAACTTACCCTTTTAAAGATGAAAATTTCATCTCTCAGCAAGTGGGTGCTACTGAATTCACTTTCAAAGATGGTAAAAGTTCTGAAGAAAAGTTGCATTGTCCCTACATGCCACTTACAGGAAGGAATAGGTATGCAAGTGTTTTCAGAGAAGACTATATTCAACTACTGTACTGGTGTACAATAGTGCTAAAGCAAACCTTCCTTGCTTCCCAAGATTACTTTGTTCTGTGCTAACAGAATTGTGTTAGTAACATCTCATCCATCATCCTATGGCAGCTGGCTGAAATGGATTGTAAATTAATATAAATAGATGCTAATACAGGCATCTGATTTAAAGCATTCAACATGATCAAGCTGTTAAAATAGGCAAGCATTAACTCCAGGTCCTTGTAATTAAATTAGCTGTGTAATTAGACATCCCTAATAAAAATAATTCCAGTAGTTAGACCTCTAATCGAGGTGGGGTTTGACAGGTTATGTGCCATAGGTGGAATTCAGGTAAAGCCTGTGACTTCTGTAAAGGTCTTCTGCCTAGTCTTGAAAAGCTGTGCGGAGGATGGGGCAGAAGGGCCGAGGGACAGGTCCAGACGAGAGCCTGGCCAGTACTGGCTGTATCTGAGACCGCTGGGAGTCTGGTTCTGTGTTGGCAAAGGAGGGCGTGGAGTACAAGCAGAGGCTCATGGCTTTTCCTGTGAGGAGGGGTGAGATCAGTGTGTTGGTGTGCTCCTCAACCAGCATGGTTTTAGTGGAATGCTATTCCCTGTTTTGAGAATGGAGCATGGGGTAACCTCTTCTGAACATTGCAAATCACTAAAAGCCTCGCTTGGTTTATATGTAAGATCTAATAGGATGCAAAACAATATAAGAACAGCTTTGATATATTCACAGGCAGCTTTCTTCAGAAGCATTGTTTGAAATGGAGTTGACCATGCTACGCTAGAAAAGTTTTGCTTAACCATCCAAAACTGCTGYGGTATGTGTTCCTCAATGTTTGCAGTTCAAGTATGCTGTTTCTTATAAGAAGTACTGTGTCCAATCCACGTGAGCTGCCAAGAGCTGTGAGGAGTGTAAAATAAACAAAAGGAAATCTTGAACTCCGCGTGCCATATAGCCATACTGCGGAAAGAACCAGGTCTTGTTTGCCAAAGTGCTGTTCTTTCTCCTAAGAAGCTTTGTCTGAAGGTTGTAATGGATGGCAGCAGGKAAAAAACAAAACCCCAAAACAAAAAAGACAAACAACAGAATAGTTTGTGGGAACAACTGGAGTTTGTGTCCTTTACACTTCTTCCTCAGGAGGGGGAGGATTGATCACAAAGCTTCATTTGGTGCCTCTCGCACCTTATGTTAGTGTGTCTGTGCATATCAGGCACTCGTAATGAAGCCAGCTCGGGTACTGGTATTTGCTACCCAAAGCTAGTACAACTTGGCAAGAAAACTCAGAGAAAATTCAGTTCTCATTTATCTTCAAAGTTGCAATACAGCTGCTGTAATCCCATCGGGTGTGTGCAATGTCATTTTAAAAGGCTATAGTCTCAAGTTTCTGCTACAAGTACCGAAATGGGAAAAACTCGCCTTCGGAGGCAACGTGGCTTGCTGGGTAAATTCAAGAGCAGGAGCCCGGTTAGTCACTTGGACCTCCTGATGGTAGAACAGCATTCAAAAGTGGCCGTGTGGAGAGGATTGCAAGTAGGAGAATTGCAGGGGAGACGTTCTTACTAAAATACTGTTACACTTAAACGTTATTAATAAACAAGACAGGATTTAGCAATAACTACACCTGCACTGCTAGGGCTGGGAACTCCCAGCCCTTCGCTGGTATCTGCCTGGCTTTCATCCTCCCTTCGCTAGATCAAGACCTCTTTTACGGAGAGCTCAGCCTGCGAGGGACTACAAAGGCAGGCTGTTGAGATGCATCAAGTTACAGCTGTCACAGGTCTATCCTCCAGCATGTAGTTGCTCATTTCAAGGTACATACAAATGTTAAAACGCTAAAGAACTGTAGAATGAAGGCTTCTGTATTTTTAAATTATTTTGATTTCTTCCCCAAGTGCCATAAAAGCACGTACACAGCAGCATTCATCTATTTCAAGATTTATTTCCTTGCTGAATCGGCACTGTTGCGTTCCTAATGGAATGCCCTTGGGGGAAAATTCTCATCCGTCAGCCTACGCTATTTCACTTCACAGCAGCACACTGGCATGTTGATCAAAGACAGGGGAAAATTACAGCTCAGATTTCCCGTGTACGGTTTTAAACAACAAACTTTCCGTGGAGTGTTAAAATTACAAACTGACAAATCTTAGCTTCAGTAATGCCTGGTCAAATATCCTTCTTGAATTCCCCCCCACCCATTTTCACTGAAAGCATGCTGTAGTGCCAGGTAAGTGCTTCGGTCGCCTTTGTGCCCATGGATTCAGCCAGCAGGGGCCTGTTAAAAGAGAAAGTAGCAACTAACAAATGGGTTTAAAAGTAAGAAATCTCGGCAAAATTGTGGAGGGGAAAAAAACACGACCGGGGCAGACTGCCAGAAGAGAGGCGGACTTTCCACGGCAGGGCCTGAGTGCAGCTTTGCTGGAAGAAGCCCGGGCAGGGAGCTCCCAKGTGGCTCCTGGTGCAGGGGCCAGGGATGCGGCTGCTGCCAGGACAGGCAGCCTGGCAAGGAGCGCCGCTGGCCCTCAGCAAGGTGGAAAGCGGTCTGGGAGAGGCAGGACAGGGCCGGTGAGCTGCTGCCGGGCCAGTAACTCCACAGGGAAACTCCCAGTGGAGTACACTCCCAGCAGGCCACAGCCAAACCTCCCTGTCTGCAAGGAGCTCGTAACATCACACGACTTCAAGGTAAACTGTCAGCTGGAGCCCCTTGGTTCAACACTTCCTTCAACAGTACTGGGTGGTAAAAGCGATCRTGGTTCTGGGTCTTCTCGTTTCCTGCAAAGGGTGGTGTGAGCTAGGAAGAGGCGCCAGGAGTAACACCGAGGAAGGGCTCTCAGAGCCCCAGCTAAAGGAATCACTGGTTGGTGCAGTAGTGGGAAAACACAAACTGTGACAACTCTGAAAACTTAGTGGGAATCGTGATTCCTTCCCGTGTGAGAGCGAGATGTGAGGGATCCAGAGGAGGGTATGGGGCTGGTGCTCCCCTGTGTGCAGAGATGGTGAGCAGGGTTCAGCGTGACCTCCTGTTGTGGGGGCTGGCCAGCGGCTAGCTTTCATAGCACTCGTGCGTACACCAAGTTCCTTGAAGAAAAAGGTCAAGCAAACAAACCATAGCAGCTTTCCCAGAGCTTAACAACAGGTCACCCACTGATTTCTTGCCAACTAAAATGCAGAATCCTTTTCAGATGCTTGGAGGCTGGGGGAGGGYGAGACAAGAGTGGGAGGGGAATCAATCTGTCCCTGAAAGCTGATGCCTTTCTCTGCCTTCACTTTGACCCTCTCCTGAGTGACCTGAGTTAGCCTGTCCACTATTTGCTGACCGTTCCTCATTCCTGAAGATGATTCTGTTCTCTCACCAGTGATTTCTGGGATCCAGGCTCTGAAGCCAACCTTTCTTCTTCTAGCAGCTGTCCACATAAACTCTGCTCCAGGAAAGAATGGGACTTTCTTTGGCCAACACCATCCAGTGAAGATCTCTCTCTCTCACACACACTCTCTCACACACATACACTCTCACACACACCCCTCTTTCTGTGTCTTGTCAGGAGCACAAAGGGCACCATCTCCATTTGCAGCAGCAAGAAAAAAATCAGTATAAATTAATCTTTCTTCTTACCATTGGGGTGCCTAAACAAAAATGTTTGTCTCTAGCTACCCTTTCAGGGTCACTTAGTGGTTACAATGGGATTAACTAGGTGTGCGTATGTGTGAAGGTGTTTGGCATCTCTATTTTTATCCAGTAGTTGGTATCTAGCTTCTCTGCTTCTTCAGAGCAAATCAATGCAGGTAATGATAGACAGTAACATGGCAACTTTTTACATAAACAGGCTTGCCAGAGCCAGATCTTCCTCTTTCCTGCCAGAAAGCTGTTTGTCTGAGGAATCCATGCATCTGGCACCAAATTCCCATCATAGCACTACAACTGCGGGAATTACAGAGACATTGGCAGCTCATCTGAAGAGACAGTATTTGTTTTCCTTGTTTAGAACTATAAATAGTCAATAGAGGACTCTCATTCAAACAGTATTGATGATTGAAGTAAACCAGGCACAGAGACACGGCCAAAAATTGGACTTCCGCTCCAAAGCTGACCCAACTCTTGCTTCAGAAGCTGAAGTTCCAAAAGGGCAATGCAGAAAGCACGTGCCCAGCAGCAAACTGTTTGCCTATGTCGTTGTTTGAACTGGAATTTTTTAAAACACCTTCAGCTCTGCTGTGGTTTGAGCGGCTGACTTCCTCCTCTGCCTCTCAGAGATCCACAAAGTGAAGCAATACTGAAGCGTCCTGAGAGCACCCTGTCTGGGGGCAATGCGCTGACAACACGCTTGTTACTCTTGAAGGGCAGTTGCAGGGTCTTTATATTTAGTACACTGAAAGTGGTGCTTTGCCACCTTGTCACATGGGCTCTCCTGCCCTGGGGGACACGTGCATTTGAACCTCCCCTGGGGCTGAAGAAGTAAATGACCGCAGTTGTTCTATTCCCTGGGTGAACAATCCCTCTGCTACAACAGGAGGAAGAAGAGGACCATGTCTTTCTTCCCTGATCTTTTTAAAAGTAAAAGAGAGAGAGAGGAAAGATTGCTCAGTTTCTGTTTTTAAGAATAATTGCCAGCCTCTTCTTGGAGGAGACATTTGAGACTGGTAGGAATGCCACAACGGACACCGTTGCCCAAAAGACCATGATCCTTGGGTAGGTTCCCAAGTGCCCAAGTGCTGGCATTTCCCCCTCAAATCCTGTTCCTACCAGAAGGATTTCCCTCAAAAACAACTGCCATGTCCTGCAAGCCAGGGTCATTATTGCAAACAATAGTTTCTCTATGTGGCAGGGAGCTCTGTAGTGATGGAAGGAGGCAGAAAAACACCAGAAACAGAGCACAATCTAATGAATGTAAAATCAGCAGCATAGCTGTAACTCGTCCTGAAAATCATGTCCTTGAGCTAGAGGAGAACACATGACTGTGGAAAGAGGAACCAACAAGGGTAAGGAACAAGTGACAGGAAGAGAAACGGCAACTCCCCAAAAATGAAATACATTGCTGTGGTTTTTAATAATAAATGGCACCATGTCATATGTTTCTTTCCTCACTCTTGGCTATGCAAATGTTAAATTAACAACCCCAGGCTGCCAAAACCTTCTTTATCTAATACCAGTCACAGCCACAGAGAAACAACGTTGCTTTGGTGGTGCAGATAAAACCCTCACAGCTAATCCTCAGCCGAGTGTGTTCTCCCTGCATTTCTTCTAAAGACTCAAGTCCTTTACGACTGCACTGGGGCATATTTTTCCTTGGAGCCTGTTCTTGCCCAGCCTGTTTGTGAAAGGGTTACAGCACTGTTGTGCGAAACACCTTGCAGCTTCACCACCACCTTGCTGGATACCTTCAAAGAAGTATTATCCATGCGCAAGGTGATATTTCAGTCTCTTAGGACTTTTTCCCTGTTCCCCCACACGGTTGCAAACTCCCTTTTCTATGTCCAATGCAGCTCTATCAAAATACATTTCTCCTAAGTAAGGTTAATTTGCATGTGAAAATTTACTTTGGTAGGGTGTTTTGTTCTAGCAAAATGAATGTATTCAACGGGAAAAAAGATGGATATCTTAGTGAAAGGGTATTTTTCTTTGTAGCTCTGGCCAGCTTACGAAAATTGTCATAAGAATGATGTCTTCAAGTGTTACATACCCTCAAAACAGACTTAGACATTCACACAGGCACACACAGTTTTTGCTTCAGTGCAAACATGAAAAGTTTCAGTTGCAGGAAAAGGCATTTTTGGAAAGTTTTGCAGGTTGTTAAACAAGCAGCTATAATGGAAACTGTTCTGCAAATTCAGTGATAATTCTATCACCAAATCATCACCAGATTGAAACTTCACCTTCAGCTTCCACACAGCATCCAGTGTAAAGCTCTTCTACCCTGAGTTACGGCTTCTGCTGTGTGTTTTGTTACCTCTCATATCCCGCACGGCATTGTCTTGTTTCTGAAGATGTGATGTTCTGGCTTCACATCTGAAAATGTAATGTTCTGGCTTCACCATGGCCTTCTGCCCTCCACAGCCACCAATTTATTTACCTGTAATCTCCTTGTTCCCCCCCTCTCCACAAAGCCCTGCCCTGCTTATCTCTGCTGGCTCAGCCTCATGTTTCAGATTGTCCTTTTCTGCACTCTTGACTTCTTGAACCCAAACCCCAGGAGCACACCAGTTTCCTCAACTCTAAATCACCTTCTGTCTGCATGCTGCTATATTCTTTGCTACATAGCAATATTTTCCCTACTCTTCATTTAAGCCAAATCCCCAAATCCCTACAGTTACCTATAATCTTTTGGTTCTTCCTACAAATTGCCTGTCCTCCCTGATCTTTTGCCTTTTTCACAAAGGACGTTGCTGCATTTTTTAAAACATGAGCTGCCACAGTGTGGGCACTTGGATTTCTGATGAACTGAGTATCAAAGAAGCAAAGGACAGCTGGCCTTCCAGATGAGTAGTCCAAAAATGGTGATGCTGCTATATCTTTTTGAGGAAAAAGCCAAATAAGGACCTAAACTACTGTCAGTAATTCTGGGATTTTGCTAGTGAGGTTCTTGACTCTACAAAGGCTTTGAGAGGAAACATGTCTGTAGCTAACTCATCCAGGACACGAAATAATTTACAGCAATGTTTCCTGCACAGTCTCCAATAAATGAGAGTTGCTAATTGTTTAATCCTCCTAAACTTTTGTTTCTCTCTGCTGTTAAGTGACTTAGCCTGCAGCAGACACCAGTCTAGACTGGAATTTTTGGTTCTTAGCCATCTGCCTGACAGTCTTTTTGTGATACATGTATTTCCTCTTAATGATCTTCTTATTAGGTACCACAGTTTGCCACAAAAATAGGGCCAAGTCCGAGGCCAGCCTTTGAGCTCTCTATACTTCGGTCCTGGCTTCAGTCTCTAAGGGGCACTGCAGTGAAACCAGATAAACCTCCAGTTTTGGAGTTCAAAGCTGAGACTGCCATCTGGATCAGGATCTCAGCTGCATGGTTCGGGCATGTCTCTTGTTTTTGTTAAATACCAAGACATGTTCTTTCTCCCTGACACTCATTCTTTCCCTCCGGTTTGTAGGTTGAAGAATCAGGTAATTACTACCCCAGGGTTTCCATCCTCTGGAAAATGCTGTGCCCTCCTACAAAAGATAGGTCTTTCTGTTAAAACAGAAGTGTTCACAGTGGGCGGGTTARCTTTGCTTCTTGCCATGTGTTTGTTTCTCTGTAAAACGAACATTTCCTCCAGAGCTGCTTAAGGCTAAGAGAGGTGAGTCATAAGTCTCACTTTACTGTGCAAGTCTTTACATGGACATTAATTAGGATGAGAGATCAGTTATTCACTGAGCTTCGTTTTCCTTACCCCACCAAACCATACATTGCCGTCCATGCTGCTATGACCAACTGGACTCCCAGTTTCTCTAAACTGCTGTTAACCCAGCTGGACTGTGTAAAAGTGGCATATCTGAAGCCCAATTTCATGGTGACAGCAGCATAATAGGACCTTCATCTCAAACATAAGGACTGATGCAGTTATGTCTTTGTCTGGACATGGCCCCTGCTGGCATTTTCCTTGGCACAAACACAGTGTAATGCCAAACTGCCACAGGGAGTAGCTGGCAGAAATGGAGTGTGGCAGCCTCTGCTGCTCCACCTGGACAGTCAGGCTTCTTTAGCCGTGCAATGGGATTAGAGAAATAAATGGCTCAGTTTTATGAAAATTAAGCCTCAGGTTGCTCACGGGCTCCTTGCTGGTTGCTAATGTGGCTGTCAGTTGGGTAAAGCTTGAGTGAGGATCATCATCTCTTGGAGCAGAAAGTCCTGCTTTTCCTCCTGGCAGGTTTGCAGTGGGAAAGGAGCATTGGGAAACTGCAGGGAAAGGACCAGGAGCCTTTTTGCCAGGGGGAGGCGAAAGCAAAGTGGGGCATTTGGAAAAGGCCCACAAGAGATGAGTGCATCAGCTCAGTGCGGGAAATGTGCTGTGGGAGATGTACCATACCATGGTCCCAAAGCTCAGAAAAAATGGTCCAGATGAAGAAGGACATGGGGACACCAGTATCACCTCCCTTGGCAGTTTTGTCAACAGGTTGGTGAAAGTCAGAGTGAGATGACTACAGAGACTGTGTGTGCACAGCTGCATGTATATATGACTGCTGTTGCTAGTGCTACACCTCTGGTTTTAAAACACTGTACAGCTGCTCTGACAATAATATTTGAGTGATTTCCTCAGGTCTCTTTCCTTTTAAAAGCAAATGATTTAAAAATCATAAGATGTATTTGACATCCTTGATTGCATCCCAATCTAATGAGTTAAGAGTCTGAACAACAGCTCAAGGAAACCAAAGGAAATTTTGTATTACTTGCAGATGACAACTGCCCAGAAAATGGAACGGGCACTAAGGAATAAGTGAGACGGAAAGAATCTGATCCTCCTCATTAAACTGCTCACTCTTCAACAACAGATGGTGTGTTTGCGAGTGTTTGCCGTTAAGAAAGTCAGGGCCCTGGACCAAAGGGAAAATAGAAGCCACATTTAACTACTTGCATATGTTGACTTTTGGAATCATTTCCAGTCAGATATAACGTCAGACATCTATACACTGACCCCTTGGTTTTGTTTGCCTGTGCTCTTTCATTTGTTTGTCATTATGTTTGTCCTGTGACCCAACACAACAGCAAAATGTTCAGTATTGTTTTACCATAAATAGCAAACAAGCTCGGACAACTACTTAAAAGAAAAGAGAGCTGCAGCTCATGGAAGATTTTGTGCAGCAGAGACATTTTAATATACGCAGGCGGGAACAATTATTATGTCTGCCTCTAACTCTATTCAAATAACTATGCCAATTTGCATCACTCAGAATTTATTTTACTGTGTTGCCTGTCTGTTTCTGATGATGGAGGTTTTTTTAAACCTCAACTAAATTTTCTAAGAATGATGCTACGGAAAAATATGTTGTTTTGCCATCCTAAAAACTCTTGCCTACGCAAAACCCTTGTGTGTTTACCATCCAGATCATATAGATACATGTATCCACATATATCTATGTATCTGTGCATATATATTTTATCCAGTTGTGGTTATTTTTCTTCCTACCCTGCCTCATTCAAATGGCTCTGACTTGGAGAACTTGTTAGTGTTGGGGAGGGAGAAGAAAAACGGCTTTATGCTTAAAGCAGCAATTCTCAGCATTGGAGAGCTGGATTTGAATTCTGCTTTTACGTGGAGTTCCCATACGATGCCAGCCATGTGATGTAGGATGCTTTTCCCAGCTGGTTGTTAAAACACATTTACACTGCAGATTGCTGTCATGAACCTGCAGGGCAGCTTCTATACTCTCCCACGAGTACCTGCAGCAGGCCAGCACTGTCCTGCCTGGCACTTCCATCTAGCAGCCCCCTTAGGTTGTCTTCTGCTCCCAGATCCTACTCTGCAGACACGCAGCATCAAGGGGAGAGAGAAATTGCCTTTTGTAACTGGATTTTCAGTCAGATCTGACCAAAGTCAGATTACATCTGAACCAGTGCTCTAATCACTGGGCTGTTTGATTTAAGCATGTATGTCAAAATGGATTTTCCCCTGCCTCTGTCAGTACATTTCATCTTATCTTTGCATTAGGAATTTCTTCTGTATATTTTCTGCTGAGCTCTCTGATTCTTCTGTCTATGCTACAATAGATTGAAATCGGTCTCGGATGCAGGGAGACATATTCCCCCTTCCACTCCATGCACATCTTGTACATATGCCCTCCCAAGAAATGGAGACAACGTGCAAAATGGTTGCTGCTTTGATTCCCTCAGGTCCCGCTATCAGCACACCAGCAGTGTCTGTAGCTCCTCTTCCAAGGTAAGCAGCGCAGCAGGTCAAAGAGCATTCCTTCCCCAGAAGAGAGCTGGGGCTTTGCTTTGTCAGGATGAGCTCCCCCTGCCATCCGTCACAGCCTGGAACCCACCACCCCATTAGTGATGCTAATGGGCAAAACTGACAATTACTTTGGCAAGGCTGTGCTAGTACAATTTACTATGGAGTTTGGCTCATGTATTACCTGCTGTCACCATCAAAAYACATTCTTTAATATTAGATGAATCCCAAAGGTGTTCCTGAAAGAATAAAAAAAAAAAATCAGGCATGTGAGGTGACAGATGTACTGTCTTAATGGAAGCAGCAAAATTATTTCAAATAAAATATAACATTGAATCTCACTCTTCTATTCCACTGTGAAGCAATGGGAAAATTATCTTGTAAGCAGGATATTTCTAAGATTTTTGAAACAGCTTCACAGCCTCGCCCCTGTCACAGATACTGTCAAATTGGCATACTGTATACCTTGAAACGCTGTGCACTGCACAGCCATAAATCCCACATGGATTTATCCAGCAGGCTTAGTGTCATTAGCCCCTGTTATAGACAGGTTGCGGTGCTGAATGAGCGCATAGCTTGACAGAGGTCATATAAAGTAGCAAAGACTGTGCAAGAGAGCACAGGTTTCATAACAGCCTCTCATTTTCTGAGCGTTGCTGGGTAAGCAGCCTGGATGCAATGCTCTCTTGCTATAATTTCCTTTTGCCTTCAACCATTTCTATTGAGAATGCATCTGTGCAACATTCTGGGAAGCAAAAACATTTATCAGGCATTTTGTTGTCTGTTTTCTGACCCCAAAAAAGCTACCTGTCATTTTCCAGAGTCATTGCCAAATCTCAGTGTGGCTGTTTTTAATATTCGTTGTAATGGTGTTAATGTGTTTGCTGACCGAGCACTCCTAGCCTGTGCTGACCGCTTGGAATTCAAAATTAGCACAGTAATTATATTTCACATGCTACTGGTCGATGGGAAATTTCACCTCGCTTGTGAATTTGCATGTTCTGAAATAGGTCGGAGAAGCAGATGGCTTTGAAAGAAGAAAAAAAATAAAAAGGGCTAGGAGTCAGTCTCCTGTTTTGCTTATTAGATTAAGCCCTTTCCAACAGGGTGAGTGCTCACATCCAGTTAGGTGGTTCACTAACGCTGACTGAATCATGAAGAGTGTCTCTGGAATTTTCCTAGAGGGTGTTTTCTGGGTAGCTTCCAGGAGTATTTATGCACAGTGCATCCGGAAGCACCGGCTTGTTATTCGCTGCGACTCCATCAGGGAGTTGGAAAAGAGCAGCAGATGAGCCTGACATCTAAGAATCTGAGGGCAGAAGAAAAACAGTCTTCCATTACCATGATGCTGAAGCTGTAATTAAATATAGGTGTTGCCAACTGCAAGATCTGTCAGATAACTGAGCAAACGTATCTCTGGGAAAGCAACCTTGGCCTGAGGTATTTTTCTCACTTCTGTGGACACAAGAAAAAGTACCAACATCCCTATTCCAGCCCTTCTTTGATTATCATTTCAATCCCAATAATTAAGGGCAGTCTCAGTAAGTTAAAGTCCCTCAAGGAACACGAACAGGAGCCCACCGTGTTCCTCCAGTGTTTCAGCATGTTTCAGCCTATTTTCCCACATACTATGGTGGGCTAAAAGACAAATAAAAACATTGCAGGGACACACAACCTACTTCTGCGAGTGCTTTCATGCTGTGTGTTGTACGGATTTGCCTCTTCCTGGCTTTCTGTTTTCTCTTTTACTTACCTTCCTTCCTATGTACCCACAAACACTTGATTTATCTCTCAGTTTAATAACATCAACAAAAAAGAACACAGTCGCTTTAATGACCAGCTGTATTTTTGGAAGAAGCCAACAGTCATGCATAGCCAACTTGAATGCGGAGTCTCTTGCTCAGCGAAGAGGCAGTACCATATGGAAACCTGTCATGATGCCTCTTTATGTTACCTCTCCACTATGAAATGTATTCAGAACTATCACATGGCCACAATATCTCTGCAGATAAAACTGCACCGCCAGCCATGGATATCTGGAGACAACGTGTGGGCTCCTGATACGAAGATGCAAGTCCTTTCCACATACGCTGAAGGAGAATCTCTGCTGGCCTTTGGCTGAACACAGGCCATGCTTATTAGGTGACTGACTATGGAGTTCAGAGGTACTTAAGTACCAAAATTAAGGCTTTTAGTTTCATGTGTGATAAATTCACCTGGATATGCCAACGCTGTAATACCCTCTTTTTCTTTCCTCAAAGCCTGCAGGAGCAAAACACTACATGATTTTTTCCTGATCGTTTCTTGTGCTCCTGCCTGTATGCGACAGACAGAGCTCACATGAACAACCATGTGTATGTAAAGAAGTTCCTGGGAAAAGCCTAACCCAAGAACTGAATTTTGTTTGTCAGTCAGAAAGCAATTAATTATAACACCATTTTCCTCTCTTAGGAAATGAGCTCCACCATCTGACTACCTGAAACAGGTCTGAATGCAATGCTTACAGATCTCTGCCCATCAATAGCACCTCAGTCTCACCTAAGCTCAGCCAAAAGCCAGAGGCTTTTGTGTGTGCTGGTTTATCTGTGCTCTAATTTTATGCTAAGCATCGCAAATATCAAGAACTGATTGTTTATTTATAATTAATGGGGTTTTTTTCCCAACACTAAGCAATGAACTTCTTAATGACATTCAAATCAACTGTACATTGAGATGGAAACGGAGGATTCTTTTCATAAATACATCAATAATCCTTGTTAGTGGCAGCCTGATGGCTTGCCTTGTCTGACAATCCGCTCACAGTGTATGTTTTCTTGTTTTGTTATTTTGATTGCCATTTGATTTATATATAGAAAAAATAGTGTATCAATGTACAAAGAATGTATCCATGTCAAATGACTAAATCATGAGGTCGATATGAACCGCAGAACAATAGGATGCCTTGAGTAATTCATCTTAACATCAGCCTTGAAGAATGGATAAAAATATCTTACAAAATTCACAACAAAAGTTATCTAGGAAAAATGTGACATAATGCTGGCAGCAAAGCCATGTAAAGAAAAAATAAAAGGAGAGGGAAAAAAAGGAAGAAAAAATCAAAGGTACTTGATGCTGCATCTCAGGTTCTTCTGCCCTCGTAATTGTTTCCAATGGACTGTGACTACATTGTTCTTAAATTTTTCAAGGAGCTTAATTCTTCCATACAGCAGAAAGGCAAATAAGACTATAATAATTATTCATGCTGTACAATCATTTCACTATATTTAACGTTGTAGCTAGAGCAGATCAGAAAAAATTATAGCGATGTTTTTGCCCTTTTCTTGGAGTCTATTTTTCATGGATAGGATTCCAGCTCAGTGATTTTTGGACAGAGGCCAGGCAGGTTTTGATCTGCCACCTTACCTACAGAAGCAGCCTGCAGCAGACCCAATCACAGCCCCAGCATCCCAACCCCTCATGGATGACTGTCATCTCATGAGAACGGAACAAGACCTGAAGGTTTGAAGTCATATTTACATTCTTGTGAGAACAAACAGAAGAGGTTGAAAATGAGATTACCCTGAAAGATACCTGGATGCTTTGACTGTATAAAAAAGTGATGGGTATCACTGGCAGCCCGTATAAGACATTTCGTTGAGAAACCAACAAGAACTGGAAGAAGAAAGATAATACTAATTTGCAGAGATTTCCTATTTTAAGGGTTTGTGCAATCTAGAATGACTACACCCACGGCAGGGTCTGCTGGTGCAGAGTCACCCAGACTTTTGCTACAGGTCCAGAGGTCTGGCTCAAAACTCATGCTAGTCCCATATGGACTAGCTATMMTTGCCTTCTTTAGGTGGTGAATCAAAAGCAGCTCAACATGGTGCTATCATACCTCTAGCTGTCAGCTGGAGAAACTAGCTCACCTGGACCATTTGGCCTGATGTGTCACCAGTGTGCAGGATGTGCCTTCTCAGTGTCGTCAGTGTTCAGAATAATGACAAGAAGACAGAGTATGGAGAAGCTCTGATGCATGAAGCACAGAGCAATCATAAAGCATACAAATGCAATTGATATCGCAAATAAATCAGCCAGTCTCCTACTGCAGAGTTAGGGAAACACTGAGCATCTGAAGCATATCCAGCACAGTGCTCAGCTCACGAGGAGTGCTCTGGCCTCATAAAATATTTGGGGACTGGAGCATATGCAAGAGGCAGGACAGTAAATATCACTGCTTTTTGAAGAGAAATCCAGTGCTTAACATAGGCAAAGTAACAGCAGACAGGAGCTACTTACGCTCAGCTACTCCCCAAAATTGGAGCTATCCTTACCAAACAGTTCAGACCGCAAAACATTCAGGTGAAGAAGTGGCAATGTTAGGGTTTATTGAGGGATACAAGAAGGCAGGGCCACAGTTATGCACCATTGCCTCTGCCGGTGACGCACAGTTCAAGCCACACCGAACTCTTCATCACCCAGAGTTCAGCCCGAGCAAGGCTGGCATCAGTGGTTTGTGAAGGCAAAGGACATGGATGACCAGGCCTCGCTCTTCAGTAGTGTAATTTCTAGGGCTCCTAGCCCAGATTTTACAGGCCTCCCTGCATAGTAGTAACAGTGCTAACTGCTAATTTATTTATATTAAATTCCTAATTTATTTTTGGTTTTCAAATGTCATAGAGAAAGAGCGAATCAGTCAGTCAGCAAGACTGACACACAGCAAATACCTCCAGGGGAGACAGTGATCTGTACCATTGCTATTGACTTTGTCTGACTTGATTTGACAGTCTAGGCTGCTTTTTTCCCTTCTGCCTTTTGCACAAGGAACATCGAGAGCTTGAATTCATCTGGTTTCATGCAGGGTGCCATCTGATCATCCCCAGGCATGTGGTTTGAAGCTCTCTGATGGACGGGTCATAGGTCCAGAGCCTTATATCCTCATTGGGAGCTGGGGCATGTTTGATGCATATCTGGAGTAGAGCTTTCGGTGCAGTTTCTTTCAAAGGAAGCCTAGTTCCCATGTGCCAAGCAATTCTGTGTACCAGAAATGGGAATGACGAGGGGGTTCATTTCAACACTACGCTACTGTACCACATCAAAATGCAACTGTAGATACAGCCACAGATAAGGCATTTCATGTTACTAACCATACATACTAACCATGTATGTGATCACATTGTTCAACCTTATCTATCTGAAACAAGAGCAAATAACAAAAAAGGACTCAGATTAAGGACTGTGCTCTTTGGAGATGTCTTTATTTCCACCAGGTGACATCTGTGACATGGGTGATTTGGAAATAGTGTGGAGAAGCCTGAAGGAGTAAAATCTAGAAAAAGCATGGAAATTACCTTAGTAATAAGCATTCAAGAATCTCTCCAGAGCTTCTTGTAGTTTATGAATATTAATGGACTTTGTGAATTTTATTGTGTTTTACAGGCTGCAGCCTGTTTGTGAGAAGTCCTTGCTCTAGAGGGAGTTAGGGTTAGAGTTAGAAAGAGGCACGTGAATGGGATATTTCTTTCCTTTGCAAAACCCCTGTCAAGGCATGTCAAGCTGCCTGTTCGCAAACATACTTTGCTGGTATTTTAAAAATGTTTATTTGTTTAACAAGAAACCTTCTTTTGAATGACAATTTCATTTGAGTCTTTCATCACATTTTTACTTGTATTCCATCCCAGAATAGCAGTTGGGTGTTGCAGGATATTTCGATTCTATTTCTGAGTTGGGATCTTATTTATTTTTCAGAAATTCTTGAACATAAAAGGTTTGGGTTTTTTGAAACATCAGTTATCAAAAACCAAAGTGTTTCCTCAGTCTGCTCCTCACTTAAGTGTCCAAGCAGCTGGCTCCTCACCTGGCCATTTCCCCATGCAGCCCACTTGGAAAGAGGGGAAAGTGCGTAGCTGGGAAACAGAGGATGTAGGCAGGTATTGCATGAAAAACTCTGAGATTTTGTTCCAGAATAAGAGGAAGAAGATGAGCTTTCAAAATCTTCATCTTTCTCATCACAGAGAAATTCCTGTTCCCTTCTGAGTTATTTATAAGAGAGTCCCTGTAAAAATGCCCCCTAATGGCTAACTGACCTCTGCAAAAAAGCAATTGATTTTGCAGAGGGATTTTGTCTGGGCTGTTGTGTTAGCTTGGGGTCTCAGTCCTGCTAAGCCCAAACTCCCCATTGCCCATGCTGCCTACCTGCCGGCTTATCGCCTGCATCTAGGCTTGAGTGAGCCGGTTGGCTTTCCAGGCAGGAACACAGATATAAAAGACTCTTGCCCATATATTACTGCAGGACACTATTACCTCTTTATAATTCAAGTGTTTCCTCTGGATCCAAAAGAAGCCAGCAATACAGCTGAACAGGCACTATTTGGGGTGAGAGGTCTGAAGGAAATAGGGCAGGCTACACTGGCACTCAGCAGGAGCTCTGCCACACTACAGCTGCTTACTGAAACGAATGAGAACAGTCAACACTAGCTCATTGCCTTTGATCTTTCTTTGTAGGTAATTTATATGAGTGTTTCTGGCTTTTGTGTGCTCTTGAGCATGACACTGGTGGGCAAAGGAGCTCAGACTGCAGGCTGACTTTTTATGCCACGGAAGAGAAAGAAAGCTCACAAAAAGCTCCAGGTAAAACCACATAATCCAGCATGTGGAAAATGGGGAAGGATAAACAGCTGAAATCAATGACCTTTAAACTTATTTCCAATGCTCAGCAGTTCTTGCTGTGTTTTGTTAAGTATAGACGGTGGCAGGCAGGAGTTTGGGCAGGACTGAGCCATGATTCAAGGCTATAGTGAACACCACGTAAATCCTGTATCCCTGTGCCTCCCCTAGCAGGATCAGGCCCTGGTGCTCATAGCTAGGTCCTGAATCTATAGACAGCCTGAATTTGATCTCCATTCTTCCACAGCAAATTAATATACTTTCATGACATTCCAGAGCCCAGAATACCCATTTTAGAGCTAAATTCCTGAGTGTTTGTCCTCTTTCCTCAGAGGGCCTGACATGTCACATTGCTTTCCCTTGTGAAGGCAATTATGCTTTGCAAAATGAGTATAAAATGCTGGTCCTGATACAGTTGTGGTTTATACCCACTGAGCAGCTCTGCACAGTTGTTACAGGCATGATGCTGAACTTGGAACTTCTGGCTTTGCCCTAATTTGTCCTTTTACTTCAGGGCAATTCCTCCCCTCATCTTGGTTTTTTTCTTCTTCAATTCTGTATTCGTTTCACCCCATTTGGACTAAAAAGCTTTCAGGCAAATGCTGTCTCTTATTATATGTTTGTAAAATCAGGCCCTCAGCTGAACTGCTGCCCTTACGAGCTATTACAATAGCAATAAGAGTAAAAATTAGAATATTTGCACATCATGGAAACCCCAGTGGTAAATCCAATTCATGAACTATAGTGCTCCTGATGATGCCTACAATTCTGTGTTGCTTCAGTTTCATGGAGCTACCTATACCTAGACAGTTTTAATGTACCCATCCTGGCATAAGCAGTTTTCTTCCAAACTCACCAGCCACCAGCTCTTTTCCTGTCAGGATACACCCTACTGGTACTGAGCAACATCTCCAGAGTCGCACATGACATCGACTGCCTGGGAACAAGCAAAATTGCATCTCCCTAATCCTCAAAGCTTGCTTGAACAGATTTGCTGGCACCCTGCCTGTGCTAGAGGACAGGAACATTTAAAATCACATAATTTTTTTGGCTCATTGAAACCATTCTGTTGCCCTGTTTTTCCATTGCCATTCAGCCTGATTTGCAAGCAATTTTCTCAATGGAGCACTTCATAGAGGCTGGGAGTACTCTGTGCTCAATACTGCATTCTAGCCGTAAGCCTCATTGGTGTTGGTTTATTTTCTGGTGCTGTCATCTTGCGAGTAACGCTTACCTTCCCGGGTTTTGGCACAAAACATTTCCTACTTAGTCATCAGATGCCCAGTGAAGCTTACTTCATTCAGACAGATTCTCTACTTCTGTTTTTTATAGCTCACTTTCAGGATTCATTTCTGCTTGTTAATGCAAGCCTCCGAGCATGCTGCTGCTGTGCATTTTTAAACACTTACCCAAATGTCATCCCTATTATTTCTAAACTCTCAGACTCTTTGGGAATAGCTTAGATGCAAATGAGCTGTCAAAGAAAGATTACTTGAACCAACATTCAGAATGACAAAAGGCTTACAGACTGCATGCACAGCACATGGCTTCCAGCTTTCCCAGTCAGCCGTTATTTGCCAAAATCAAGGGTTTATACACAGTCCAAAAAACCACTGTTACAACAGGGCACAGTTATTCTCCATCGAAAGATTTAAACCTCTTAGATGTAGGGAAATTCTGATTTCCATAGCTTCTCAGCTGTTGCTCAGCTACTCATTCAACCCACACATTCTTTGTACCTAAAAATTCACTTTGGAGCCTGCTGTCCTCTGCACGGTGGAGTTGTTTCTTCCTGTCACATGCTTTTTGGGGTTGTTGCACAGGTAGATTAAAAGAAAAACTGTACTCACCTTACCCTATGCAGCAGCCTGAGAAACAGTGAGCGCTGCTCCAACAAAACAAACCAGGACCTCTCTTTCAAAATGAAGGCCCACATCCAAGAGGCTCCATGAGGAGGTGCAATGCAGTCATTGAAAGCAAAGGCATCATTTTGTGGAGTCCAGCTTTCTAACTGCAGGTGGCACCCCTGTTTCTGCTATCGTGACATACATTTTGCTGAAGAGCTGATTTCTTCAGCTGAAAATAAGAGAGCCCCAGAGGCTGAGGAATTTAAACCAAATCCTGACCTGCTTTAACACTGTCTCAGTGTTACACACAGGAGATACATACACTCATGCACTCATTAAAATGGGATAGCAAGCCAAATTTGGCTCTCATACAACTACTGACATCAACAGAAGGTCCACTGTGTTTGAACAGCAGCTGTCACAATTTGTTCCCTGAATAATATTTAGCCAAAATTAAACCTGGATAGAGACAGCAGGTATTTTGCGGATATTCTGGTCTTGCAACGAGCATTGAGCAAGTCCTGGAAGAGCAGGGTTTGGGGGGTACACAAGACATGCTTAGCTCTGATTTCCTGTGACCACTGAGAACTCGTCCCTCCCCACGCTGGCAGTGGTCCAAATGATGTCTTTTTCAGCAAGATAGTCAAATACAGTTTTAAAAGTAAATACATACATTGCACTTCTCATCTCAAGAGCCTAAAAAGTGCAGCCTGGGCATTAATTAATCAGCACAATATCCCTGCAAGGTAAAGGAATATTTTTATCCCCTGTGTGGAAACTGAGGCACGAGGAAGTGGAGCATCTTATAAAAAGTCAAAAAAGAAGTTCATTGCAAGAGAAAAGAGTTTTTCTAATTGGTGATAACTGTGGGCTAAGAAATACTCGTAACTGATGAAGATGTGTTCTGTGTTTTTCATGGTTTATTCCTGCTGAGAGATGTTCTTTGCCCACAAACTGCTGCACCAAGACTGAATGTTAATCGGTATGTCATACCCTGTTGGTCCTCAGCCCAAATCACTGCAGTCTGTAACCCCTGCCAGCACATTTTTTACCTTTATGGCATGAGAGCTTCAGGTTTTAAAACAGCCAAGACTCTGGCCCACAGTATCTTCAGAGATAACACCGAAGAAATATTGCAGCACGGTTAAATTTACATGCTATACACTGTTGTCTTGCAGGAAAGTATTATTCAACTGGATAAAAAGGGATGCTGCTGATGCTGTTGTTCACAGCCTATGGAAAGGGAAGAGTATTGTTTTCATACGTATGTCACTATCCTTGAATGTGTGTTGTGGGGGAACCCTTAGTATGTCCAAGCTCATGGATTCCTTCTCATGTCCTGATATAGAACTAGACTGGGGTGTATACCAGCACTGCCTCTCTGCCTGGTACCTTGCTTTGGGATCTGCCTCTCATTTTGAGCAGCGTCTCCCCACTGGTTCCTTGTGCCCTTACATGTACACCTCCTGTCTCCTGACTCAGACTGAAATTGCTTTATTCTCTCATTTTATTCTGCATTTGTTCAGTAGGATCCCAGGGACAGGATCCTCGGAACCAGAATCATTGTTAGCCTTGCTGTCAATAGCAAAGCAGGGGTGTGCAGAACCCCGAGAGGATGGGGAGGGGATGGGGACTGCATCGCCCTGGCTACGCCATATGCCATGAAAGCACAAACCTCTCCTTGGGCAGTACTAGCTGGGGAAGGGGGAGCACAGGGTAGTTACAGTCCTCTCAACTTGCCTCGTTAAATTTGCTCCCTTAAGAATGATTCATGCTGACCTAGAAAATGTAACAGGAATGGATATGTCGGTTACCAGGTTACTGCTGTGCCTTGCAAAATCATGGCAAGCTCTTTCCTAAGGGATGAACTTTCACTTCCTGCCCCAAGTGATAATGCCCTCTGAAAGCACAGGGGTAACTGTAGTTTAAGTGGATTTAGTCACAGCACAGTTAAGACTGCCTATAGGGTAGAAAAGACAGTAACATCTGCAGAAATAAAAAGACCCTTCTGCACAAAATTCGAAGAAAGATTTCTGCAAGAGCTCAGACTACATCTCTCCAGCTGAGCATTGGAGAAAAGTCACAGTGGGCTCTCAACACCCCCAGAAACCTCTGCAGCCATGTCGCCAAATCTACAAACAAGATTTTTATGTGTTGTGTTGAACAGAATAGCAGAATTTTCTCTTTAAAGACAGAGGAAATGCATTGTGCCTATGGTAGTGACTATTACTGACTTTAGTATCAGATTGTCACCMGTGTAGAATGCTCTCCCTGTATTCCCAGGCAACTTGAAACAATAGCTAGGAGGATTGTGAAGCTTGTCCATTTGTTTACAAAGTGGTGATAACTCTGAGACTCAAAAGGGACATTACGAATCTATAATCTGTCACTTGGTCCACTGCCAGAACTTCTAACCTTTTGTCCTATATCCATCAGTTTCCAGGGGTTTGTGTTATTCTGGTTCAAAAGCACTGCAGCATAGCAGAAATAGAAAATTTGAGAACTAGCAAAAAAGAGAGAGAAGAATTTTTGATCTCAAGTAAGTAGCACTAAAGCTGCAACACTGGATGTATTTTTTCTTTCCATACTTAAATAAATTCTAAAGAGGGATTGTCTAACTAATCTGCATTTGTTACAGAACTTGGAGGATTTCTACCATTGTGCTACAGACCTAGGAGATCACGTGGCAAGAATTCAGGCTTCCTTCCCTACAAAGTATACCAGTTCTTTGTTACGATGGTGATAGAAAAAAAAGCCAAAAAAGGCTGAACACAGGCCAGGAAGGGCTATATTCCCTGGGGTTGTGGAGAGTCATTTGTGACACAGGTTTATTTGCCTTTATTCAGTTAACTTGTGTTAGCCAAAAAATTGCCAGGTCTGCAGGAAGTGGGGTAGCATCCAATTAACTAACCATACTATTAGCTGGACAAAACAAACACTTTTCACCTGAAATGGCATGTATCTCTCCAGTGAGCCTGAAGAGATGGGGGGGCTGAGCTTTTAGGGTGTAATGCTTCTGATTTCAGGGTTGCCGTAAGAAAGTGACAGAAATCATCTGTGTGTGGGAAACGTGGCAGCAAGGCATCGTACATGTGAGCTCAAAATCTGGATTTTTTTGTTTTTTTCCGGTGCTACTAAAATTAGCATTACACATCCTGAGATCCTATCTGAGGGAAAAAACGCTGAAAGAATGTGTAGATACAAAACAGAAGACATTTCACAAAACTGCTGAAAGTTTTTTCTCATCGCTGTTGTTTTGGTTATGACTCATAAGTTTGACTTGTAAGGCAACTTGGTATTTTGTTCACCAGAACACTTCTTAGTGCTTTGGACAATGTCTGTACAATGATTTGAGAGCTGATGTAGCAGGAGTAAGTACACTGAGTCCTGCAAACAGCACATTTTACATCATTGCTGGCAGTGTCCCAGCTGTATTCAAAGCATTCACACCACGGTTAAGAAAAGCTGGAACTGGAATATTTGCAGGTGAACTGACCTGTGGCATGCTTGGCCTTGCACATCCCCAACCTGTGCACAGCTCATGCATAAGAACTTGGTCCTGCACGTATGATCAGGCTCTTCCCTTGCAGAGTGCATGCTTGCATGCAAATAGTATAGATCAGAGGTGAATCCAGTCACGACCACAGGGTCAGACTTGCATTTCCCAGCACAGCCCGCATATCACTTGAAACGTTGTCCTTCACCAAGAAACAGGCGGTACTCATGTTGTCTGTGCTAAAAGACATCCAAGTTAATACTAGCACACAAACTGGGGTTTGCAGATAGTCAGCACGTCTGAAAATCAGGCACTTTATTTTGGCGCTTGTATACAACTGCCTTAAGGGTCTCATTTCAGAAATGCCATTTGCAAATTTAGTTCTAAATATTTTATCATGTCTATTCCCCTCAGAAAGAGCTGTGCAGATTAAATACAAAATGCTTGTAGAGTCCTCAGATAAGATGCACTACTGACAGAGAACGTATTGTTAATTATTATTAATTATTATTATTCTGCCGGCTGACAGGCATCTGACTGACAGATACTTTCTAATGCCTATTGTCTCCCCAGATTTTCTTCCTAATTAGTGTCCTCTAGAACCTTGTAATCACATGCCATGCAAATGAACTGTATGTTATTTAGCCAAATAGATTATAGTAGATTGGGTAACCTCCTCTGTCACAAGCAGGCTACAGAAAAAGAAACAGTGAAAAATACATGATGTAAATTGTTATTTTCTCCTGCGGGAAAGAAAGAAATCTTTTCAAACACAAAGCAAGCGGTGGAGGCCTACGATGCAAGAGTAAAGCTGCCCTCTGCAGGTTATTCTGTCACACATAATAAATCACGTCACAGCATCTAAAGGGCGTAATGAAGTGGTTCAGAGATATGGGGAATAAATCGCTTCCTATTATGTTGCTAACAGATATTATCTTAACCAGAAAACAAATAAAATTTAAAAAACCCACCAAAACAGAATCTGGATGATGCGGCATCTCCATTTTCCAGTGGGAATCCCTCCATACGTTCAAGCGCTGGCCCTGAGGCAAGGCCGAACACAGGGACCGGCTCTCAGCCTGCCCAACCTGCGATGTGAGGTGGGTGTCTGGCTCCAACCCCTCTGAGTCGCCCAAGCCCTGTGCCCATGAGCAGGGATCTGCAGGCTGGTGGCAGTGGGCAGAGAGCCAGAGCTGCAGGGAGCTTCACTGCAAGTGCTCATTCCCTTTGCGTCCCGGTACAAGGCGCTGAAGAAAGGAGTGTGGTACCTCTGACACACAGAGGGCATTTCTCGAATGGTCTGAAAGTGGCTCTTCCCCCTTTCTGGCTTGTGCATCCCCCAGCATGGCAGTGGCTCGGTTGCTCCTGGCTGCAGAGATGATGCTACCTCTCCCTCAGGAGATGATGCTACCTCAGAGGAGACTGAGCTTTTGCTAATGACTAAGAGCAATTTGCAGTTCCCTGGCTGAGGGAAACACAGTGTGCACTCCTCTGGAAGTCACTAATCCCTTCCCACTCACTGACACCCTACCTCCCAACCTGGCTAATACCACCTACCTCATCTAATATTTGCAACCACTTCTGAACCCTTCTGCAATCCCTCCAGCACACCCATAGTATCCAGAGATGTTGCCATGTGCGTTTCTCCAAGGCACTTAGGCCTCCGCTTGCTCCAGTGCCTGTGTCTTTCTCACTGAAGCTCTGGCCCAGCCATTCATGTTGCCACACATCAAAGCAGGTCAGGGGATAAATAAAACTTCTTTTGCTGGATTATCTTTCAAGTTGAACAGCACTTCTAATGCTGTTACTGTGCAGAGGCGCAGGCAGAGGGACTTGTGCAATGAAAGTGGTGTGGRGAAGCATGGAGGAAGAGGAAGGAGAGGAGGAAAAAAGCTGGGGGCTACTTAAGCTAGTTGGATCGATCCCATAGCCAAACATGAAACTTGAGCCTGTGAAACACAGGCTGCCACAAAGGTGTGGACAAGTAAGGACAGGACTGTTGTGACCACACTGCATGTAGGCCTGTTCTTTACCAACAAAGCTTACAAGCTCAATGTCACCAGCAGCAACACCCACCTACCAAAACTCCTGAAGCCACAGCTGTGGCATCACAGACTTGTTACAAGCTGTGCTGTCGTAGAAGTGGAGACGGCTGCTGCCAGTTGTTGCCCATTTGATGTGTCTACATTATGTAAGAGACTCTCGTGCCAGCTCTTGGTGAGCTTTCCCTGCCAGGTGCTTACTAAATTGCTGTGAAAGGATCAGATGTTCATTCCTATATGCTCTTAGGTCCACAGGTCTTGACACTGTTTAAAGATCTTTTCCAGTTCTTGCATGTCAAGATTATGTAGTCTATTTGCATGCTTACATCACAGAACAAGAGAACGGTTGAGGTTGGAAGGGACCTCTGGAGGTCATCTGGTCCAACCCTCCTACTCAAGCAGCATCACCTAGAGCCGGTTGCCCAGAACCATGTTCTGATGGCTTTTGACTATCTATCTAAGCCTTCTCTTTGATGCTCCCATCCAGCTGCTTAGGCACTAAAAGCAGTGATGTCTCCCTCAAGTTCCCACTTCTCCTGAAGGTCACCTCTTCAGGAACATGCACTAGTGTAGCATGTCACAAGTGTGGCACATAATCCCTCAAGACCACCAGTCTTTCTCATCTGAGTCAGTGGGGTCAGCTGTAATACCAACCCTCTGCAGTCTGAGGCTGTAAAACTGGGTGACCAAAATAGAATAGCGCCGGCTCTATTAAGTACAAGGACTTCTACCAGATGATTTTCATGCTCAACAAGCACTCTCTGATAAATCTGTTCTGGGGTAAGAGCCAGCTTGTTGCCTGGAAGAAAGCACCTCAGATGATAGCTCCCCTGTCAGGGCAGACTGGTGTCTCCAGCACCCAAGATTACAGTCCAACATGGGAGAAGAACAGCAGCAGATATCCAAAATGGAGTCCAGTTCAACCAGTGGTTATGCATAAAGAGCCCCCAGTAAAAAACTGAATTTATAAACTATACATAAATAGCTTCCCCAAATCATTCCATGTGCACAGATTTTGTAGGGGAGCTACACAGCTGGCACTCCTGGTACTGATGTGTAACCTGCACCATGTAAATGAAGGAGCGCTGTGCAGCCGTGCACTCCTACCTCTCAAGCCCTCCTGGCCCACGCTAAACAAAATATCCAGCCAGGCTGGAGAGCTCACGGAGCTCACCAGCGTGGCCAGCATGGTGCACAGGGAGAGAGCACATACCATGCATGCCAGAAATGTTGGTTCTGATCACTCAGTCTAGCTGCAGAAATTAGCAAGACTTGAAGAGACGTTTGCAAGTAAGAGGAGAATAAATTCTAGACAAGCTATAATTGGCAAACCTGAATGAGAACAAGGAGTGAGCTAAGATCTCCTTCACCTGATTAAGTGATGCCTGGAAGTGTTTCAGCGACGCAGTAGGAATTTTTAAGTAGCAGCCATATATACTTGTCAAGATTGCTTCATGACAAAAAACAATGCCAAGATTTCTGATCTGCCTGCCACTGAAATAAAATTGGACTCATTCAAAGGCACTCAATCAATTATAAATATAAGGTCTACACCCTTCAGAAGAGCTATACCAGCTGAGGTTTACCCTGTATTTCCCAGGAACTGGAGTCCCATTCTGTCYTTTGAATATCTACCAGTTCCTAATAATTTCCTCAGTCTGTAGGCTTGCTGCAATAGGAGGTTTGTGATGTATAGTTTTTGTATGTGTGTACTCTGTGTATGTCTATGTCCTTATTGTTCTCTAAAACACAAATTTTGCCAGAAAAGAATTGGGAAATTAGTGAAGGCAAATTAATTATTTGTCCCCATGGTTTCTGATATAAGAATACAGCTGTTCTTTATCAGCATAATTCATTATTAATGTCTCCCAAAGCTCAGCTCAGATATATGCCCATGTTCTTCACATGCCACATTTCTGTTCTGATTAAATATCAAATGGTTTTTAAATATCAAAATGATTCTGCATTTCTGAGCTCTGTTCTGAGTTGTGGGAAAAGAAAAACAAAGACTCCTTTTGATCATACACACATGAGTTTTACATGATGACGCTATCACTGGCTCCTATAGACATAGTCCCAGTTTACACTTATGTATGTGAGGGAAGCTAGATTCTATGCCATGGATTATACCAGTCTGCTACACCGCAGCCCAAATGTAGGCTTAGGAAAGTAATCAGGAGTAAAGAAAGATGTCTTTTTGCCAAGTTGGGCACCAGACAGAGTGATTCAAGTGGATCAATTTCAAAGATCAGGAAATCAAATGTTTATAGCCATTTATTTATTCATATCTTTTTCCTCACATGACAGTGTAGCCCCACACATCTCATTTAACAAATTCCACAAGACTTGTTTGCCTGGCCCCAAAGGGACACTGCAGCTCATTGATTTTCTTGACAAGCTCTTGTTTGGGTGAGCGCTAAATTGCCACCTGACAGCAGTGTGTCAGGGTGAAAAGAAGTAGCCTGCAGTTGAATGCAAGAGGGTTCAGAAACATGGGAGCAAAAATAATTGAGCTAAAATAATGAGGAATGAAAAAGGGGAGTGTGAGGATATGCCCCGCCATGTTCTGCATTTACCATGTGAGCTCTGTAAGGGCCAATTGTGCGGCCTTGGGTGGGTGCCACGGCAGCACATGAGAAAGAGCAGGGAGCGGCGATGTGGCCACAGCTGGGAGCGGCTCGCCTGCTCAGCTGTATTTACTGTGGGACTGGCTGCAGCTCTAATACAGTGGGGTCAAGTAAGGGGATTGCAGGGAAGGCAAGGAGCTGCTGGCCCCGTAGCTTAATGAAACTAATTATTCCTGTTCCCACAGAGTTGGGTAGAAGGGCTCAGAAAAGTAATTGTGTTTTGCCTCTTTCTTTCTGAGAAGAGAATGAGGTGCTGCTTAGGTAGCCTGGAGAAGCTGATTATTGCTTTCCTCATAGCACTCTGCCTAAAGAGGAAGAGCCTTTGCCATCTAAACACGGTGGAAGGCAGACAGACAGACACAGGACTCAGAAGTCCAAAGAAATACCCCTACGCTGGTCCTTTTTGCTCAGGATACAGGATCAGCACAGACTTTACAATGTACTGCAGGTGAACTGACATGGCAAATGGGAAATGGGACCTGAATGAGATCCAGAGGATTAGACCAAAGCAAGGAAACTCAAGGGAAATTTTAAGAGAAGCTATTGAGGATGATAAGAATAAAGAGGCATTTGGTAGTAAGAGAGTCAATTGTGTGCCCGGAGAATAGCCATCCTTTTGTAAGGACGGAGCTAACAGAACAGTGATTATGACTGTGCCTGAAGCAAACGTTCATGGTATTACTGAGATGTTTGACAATTTAGTCAGGGGAGCTCAAGATGAAAGCAAAACCTATTAGCACTGAGTGTGCTGCGGAAAAAAGGGAATGAATGGTATCCTATATTTATATCACACCTTTCATCCTGAAGGATCCCAAAGCACTCCACAAACGACGTATGGAAAGGACTTCTGCCTTTGCTGAAATATGGACAATAGGGGTGACACATGCCAACCCTTTTAACATCAAAAACCAGCACAGCTGCACAGAAAAAGGGAAAAAGGGAGAGACAGGTAGGCAACAATCAAAATGCAAAATAATAGACAATTTGCTAGGCAAGGATGTGGAAAACCAGACCAGAAATATGCAGTATTTTAGGAAGTATTCATTACACTAATGCAAAAAGATTGTAATCAGGATCTGTGCCTTACTGACTCTGGGTGCTGCATACACACTGAGACAAATAATGTTCTTGCTCCACAGAGTTTCCCAGCAAAGGCACTACATACGAGACTAAAATCCAAGTAGAGAAGTGATCTTGAATTTAGCCCATCATTCTCTTACCAGAACAAAATCACTTAAATTCCTATGAATTTTCTTGACAGAATACATATATCTATCTACTACTATTAAGGATTGTATTTCATTTTAGTTTACCCCTGGCTATATTTTTTTAAACATGTGTGCTCACAGGAAGGAGAGAACAGCTAAAGAGGATCTGCTTTCTTCCTAAAAAGGAGGAGGGCAATTCATGGGATTTGATCCATCGGTTTCACATTATATTTGTCCTATTTGATTACTGAAATATCATGGACACCCAAAGCGCATGTTAAATATAAGCCAGTAGCTACAGATGTGCAGCTACTGTGGCCTCACATGCTAATAATCTTCACTTTTTAAACAGCCTTGCAAAACCAGTGCATATTTTACAAGCTCAGGCATTAAATTTTCCCTTCCCATTTTATYATGATAGACGAAAATATTTAGCAAGGTTTTATTTGCTGTGGGAAAGAGAGGCAGCATTTTCTAGGTCATTTTAAGAATATCTTTTAACTTTAGGCAATGAGGAATTACGGGTAAGAGAGGCATGGCATAGCAGTGACAACTGAGTTGATGTTAATCATAATCCTTATGTAGGTGTCTTTATGAAAAAGTGTGTGAAAGCTGATAAATGCAGCAGCTTTTATCTACATCCCATTAAACTCTTAAAATGCAATAAAGGTCCAAGCCAATCTTGTTTTCTATTTCCTCATGATAAGATGCAAATTAACACAAGTTCTGCAGAAGCAAAACTCCCTGGCCAAAGTGTACAAGGTATTTAAAGTTGTGGGAAATGTGATTTTAAACACAAAAGGCATAAAAACCTCAGACTTACTGAGATTAGAACTGGAAAATTCCACTTTTATTTATTAATTGCAATGATTAAAGGAAGTGCTTAATGCAGTTCTAACGTTTTTTAATATCAACAACATGGGGGTTTTTTGCCTGTAGGTGGTGCAGTTGGACAGCAAAGTTATTGTTTTTCTTTAAATAAAGATTAAATTGGGTTTGAAAGCTAGTCATTAACAGATGTTCATAGTTTAGAAATAGTTTTCCAGTTTAAAATTTGTAGCAAGATTTCCACCCAACACAAAAATGTCAAGGAAAGCCCAGAAAATAAAGAAAATGCCATTTGGCTATATAATAGGTTTTTTTAATTAATGATGTGCCTTTCATTTCTCTCCTATAGGAATGGCAGTGTGCTTATTCAAACAGGCTGTGGGCACCAAACCAAAAAAAACAATTACCAGGGTTAAAAGAGGCAATGTCCTGACCCTTCTCCATAAGCAGGAAATGGACTTTCAGGACCTTAGTCTGTCTTACACCCATGGGACTGACCAAATCAACGGTGTTAAGCGCAAGAGAACTACTTTTTTGTTTTCTTTTCTGTGTTAACCACCTTGATCCTGAGTAACACAAACTCAGGGATAAACCTACAACTCACTAATTCCACAAGAAATAGGTTAACATGAAGGAAGCAGCATGTTGATACAGGTACATCAAAAATAAAAATTAAAAAATTAAGAGGCAAACAGCAATATTAGTATTTGTGCTGCCCCAGCAGTGCTGTGACTTCTCTATTGCATATTGTGAAATCAACTGCTTGCGAGAAAAACGCTTGTGCAAAATTACTTCTTGCATCCAGTATTATCCTCTCTTTACATGACCAGGTTGAATTGACACTGGGTTATTGGGAGTTTCCAGGCTAGAAATGATGGATGAAGTTCAGGTGCAAGCTTGCATCCAAGTTTGAATGCAAACACTGGGGGGAGGAGGGGGTATGGCCAGACCCAGTAGAGTCTGGCTTGTCACACGGTGGAATTCTCATGCACTGTCATGACAGTAGGTGATTTGCTGACAAAGTCATCAGCTGGTACGCAGGCAACACCGGAAGTTCATTTTTGCTGAGTTGTTCTCAGTCCAAATCCTTTGCAATTGTGCACTATTGCTTTTATTTATTTATTTGGAAATTTAATTTCTTATTTACTGAGGCAGTTTTGCTACCTCACTTGCGTTGCTGTTTGGTCTGGTATCTTTTGGAAAATCCTGGTAGATCAGCTTATATCCAGTCAAGACAAAAGACCTCTATCCCCTCAGTCTGAGATGGGGAGGCCAAGTAGCCAGGCTGTCTAATGATTTTAGAGGAAAACAGATGCAAAAACATGGGCATGCATGTGGCTCCAGGGCCAAAGCAAGATTCAGAAGGAGGAAAAGATAGGAGAGGCCCTAGAAATGCCCACCCCTCCCGAAAGGAGTCCAAGGAGCCACGAATGCCACACCCAGGAACTTTTTCAGAGATGTAAGAAAAAGGATAGGGTCTGTTGTCAGAAAGCCCCTTCTCTACTGAGCTTTGTCGGGTTGTGGATAACCACATTGGGTGCGGCTAGGAAGAGGCTGATGAAGAAGTGACTTTGTGGGCCTGCAAGGCAATGTGTATACAACACAGAAACAAAACCTCATGAGAGCATAGGAGGAGCTTGAACAGAGAGCATGACATGGAGTTCTGCCAGGCTGAACACACCCTGAGATGAGAGTTGAGAGCTCCTTTTTGGTTTCAGTACCAACCCTAAAAATGACCCTCTGTATGACTTTGGCCATGAGGGATTACAACTCAAGGCCAAATTTCACCATGTTTTGGTGGCAACAAATCCTAATGATGCTAATGGGAGTGAGTCCACTGTATTTGATGCCTGAAGTGAAAGGCAACTTGCTATAAATGCTAAATCAATGTAGGCTATGGCACTTTGCCACTTGTCTCTGATGAATTTACTCCACAGCCTATTTGTCCCTGTAGTGGTACTAAGTAGGGACAACTCCACTGAAGTCAGTAGAGTTTTACTGCTATAAAGCCAGTGTGAGATCATAATCAGAGTCCTGATGTGTAACTTGGATAGGATTTTGCTTCATCCTTGACTTTGACTTTCCGTGCCTTTCTCTTATGTAAACAAGCTTTAACGATTTGACCAACAAATGACCATCAAATAAAGTACTTAATTACCAGAATTTTTAAAGCCCCTTGAGATCTTGCAAGGGAAGATACTCTGTAATGACAAAGTAACGTACAGAACCACTGAATCAGAGTGGCTGAGGTTGGTACAGACCTCTCGAGATCATCTAGTCCAACCCCTGCTCAAGTAGGGTCAGCCAAGGCATGTTGTCCAGGACTGTGTCCAGTCAGGTTTTGAATGTCTCCAAGGACACAAGACTCCACAACCTCTCTGGGCAATCTGTGCCAGTGTTCCACCATCCTCACAGGAAAAAAAGTGTTTTCTTATGTTCAGATGGAATTTCATGTGTTTCAGTTTGCACCCATTGCCTCTTGTCCTGCCAGTGGGCACCACTGAGGAGAGGCTGGCTCTGTACACAAAGCTCTGTAGCAGCAACAGAATACCTGTTACATCCTGTGAGATGGCTTAAAATTTCCATGGAAAGAATCTCACTTTCTTTTACAGTATATGGGACTTGGATGTAATTTACAGAAATATCAGTTCACAATGGACAGTATATAACAGGTTTTGTCCCATTTAAATAAAATCTACAGACCTTTTTCATAACAGTAAAGCCCTATAGTAAACCAAACGGGACCAGTGCATGGCCATAAGCTCTACCATGCAATGACCCATACTCTTTAATTAGTATCACACTTCCTTGGACAACCTGGACAGCTAGCACTCTGCCAGGTAGTCTGAGGACAGTTCAGAGAACAGCATCAGACTGTTTCCAATATGCAGTATGAGTGAAACGCCTTGAAGCTCACATATGGCATCTAAACAGATGCTATGTGTGAGCCACACTCTGTCCCTTGTCTTGCAGGGACTGAGATTGGGCTGGGTCCATTTTATTTATCAGCACAGACAGACTCTAAATGTATTTCATAAGCCAAGGAAGGTCACGGTCTCATTAATTATTAATCGCTGTGATTACTTATCATTTGAAACCTGCTGAAATCAAATGGGAATGGATACTGTCACTTACTCGTAAGTAAATTGTACCTTGAATGAGAGGTTCCTACTGAATTCAGTGTGGGCCTGGGACTCAGTTTATGATTAGTGGTCTACCCTAAGACCTTTGAATTTAATGAAAATACTTATGGCATACGAGTCTCTCCACTTCATAACAAGTGATCTTCACACATGTGGCTGAAGTCTGCTTGGCACAGCTGTATAAGTCAGGGGTGTCAGCTCCACTCCTCCCATTTCTGGTGGCTATCAAGGCCACAAAAAGCCCTAGTGTAGATGCTGTAATACTAGTGATAGTTCAGAGAAACCCCCTTATCTCCACAACCAAAAGAAATCTTCTGCTTGCATTTGCAGGGTTTGGTGGGTTAGGTCTCTTGACACGTCTACTGGGAAACGCTATTCAGTGTAGACAAGGCCCAAATTCAAACAGAATAATAAAAGTGATTTACATTTCTCATAAGAAAAACAAGGGTCTTTTCCCAAACGTACTGCTTCTCAACAGTGAAAGATCTTCATCACACATGTCCTACAGCATGTTGTTCTTTCAGATATGGGATTTTGCGGGGAAGTTGTGACACACAGTTTGCGGGAGCACTTGCCAGCTGAGCAATGCTTTCGCTACTGCTCACCACACTCCTTAAACACGCATGCTAATTATGTTACAGGCTGTCTGTATGGAGCTATATGAGGCTATAGTATTTTCCTAGGAACCACAGTGAAGAAGTCAGCATGTGCTTTCGGTTGTGTCAGCTGTGCATCTGCTGTGACCATCACACTACAGGTTTCTGTTGATAAATAATGACAACCTCATTAAGGTTGAACACCCTCGAGGTGTTTCTGGTGCTCAGAAGTGCTCATACTTTAAGGTTATCACTGAATGCCTTTTTCAGTACCAAGGAGTTGGTGAGGAAAGTTTAAAATTTAAATTAGAAGAAAATTGAGCATGGATAAAAAGGGGTGTTTTTAATGCCATATACAATTAACCTGGTACACCACAAACGTCTGACCTCTACCTGGACTTCACGTCACTGATCACAACCCTTTGAGCCCAGAAGTCCAGTCCGTTTTCAATCCACTTCATTGTACTTTTAGCTAGTCTGCACTTCATCAGTTTGCCTATGAAGATGTTATGGGAGTCTGTCAAAAGCCTTGCCAAAGTCAAAATAAACAACATCCATTGCTCTCCCCTCATCCACCAAACTAGTCATTTCATCATAGAAGGTAATCAGGTTAGCTGAGCATGATTCTATCTTCGTAAATTCATGCCAACTATTTCCAGTCACCTCGTCCTTCATGCATTTGGAAATGGTTTCCAGGATTATTTGCTCCATCACCCTCCCAGGCATTGAAGTGAGGCTGACTGGCCTGTAGTTCCCCAGATCCTCCCTCCTTCTTGCTCTTCTCAAAGACAGGACTGACGTTTGTTTTTTCTGGTCCTCAGGAAGCCTTCCCCCCCCTCGCCCCACCTGATCCTGCTCTTCTGAGGCTAAGTCTTCACTGCTCCTGACTTTCCCATCAGTCTCAGAGGCTTGGGATTCCTGAGGCAAATCTTACCAGGGAAGACCAAGGTGAAGATGCCAATGAGTACCTCTGCCTCTTTCATGTCCTTTGTCACCAGATCCCATTTATGAACTCATTTCTATTATGAAATACAACAGCATTTACAATTACATTAACAGGATGAAAATCACAAGGACAACAATAACTCTTAGATAATCATAGGCTGAAGTCAGATAGATACTTCTTGAGACATGGTAATAACTATTTGCATTATTATGATCACCTCTCCCTCTTCTCAAAAACACCAAGTTCAAGAAACTGTCAGAAGACCTATGAAGCCACACTGGCATTGGTCTTTTCAGCTACAGTGGCACTCTCTTCTGAGTGCATTGTTCCATCTGCTTTTAAATATAAATATAAAACAATGAAGTAGAGAAAAGAACAGCTCTGAAAGAAAGTAGCTGGAATAATTTACATATGCTAATTGCTGAAATCACTGATAGCTCATTTGCACTAACAGGATAAATACCAAAACTGCATACAGCCTGGCTGAACAGCTCTTTCTTCCGAAGCACAAAGAGATAATATGGGATCACTGCAGGTGTAAAGAGGAATAGCAAAGATACATAACGAGGTGATCTTCATTTCTGGCTATGATATTAATGTGATTACTCTTCATGTCTGGTGAAGAGTAATCCTTTCTGGTGTCCATACTTCAGAAAGGACACTGAAAAAGACAGAGGTGGTTCAGCAAAAAACCGTAATTTTAATTACAGAAAATATATCTTGAAGTAAGAAACTGGAGGATTTTGTAAATTTTCAAGATGACAAGAGCTGACCTGAAAGACCCGACCAGTCTGTTGGTACGTGTACATGGGGAAAATATTTGATATTAGCAGATACTGTAATCTACAGAAAAATAGCATGGTGAGTTCTGTGAGTGGAAACTAAAATTAAAATACGGGAAATGAGAAACAGCATCAGGCATGATTTTCTGAGGCTTACAAGTATCACTGCTAGCCTCCATCTCCTACTCCCCACGACAGTACTGACCTTTCGCATTCACAGTGCAGTGCAGTGGCTCCTTTCTTTCTTCTCAGCATCACATGCCAGCCATGAGGGCAAAGAGAAGACATGGTGCCAGGCACAGACAGAAGGCATTTGTTTTTTCTCCATTCTCAATCCTCTGCTACAGGCATGCCACTTTCACAGAACCCATTCTCATCAGTACTCTCTGCTCCTGAACAAAATGTYAATTTGTTACTGAACAGTAAATGGTGGGAGATGTGGCTATCTGTCTGAAGGATAAATTTTAGTAGTTCTGTTATATTGTTGAATCCAGTGCTGAAACCACCAAGTGAATGGCCTCTGTTATGCAGATGAGACTAATTATAAAGGGTCCTGTTTCACCTGAATGTTTCTGTGGGAAATACCCACAGTGACAAGGCTCTCCTGGAACATCATCTGGAGTTCTGAAGCCTCAAGGCTTTCCTCAAGGAAACCTGATTCAAGGCCTCTCAACCTGGACATTCAAAACTGCAAGCACTCAAATGCCCCGCCTGCTGTGTAAAGCCCAGGCCTCATGCTTGGTCATATTGAATTATCTGGGACACTTGGGCAAAGAGGTGTACAAGAGCTCTGCTGGAGGCAGGGTGTTGACCAGATGTGTGCAAATTTCAGATAAAGAGTGCACTACCTCATCCTGCAATGTGCCTGAGGAGGGGAAGCTAGCCGTGATCCTCCCGTGCTTCAGTTTCCAGTCACTGACAAGGCTTAGCTCATGCGTCTTCCAAAGAAGTCCACATCTTACTCCCCACTGACTTCATAATTAAATAGACTTTAAGGCTCAAAGCTCCTGTGAAAGTCATCTCATGTGGTATCTGGTAACCCTGTATTGATCCCTGTGCCAACAGATGTAGATGGACGCAGCATGTGTAATTCTGTTGCTATGGGGGTTTTGTGACTTCGTGTTGGAACAGCGGCTAGCCATTGAAAACGGATCATATAAAGTCACAAATCAGGCTCCTCTATGCTATGGAGGGCAAAAAAAAGCTCCCTGTTGCTTCTCTACATGTATTAAAATAGGAAAATATTGTGCAGAGGCAGCTCCAGGTGGCTGGTGCTGTGACTGCTCTCCTATGACCAACCAGCTGCACACTTCTCAACGTTTCTAACAACGAAAATGCGCGCCAGCCCTTTGCTCTGCAGTCAGATGGGGAACCAGCTCAGAGGGTCCCGGGAGCCGGGCAACGGCCTTTTACCAGAGAATGATGGGGAGGGAGGGGGCCAGGTTTGGGCTCAGAGCGGAGCGCCCTGGGAAGTCAGATTTCCACCAGAGCCCAGGGAGGCCAAAGGCTGACCTTTTATAAGGTTGGAGGCACAAAGTCTTGGGCCGTGCCGCAGCCGCCCGAAAAACGCTGGGGAGCGTCGCCAGCCCCCGTCGGTGTGGCCGCCTCAGGGCCGCCCCCGCGCCGGGCGGCGGTTGGTCCGCAGCCGTTGGTCCGCAACCGCCGCCCGGGGCGGTGGAAGTGGAGGGGGGCGGGCAAGATGTCAGCTCAGCCCCTCAGCAAGCGCCCGGCAGCGGCGGGTCCCCACACCCGGCAGCGGCGGCGGGCGCGGCGGTTGCCCGGCGGGTGCCCGCTTGGTCACATGGAGGCGCCATTTCCTCTGCCCTTGCTTTGCCCTTAAGGCCGCTGTGCGGCCGGCGGTGCCTGTGCCCGCGCCTCGCTCCGCACGGGCGGCTGCGGGGGGGCGCCACGTCCTCGTCTCCCCCTCGCCACACACAGAGCGCCCAGCCCGGCGGAGAAGCAGGGGTGGCTACGGCGGGAGAAGGGGCAGGGGGCGGCCGGCTACTCAGCTAAACACAACCCTCTCCTAATAAAGCCATGGGGCCCGGGCCGCGGCGCCGCGYTCCCCGCGCCCTATAAATACGCTCCGTGCGCAGCCCGCGGGCTTTGGCCGGCGCGGCTCTGCAGGCGTAGCGGTGCAGCGGAGCGGAGCCAGCGCAGCGGGGCCGCCACTGCTGCTGCTGCTGCCACCGCCGCCGCCAGGAGAGCCCCGGCCCCCGCACCCCGCTACCCCAGCAAGATGCCCCGTGTAGACGCAGACCTCAAACTGGACTTTAAAGATGTCCTGCTCAGACCTAAAAGAAGCAGCCTCAAAAGCAGATCAGAGGTGGGGGCATTCAAACCCAGCATGCTTTTTCTCCGTTCTCAGCGCCTAACTTCCTTCACCCTTCTTCCCTCCCTGCTTTATTTTTATTCCCCAGTCTAACGTAGCAATGCTCTCCCCGATCGAAACGCCTGTTGCGTGGCGCGGGGGGGATGCCGCTGCTCCGGGGAGGAGAGGAGGAGGGGGCTGGGGTTACGGAGCCCGGGGCGTGTGCCCCCCGCCCCTTGGCGAGGCGAGCCCCGGCCCCGGCGGAGCAGGAGGCGGCGGGCGCTGGAAGCCGGTGCCGCGCTGTCCTCCCCCGCTCCTCTCCTCAGCAAAAATAAAAAGCGGGGGGGAGGGATTGTTAGCTCCTAACAGGTGCCTCTGCGGATTTCTGCGGCGCTGAGCGGGGGGTGACCTCCGGTTTCCGCGGGGGCTGGCTGCCGTAGGGGCAGCGGTGAACCGACAGCTCTGCCAGCCCCTCTCCGGGGCAGGGGTGTCCGGTTATGCGCCCCGCAGCTTGGGCCGGCAAAAGCCGGGGGTGCGGGCCGGCAGGCATCTTCGCCCTCAGCCTCGGGGGTTGTGGGCGGTGCTGTTACCGAGTAACCGACATGCTCTTTTTAAAAAATAGTAGTAGTAAAAAACAACCAGTGAAGATGCTGGGGAGCGCCTGTGCCCCGGGCTGGGATCCCATCAGGTGGAAACCTGGGGCGGTGGGGTGCGTTTCGCCCTCACTTATGTTAATCCCTGTGACCTGCCTCCTGCTGCTGCGTGACCTTCGCCAGCCCAGCCGTCCCCCCGCGGCCAAGGCTGCCTGGGGCTCTGCGTCCCTGCTGGCCCAGGGCCGCTGTTAGCCAGGATATTGCTGTAGTTATTTCTCAGCAGGGATCAGGAAAGACCCCAGGAAATCCCATGAGGATTGTCTCTACAAAAGAGATGGCTGCCTCAGGATTGAAGGTGCCTTCTCGTTTACCTCGCGTAACCCTGAGGTTAACAAAGGATTTAGTTTAACTAATGAAGGAATTACGTTGTGTTGGGGGATGGGAAGAGGATTAAGCTTTTCTCCAGGGGAAGCGGAGTTGTAAGAGAGAGAGAGACTGAGACAAATCAAGTGAGGTAGAAARACAAGACTGGAAAGGGAAGCAGGGTGGCCATGTTTATTACGGGCCTATGGCCAGGGATTTTGAGGGCAACTACTAAGCAAAACTTTTTTGCCATTATGAAGGTGTAAGGTTGGAGAGGCCCTCTCAGTAGAAAGGTAATCTCAGGCTAGTCATTTTTAATTTACAAAGAATGGTGTCCCGGCTGAGTAACTCCTCATCGTGCGCAATTACTGCTCATAAGGGCTGTAGGCCCTTTCTGGCCATTTGCTTGGGGACCTATGGTCCCTCTTTAAAATTCACTGTGCAGGCCTGGCAAACAGGTGGAGCTGTGCTCCACCGAGTGACACATGGCTCCTTCAAGTGCAGTGTTTTGTATATTTAGCTGCGTGCAGGCTGTGGAAAGAAGGGCTGCTGGGAAGGCAAAATGATAGGAGGAACATGAGCTGATATGGCAGGGTTGTAACGGGTGGCTATGAAGAACTGTTAAAAACATTTCACATGAGAAAAAATGCATGTCATGAGGGGGGTCAGTGAAAACCGATAAAGGTTAAGAAATTGGACACCATCACTGAGGCTGTAGCAACAGGAATAAACAGTGTCTGTGAGAGCCAGATCTGAAATGGACAGCCCCAGTCTGCTTCAAAACAAGAATATAAATAAATAGTTCTGGCAGAGGAACAGAGGCAGCATACTATAATGCCTGTTACCCAGCAAGCTGCTGCTTTGAAGCTTATATCAGCAAGCGTCTGCTTCTCTGGTGTGAATGCCTCATTTTGCACAAGGATAGCTTTTTATGCAGTAACTAGGATTAAGTCAGCTTCTTAGAGAGGCAGTTTGGGGTGTTTTGCAGCTCTTTCTGTAGGTCTGCTGTGTTGGTACTTGTTTTTGATTCCTTGCGCTGTCTTAGTTTTCCATGATTGCTTTCTCTTTTTGAAAAGATACCAGAAAATTTGAAGCTTGAATTCAAGTGTCAAAATTGGTTAAAGCAATGATTGGAGTGGGAGCAGCATTATCCGTCTGTGGGGTCTGGTACTCACGTAGCCTGCTATTCTTGCCTTTGCTGGACTTGCCTCTGCAGGCTGTCCATTTTAAGTTCACCAGACAAGTGTCCTGTAGGAAGTCTAGCCATTAATTTAAATTCGTAAATTCAAATAAGTCCGGGGAGCTTCAACAGAACAGCCAATGTCCTAGTACTTTCATATGTTGAAGGTCTAGGTAGGAGTTACAAAGTACATTTCATGATTTTCTTTCTAAAGAAATTTTTACTGTTGTTGAGTGATGGTGAGCAATCCTAGAGTCAGAAGTTACTTTGTCATAATGCATAGAACAATAAGCTATAAATTAGCTGTTACCGCTCAGGAAAGAGATGGTCAGAAGTGCTACTAGAGGAACTAAGGAAAACCAGTTAGCTTTGTGATGCTGCTCGGTATGTTCATCTTGAGTACACAGTTCTGGTGATCCCTTCACAAGAACAGCATAATATGCTAAAATAGGTACAGAGAACGGCAGCCAGGATGATCAGCAGTATTGACTGGTTTCCACATGAGGAAAAAACTAAACATACTAGGACTATTCAGTATGGAGAAAAAGCAGCTGTGGAGGATATTCTAGAAATCTATGAAGTGAGCTGAGAATTGGCTGTAGATTGTCTCTCACAAAACAAGAAGTAGGAAGCGCTGAATGTAATTATCAGGCAAAGGTCATAGTTTTTATGCAATGTATAAGTCATCTTTGGAATTTATTGCTATGGGATATTGGAGAGGCTAAAGGTGTGAAGGATTAAAAAAATTACAAGGCAAGTTCTTTGTCCATGAGTGGCTATTTAGCACAATGGATTGGCGGAGACCTTTGTCTTTGAAGGTCTCTAAATATCAGCTTCTTGGGACCTGGGAAGGTAGGCTAGGGAAAGAGTCTTTCAAAACTTGTCTYGTTCTTATGTTCCCTTCCCAGACATCTGGTAGTGGCTGTTTGGAGAACTGGGGCACCACATAAACATCTCCAACCCAGTGTGCCATTTCTCCTGTTCTTATAGCAGAAAAGCCTCATTAGGGGAAGCCCTCATAAATGCCTGCCGTTACAGTATTATCAGTTGTGTGGATAATTGCATGAGATCCATCTGGCCGGCTGGCTAAAGGAAGTCACTTATGAGAAGTTACAGTAAGTGGAGGTGAGAATCACTGAAAAAGCAACAGCCTTGTGTTCCCTGCATAGCTTTGCATCTTGCCTCAGTCTTTTCTTAAACATACGCTTCTTCTCTACTTCTTAAGTTCATTTGAAAGAGATGTTTTTCCTCTGTAAAACTGTAAGGCAGTGGTTCTAGTACTATTGTCTGTGGAGAACTGGTTGTGTGATACTCTGTCTTTTTTTCCTTGGTTCTAGTTAACAAATTGCATTAAAAGGGAGTAAGATACATTAAATTTTCATACTTATTTCATACCTGTCTTCTCCATACTATTTTCTCATGTTAGCTGCAGCTGAAATTCCCATAAGAACGTTATGTCATCAGTGATTGGTGGCGAATTGGGCCTCTCTGATAGTAAATGGGAAGAAGGGTGAGTCTCCATTAAGATGTATCTTAGAGTGTTCACCAAAGTGACCCTTCCCTTATGAGCTTACACAAAATGAGAACTTGTTTCACAATATATCACTGAGGCACCAAGTTCTTTCTCTTATACAAATCAGTAATAAACACCCCACCATATTAATCAATCAGAATGTAGCCTGCAATATGCCAGTGCTCAAAATATGTTGTAAATAAATAATCAAAGTCCAATACTTTTTATATTGCGTCCTTTCTGGTGATGGAGTTCAGTTCAGTTCAGGTCTCTGAATGTTCCTGGATTAAAGCTGAAGTGAGGAGTAATGAAAACTATGAAAGAGCCTTCACTTTCACTGTTACTAAAGAGACTAACCTAATATCTTACAGTTGTGCATTTCTTAGAGGTTTTTTTTTCCCCTTTTGCAAGATGCTAAGTAGACCAGTGAGAACTGATCTAAATTTGATATTACCTCTTGCAAATCTAAGGAACAAAATGCCTGATGTTACCATGATCATTTGAGGATGCTGAAGAAGAAATAACTTTGAAGGTGAAGGCTGACGCAGTTGTAAGAAATTAACTTAGAAACTAGCAGACTCATGGTTTAATAAGCCAGGGTATGATTGTTCATATTGTATGGCAAGAGTGCTGGTAACCATAGCCAAAAGTAGGAGCTTGCTTTATTATATTGTCATTTACATTAAAGATTGGGACAAAGCCCTCTATGCCCTGGAGACAGAGGGAGTTCCAGTTCTGACTTCTGTGGAGCTAGGTCTTCAACTTGGGTTTCTCAGGCAGCCAAACAAACAGCTGAGGTTACTTCTGTATAAAATAATCCACAATCCTCATTGTCCTTTCTTTCCTTTCCAACCCCTTCTGACTTGTTTCTTTTTTTTTTTAATTTTGATTCTCTTTTTCTTCAGCAAGAACTCTCTTTAACACAGAAAACATTATTTTACTTTTATATTTTCTTTCTTATTTGGAAGGCAGAAGTTGTAACAAAATAAATAAAGTGAGGTAATAGTGGAATAAAAGGAGGAAGAACAGGAAATGTGAGGAAAATTAAGAAGCAGTGTCCAAACCTGCTGTATCTCAAGTCAGTGGCAAAACTCTTGTTAGATTGCAATCAATTACTTAAAAGAGTGTGTGCCTATTCATTGCAGGTCGACCTCACGCGCACCTTCACCTTCCGCAACTCCAAGCAGACATACACAGGAATTCCCATTATAGTGGCAAACATGGACACTGTGGGGACATTTGAAATGGCCGTGGTTATGGCAAAAGTAAGTCTTGATTCTCATTTCTGCAACAATTGGGAAGCCACTGGGTGACAGTGAGCAGCCTTTGTTAATTTTTAGCTATGTTTGTTGGAGAACAGGGGGGCATGAGTTAAAAATTCCGTAACAAGAAGGTGTGGTTTCACTGCAGAACAGCTGTGCTTTTACAGCAATACAGTTGCCAGAGACAGGGCTGCAGATATAAGATAGTTTCAGTGGAGATGCTTACTGGGAAGCTTCCATCTTGGGTGTAGCTCAGCTTCAGGTGGAGCTTCTAGGGCTTAGTTTTTGAGGTCTATATTGTGCTCCCTTCCAGAAAAAAATTATTAGCTGACAACGGTTTTGAAAGTGTAGGTTACTGGATAAAGCTGCAGCAGTCAGGACTCACTAGTTAATTAGCCTCTGGCCTCAAGGCTCACCTTAATTTCTTGCAGTGCTTAAGCACATTCAAAATATTGACCATAACTTCATGAAACACATCAGAAACCTGATCCTGAAAGGTCGGCTAAGTATGCTAAGTTACCTTTGAAGAGCTGTTTGGAGTTGCCTGGTCTGTTATTCACTGTTACTGTTTCTTTCAAGCAGGATGAGCCTATTCTTAAAATGGGAATTTCTGATATCTTGTTACTCCACAGCTGAGGGAAAGATGACTAACTTGGACATTAACATCAGTTTTCTTATTTTTGCTAGCATGCAATGTTCACTGCAATTCACAAGCATTATTCTCTGGAAGAATGGAAACTGTTTGCTGCCAATCACCCAGAATGCCTTGAGGTACATTTTCGTACTGTAAATTATTATGGTTTATTGCTTTGTTCTGAACTCACATACACTGGAATCTCTTGGGAATACTGTTGTCAAGTGAGGTTTTGGGGAATGAAGATATTTGCTGTTCTTAAATACATCAAGGGAAGTGGCTTGTCCTGGTTTAAAAAAGAATAGCTATGTGAGTCCATTATGAAAGTACTTATATTAAGAAGCAAAAAAGCAAACTTTATATATGCCTGGAATGGAAACAGAGAAGATTCCTGAACAAAGAAGAAGGAAGTACTTGGGAATRGGTCTAACTGCTGTGCTTCTGTTGCTGTTGGGAGCTGTGGTGRTGCTGGTGAGAGAGAAGCCCAAGACCACAAATGCCAATAGCTTTGAGTAACCCAACCACAAGCTGGCTCTGCATGCCCTTGTGCTAGGCAGAGTCTTTGCTATCAGGTGTGCAAGTGGACCCAGAGCCTGTGGGCTGGAGGGGCCCAGGTGCTGGGCCCAAGCAGGGATAAGCATTGAAAGTTGTCAGAGTATATGTGTCCTCCATTTACCTCCTTGCACTAGAGCTCACACTGTGCTACTACTAGCTGTGCTGTCCCACTTGTTCACAGGGTCCTAGCCTGAGCCATTACAGAGAAACACCGTTTAGTAAATTTAAACATTGACTTCAGTTCTGACTTTTTCATATCCAGATTTCTTCTGTGCTCTTCTGGCAGGCTCCTACACCAGGAGAGGCAGTATAAGAGCGTGCCTGGCTGTCTCCCCTCCTCCTCGGAGTTCAGTGCAGTTTTGAAACTTTTTCTGTATAGAAAAGAATACCACACAGCTGTATTGTATCTTTACCTGTGGCATGTTTTAGATTATATTATAAAGACTATTGATTACAGGGTTGTCTGAAAGCCAGCCTATCACTTAGGTTCATCAGGGTTGCTTATATGCCACTGTAGGGTAGAAAGTGGTCCCAGGAATATCCTGTGTCTGAACACTTTGGCACTTAGCTCATTTGTGGTTCATAATCACTGGAGTAGGATCTCCTAGTGATTAAATACTGACTTGTTCTGTGACCTTGGATCTCTGCAGAGGTTTTGTGGGCCAACGGCTGTGGAAACTATTTTTCTATTGGAAAGAACTCATAGGAAGACAAATGAGGAAGCAATCTGCTTGTTTTCAATGGTAGCTGACCCTGCTTGAGCAAGGGGGTTGGACTACACAATCTCCAGAGGTCCCTTCCAAACTCAACTATTCTGTGATTCTGTAGATCAAGGGAGTGTTTGGTCAACTTAAAGACCCAGATTCCACTCTCTGACAGTGCCCCAAATTTTGCCACTCTGCCTTTCTGGAAATATACCAAGTTAGGGCTTCTTCTGTGTTTGTGTTAATATGAGTACGGCTGAGCCTTCATCCATCTCAGGTGATCATATTTGCCTGTGAGAATCCACTTGTGAATGAAGAGCTGATAAAATGCTAATTTTGCTTTATTTTAGAGCCATTAAACAAAACAGAAGTAACACATTGATACTCCCAGGAAGGTATTTATTTCATATTTTATAGTGTGATTTTCACTAGTTTCCAGCACAAGTCCTCCCAAGACTATGCAGAAAAAGACATACAAAGTGTGTGTTTATCCCAGTTTTTACAAACTACTACTCCCTTTTGTTCTCCCTGTCTTCCTAGCATGTAGCAGCAAGCTCAGGTAGTGGAAAAGCTGATTTGGACAAGTTAACAAGTATTCTAGAGGCCATTCCACCTATCAGATACATCTGCCTGGATGTGGCAAACGGCTATTCAGAGCACTTTGTGGAGTTTGTGAAGTCTGTCCGTGCCCTGTTCCCACATCACACCATTATGGTAAGTGTGTAGAAAGGGTGGAGGGGGCGTGTGTGAATTCTGTCCAGGAACAGGGCCCAGAGTTTGATTGGTAGGCATCAGAAGCTCTGTGGTAGCTCCATTAATTTCTGAGACCTCATTTAAAAAAAAGGAAAGAAAGAAAGAAAGAAAGAAAGAAAAAAAAGGTCTGACTCAAACCTCTTGTCTTCCAGACAAATACATGTGGACAGATACCCTTCTGAGAATATAGAGAGCAGGTCTATCCATCTACCCTTTCAATTCAGGGTATTGATGTTGATCAACATCAACAAAGATATTGACTCCGAGCCAAATGACGACTGTTTAATAACATGTTGGCATTGTCAGTCTTCCATTGCTGATAATTTCTGTGGGAATGTTCAATGTGTGCTCTGATACAGCAGTTTGATGTTGGCATGGCAGGCTGGGTGGATCCAATTTTTTTCCTGCTCACATCTTCCTTCCCACACCAGATGTGACCTCTAATCGTAAAAGTGTGTAGGTTTATTTTGGTGATTCCAGGCTGAGGTTTGCTGTGGGAATGYGCCGACGTTTCTGGCCAATTGAGGCCAATGGCTGTTTTCATCTATTAGATCGCTATGAAGACAGCTGAAGGTAGACTAATCCTTGCCTATGATAAGAATCATAGGGGTGTTGTGCAATTGTCAATGCGGTCATCAGGGAGCAAAACAGTCAATGCCGGGGCGTTTCATGTGCCTTCTGTGATGTTACTATCCCTTCTCAGAGCGCTAATGCCATGCTTCCTCCAGCCCTTTTGCACTAAGAGTAGGGTGTTTGCATCAACACGGGACTCCTTGCAGCAGAGCCCTACTGCTCCTGCTTGTTTCCCAGGGCCCTTGAAGAAATGGGTCTGAATTTGTTTCCATGAGAATAGCAGAAATTCTCAAACAAGCAGCAGATTCTTAATGAGGCTACCAGCCTTTCTTCAAGCCAGTGCAGCAAAAAATCATGTGTTTAGGCAACACTTTCTCACTTTTTCATGCCAGACACAAAGCTTCACACATGTAAAGTAAATGTGAAGTAAATGGTCATAAATGCACACTCTGACTTGGTTCAATAGGGAACTGCACGTTCAAGCAGCTCAGGGGAGACTACATTCCTTCCTCCCACGTCGGAGGAAGGCAGTGTTCTTGCCTCTGAATGATGGTGGCATTGGAAAATGGAAGTGGGCTGGAATGCCTGTGGGATTCTGGCTTACCATAGGCTAATGAATAGGCACCCTTCAACAGCTACCAGCAGACGTGGGAACCTTTTTGGTATGACCATGTTTCCCATGGCTTTGGGGAGAGTTTTTGGAAGTATGAAATGATAGATGTGGGCTTCTTGAGCTTCCTGCTCCATGTTCACTGCAGTGAGGGAAGGAGCTGTTTCCTTGCTTTGGATCTGAAGTATTGCCCCTAGTGACGTGACTACTCCAGTGTCTTTGGCTTGAAGAGTTGTGGGAGGGAGCTTAAACCACATAGTTAAAAAAAATCGTCCCTATCAGGAGTGGAAAAAAAAATGTGTGTCATCCCCTCCTCCACCTCCCCACAGACTGCTGACTTTGCTGACTGAGGAGGGAACTCAACCAAGATGAATTGCCCAGAAGGCACAGGAGGTCAATGTCAAAGTCAGGTATCAAGCCCAGATTTTAGTCCAAGGTCCTTAAGCCAGTCTCATCCACCTCCCACATCTGTTAAGCTACCTGCTTAGTTTCTCTGCTTCTGTGACTAAGGTTATTGTTACTTCAAGTCTCATTGTCCTGACAGCACCACCTGTTTGAGCACATATACAGCCCTGACCTGTTCGGTTGCCTTGTCTGATTGTAGCTCCTTTCTCTGAACGTGGTTTAGTATGGCTCATGTTTTTCGTCTCCTGCACGGGGATAATTTCCATTCCTAAAAGCATGCTAACAAACTTGGGGTGTTCAAAAACCTTCTGTTTTCCAAAGCCTCCAGAGTCTGTGCAGTCCCTGAAAGTCTCTGATTCAACTAGGGACACACACCTCTACCCCACTTCCAAATGAGTTTACTTTACACTCTGTGCCAAAATTGCCTTTTGAAGCTATTCCTGGCTGAAATGCAGGAGCTCGTCTAGGCTCCTTTTTATGATACTCTGGAAGACATGTCCTGCTGCTACCTGTTCTGTCTGCTTTGATGTCTCTGTGCTATGCCTGCAGTATGCTCTCTGCTGTTGTGGCTTTCAAACAAAAGGGTTAGCAGTTAAATAGAAGGTATAAAAATAAAGAAGCTTTCTCATAGCTGAAAGTGATCTCCAGGACCTTGCAGGCTGTCTTGTTTGCTTTCCTCAGCATGACCATTCATTCCACAGTCAGCTGCAATGCAGTACATAACAGTAACCCAACCCCGGGTCTCAGGGAATGTGTGTTCCCAGGGGCCGTGTAATGGGTTCAGCTCTGAGGCTGAAAGGTGATGTGCAAAGCAACTGTGGTTAACATAGTACTCTCTGTGGCCGATACTCCAGTGCAGATGGAGGATGTCTCTTGTGTAACAACATTTCAAATGCATGTTTCTGCCTTTTTAAATACTTGCTTTTATAATCACATTGCCTTATTTTCCTCTGCCTGGCTCTGACACAAGCTTTTTTCACTCCTGCCTTTCATATTAATTTACAAAAAAGATCAATTTCTCCATGGAACACAAAGGATAGGAAAGACAAACAGGGGCACAAAGGTACAATGTGACTTGCCTTAAATCACTCGTTAAATTGAGGATGGAGAAAGAAGCAGTATTCAAGTCTCCTGAGTGTCTCACAAATGCAGCACTGCCCCCCAGAATCAAGAGTAATGGTCCAGTGGGGTGTTTTGCTGTAGCACAGCATCATGTGCGTGGGTTGTGCCTACTCACTGAAGTCTGAAGCAAAACTTCAGTTGACATTCATGATGGAGGGTCAGAGCCTTTATATTACAGTAAGTGTAGTCCTTATTTATTAGTGTAATTGTAGATGTTAGGGTTCTTCCATTTCACTGGAAGTCTGTTTAGCAAGCTAAGATATCTTTGCCAGCAAGCTTTGCCAAGTTTTTACCCTGAATTTTTCTTTTCTTAGTGTTCTCTGTTCATTATACAGAAGAAACCCGAGGGAGGGGAGCAGGGAGTGTGGCAGGAAGGAAAAAGCTGGGGCAGGAGCACACTTGCAGATGCAGTAGCACCCACAAGATGTGGGCCAGAGAGAGAGGGAAGCAGAATCGCAAAGCGAGAGCAGAGGGAAAYGGCAGGGGCCAGAAACTGTTGTTCTCCTTGGAGTCAGTAGCAGAACTTCTCAGGGCCTTAATGGAGGCAGAATTCAGTCAGAGAAAGCCATGCAGACTGCTCCCAGTTTATGTCTGGAATAAGCAGCAAAGTGAATCCAGTCATGGTGTGTCCACCAGGGCTGGGGTCTCAGAGCAGAGGCCAGCTGGGATCCCAGGGTAGGAGACAGTGATGCTGCTGAGGCTGTCTTGGGTCAGTCACAATACTGAGTGCAAACACCCACCTGGTATGGCTCAGCCTCGCAAAGGGCATCATCTCTCCATCTTACGGTAAAGCACCCCTTGCTTTGGCGGGTGGGAAGTGTCCTTTGGCAGTGTTCCTGATAGTGTGGAGGCACAGACTGTGCTTTCCTCTAGGATACAAGAAGAAAGTTTGAGAACTGTTGTCACAGACATTTCTCCCCAGCTTGATCCATTGCCATTTGCCAGCAGCTTTCAATCAGTGCAGCAGTGTTCCTGTCTTAGTCAGTGTGAGTCGATATTTATAGCAGGCTTTTATGAGGCACAGTATCAAATGCCTGACTGAAATTCAGAGGCACTGCCCTACTGTGTTCACTAATTTTGTATCTTTGTCAGAGAAGCTGTAGCCTTTATAATCCTGTTAGGTGAAATCTTGATCCCATTAAAGTCAGTAGTGAAACTGCCTTTGACTTTTCTGAGGCCAGGATTTCCCTCAGGACAGTGACCCACAGTTCAGTCATCCTGGATACTGCTGGAATGAGCCAGGGTGATACTCACTTGAAACCTCACGCTGAGTGATGGTACAACTGACTGTCGCCCTGAATGTGTAAGGCCAGGCCCACAGCCAGGGTAATTTGTTGTAGCCCCTAATAACTGACCGCACTGAAAGCATGGTAGTTTACCTGACTTTCAGTTGTTACTGATGCTGTTATTTTACTGCCAGGGGTAGCAAAGTTAGATTAGCAGTAAGGTAATTACTGGGCTATATCTCTTTCAAGAAAGCCAGTTCTATAGCAGATAAGAAATGCATTGGTACATGGGCTCATCATGGTTTTCACTAATACAGTACTTACCAATTACTATGTTCCCTGACTTACTTGCCCAAATACACTACAAAATATATTGTCTGTAGTGGCTTCTTTGTACAAGTTCCAACTACTTTACTTGCTTTATATTCTTAGTTAATTTTAAGGGGGTTTCATCTTTGTAGTGTCAGTCTTTCTATATACACCTTTTCAGATTTTTTTTAGTTGAAGTATTCTGGCTTTACCTTACAGGTGGGGCTTTCAAAAGCCCTTTTGCCTCTATTCAGCTGTCATACTGGCATCAATGGTAAAGCAAGCATTGATTTCAGTGGAAGTAGAGCTCAGCTGGATGTGAGAAAACAGCTTTCCCTGCTCTTCAGCTGTGATACTAGGGTCTCTTCACATACCGATAGCTGTGCGTCTCTCGTAGTGGGGTTTTTGTGCTCTCTGAGGTCTGCAAAAGGTATCTAAAAGAAGCAAGCCTGTCACCGGCAGGTTGAAGTCTGCTATGTAGAGCTTCACGTCTTCCCTGAAAATTTGTTAAGGATCTGCAGATTCAGAAAGACAGAAACCACTGATGTGTGTACATGCATTCCAGGAAAAAATGTATGCTGGGGACATAAGTGCTTTTCCCTGCTAGGATGAGCATTTTGAATCAACATATGCAGTTCCAACATTCTCTAGCAGTAACTTAACATTAAACGTCTGGTTAGCATTTCTGAAGAGACAGTTTGACAAGCCGCTATGCTCTGCTAATAAGAAGACACTGCTGTTTAAGTTAAATACGTATTTGATCCCAAATCTCATGGAGCCACTGACTTTAATACCCGTTCGTTCCTGTTTATGAATCTGTTGCATGTACTCCAGTATTTCACCAAGTTGTAATGTGCTGCGTGTCATACTGCACAGGTAGTCATCTGCCTTCCAGATGTAAACTGCTTCCTTAATGTTGTAAGCAGCATGCTGTCCGTCACCCCACCTTGGAGTGTACAACACTGAGTATAACAAATTACCACTGAGCAGAAAGGAAGCAGCACTTAGCTGGAAACACTGTACCTATTATATATTCTTTATTTCCCGACTGTTCTATTTTGTTTTATTTTATTTTTAATCAATATCATGCAGTTTCGAGCAAAGTTAAGTGGTCCTGTGTCATAGACCACAAATTGCTGCCTAACAATATCATTGTTTTTATAAGTGCCTCAGGTGGTGGCTTGTCAGCTGTTTCAGGCTAATAAAAGGGGGAAGTAAAAATTCATTAAAAATAAATAAATGGTGAAATAGGAGCAAAAAATCAGTACGTGGAGAATAGGCCTTGCCCAACATTCTCTGGGTAGCTACTGTTGACTTCAGCAGGAGTTCTGTTTCAATAAAAACTAAGAAAATATTAAGTAAGAATTTTAGGATTTGCCTCCTGCTCTGCCCATATCAGTACTGCTACAAACACTTGCTAAGTCCTGGAATATCATCACATAAGAGGTTTTCTGAACATCTCTAGATCCTAAATTCGGATCTCCACAAATGAATACCCCATCTCAGTACAAGTGCAAAATGGGCGATGTGGGCAACTGGACTCCTGTTTCATGCAGGTTTATCTTGTGCAGTTTTTCTAGTTAGGAACATGCCGTAGACATGAGACAAGCCACAGAGCTGAAATCCAAACCATACTTGGTTTTCAAACATCTGATGGGATGATGGGATGACGGGCCTGATGGGATTCATCCCACAGTACTGAAGCAGCTAGCAGATGTTACAGCAGGACCCCTCTCAACCACCTACCAAAGGTCTTGGGAGTCTGGGGAGGTCCCCGCTGACAGAAAGCTAGCCAACGTTATTCCAATTTACAAGAAGGGCATGAGGGAAGACCTGGGAAACTACAGACCTGTTAGTTTAACCTCAGTAGCTGGAAAAATTATGGAGAAGATCATACTGGGTGCTATTGAAAGACATTTAAAGAACAATGCAATATTCAGGCATGGTCAACATAGGTTCACAAAGGGAAAGTCCTGTTTAATTTGATATCCTTCTACGATAAGGTCACCTGCCTAGTGGATGAAGGGAAGGCAGTGGATGTAGTTTTTCTGGATTTTAGTAAGGCTTTTGATACTGTCCCTCACAGCATCCTTCTGGACAAGTTATCCAACTGTGGGATGAGCAGGTACACGGTGCGCTGGGTGAAGAACTGGCTGAATGGCAGAGCTCAAAGGGTTGCAGTGAATGGGGCTACATCTGGCTGGCGACCGGTCACCAGCGGTGTTCCTCAGGGTTCAATTCTAGGGCCAGTTCTGTTCAGTATTTTTATCAATGATCTGGAGGCAGGAGTTGAATGCACCATTAGCAAGTCTGCTGATGATACTAAACTGAGAGCTGCTGTTGACTCTCTCGAGGGACAAGAGGCCTTGCAGAGGGATCTAAATAGACTGGAGCATTGGGCAATCATCAATGGCATGAAATTGAACAAGAACAAATGCCAGATTCTGCACCTGGGATGGAGTAACGCCAGGCACAAGTATAAATTGGGGGAGGAATGGCTGGAGAGCAGCCTTGCAGAAAGGGATCTGGGAGTGCTGGTCGACAGCAGACTCAATATAAGTCAGCAGCGTGCCCTGGCAACCAAGAGGGCAAACCACGTCCTGGGGTGCATCRAAACCAGCATAACCAGCCAGTCAACAGAGGTGATTATCCTGCTGTATTTAGTGTTGGTGTGGCCTCACCTTGTGTGTAGTTCTGGGCCCCACAATTTCAAAAGGATGTTGAAGTACTTGAATGTGCCAGAGGAGGGCAACAAAGCTGGTGAAGGGGCTGGAAGGCATGTCCTATGAGGAGCGGCTGAGGACACTGGGTTTGTCTAGCTTGGAGAGAAGGACGCTGAGGGGCAACCTCGTTGCTCTTTACAGCTTCCTGAGGAGGGGGAGTGGAGAGGGAGGTGCTGATCTCTTCTCCCTGGGATCCAGTGCCAGGACGCATGGGAATGGCTCAAAGGCGCATCCCTCAGGGGAGGTTCAGACTTGACATGAGGAAACATTTCTGTACCGAGAAACCTGGAACAGGCTTCCTGGAGAGGTGGTTGATGCCCCATGCCGGTCAGTGTTGAAGAGGCATTTGGACAATGACCTTAATACCATGCTTTATCTTTAGGTCAGCCCTGAAGTGGTCAGGCAGTTGGACCAGATGATCGTTGTAGGTCCCTTCCAACTCAACTCTTCTCTTCTCTTCTCAACTCTCAGAAAGGTTAAAATCACAAATGAGCTGTGAAAGTTTTACGCCGTGGCTGAAGTGCATTTTGTATCCCGTATAAACACGGCCAATTGATGTGTTTAATAGAGGAGCTGCGCAGCTTGGTTTCAGTGGGAAAAGGGGGTGTGAGGGCGACAGCAGCAATGGGCTATTTTTACATTTTGAAGGAGTTGTCATTTGCCTCGCTGTGCTCTGGGCATGGATCCAAATGTTCTAGGTTTGAAAATGACCAACCTTTCCACCACACCAGTGTAACCTCCGCTCACTTGTTTTTCAAAGCCTGTGTTATTTCCATGGCAGTCTATTGGCATTGTCCATTGCAACCTATGTCTCTGGTTACACTTTGGCTTTCCTCCAGGCTGCGGCTGCTGAAATCATCCCCACCCACCCCCCCAGAAAAGGGTTTGTGTCCAGCCAGCGTCAAGTCCCTGGTCCTCCTTGCTGTGTGGCCTCATGGATGTTAGCGCTGGYGCAGAGAGGGGATGGCTAATAGGGGTGGTCTCTGGGCTGCAGGGTTGGTTTCTGCCATGGCCTGAGAGAAGAGTAACAGCACTAGGTTTGTCTTTGGGAGCCAAGTGGCAGAGGACGTGTCAGGGATGCCCAGCAGCTGTGGCCAGTGCACGGCCACCAAGGGCAGGGACAGCCCCTGGGGCCTCCTGGGCACAGGGACTGCTTTGGGGCCAGCACCCCAAAGGCCTTCCTCCGAAGGATGCTGGGCGGAGGGGCAGCGGGCGGGGCTGCGGCAGGTGGGGCTGCACATTGAGGGGGCCCCGTCGCCCCCATGTCACAGTGCCACCACCCGGCAATGCAACAGTCACAATGCCCTGGGGCAGTATAAAGGGGGCATCCTCCCATGCCTTGCTGCCAGCCTGCCTGGCTTCGTTGTCGGGACAGAGCTGGCCTGGGGGGCAACCCGCAGACATCTGAGGGGAAGTCCTTTAGGAGCCGGTGGAATTACTTGGAGGGGATTGAGGGAGGAAGACAGGAGGCTGGACAAGGCTGCTGGAGATGAGAAGAACCACCAACACCTGGAGGTGCCTGAGGATATCAGGCCTTTTCAGCTGGAGAGCAGTGGCCAGACCAAGGGAATGCCTTCTTGAGGAGCACTTGAGGAGCACTGCAAAGCTCTCTGTCCTCATCCCCTGCAGAGCCAGGGGCAGCAGCCATAAGAAATGGGATGCCGAGATGTTGCTAGGGGTCCCAGTGCTTTGGAGCACCCACTGGTGTCCTGCCAGGTGCAGAAAGGATCCTTGCCCCCAGGGTCGATCAGGCCGGGGGCATTTGGCCACTCCGGGAAGCCCTTCAGGCTGAGGGAGCGTAGGGCTTGGGCATCTCCTGGGAGGTGTGACCAGCCTGTGGGACGAGGGGGCAGGTCTTGCTCACATGCTCAGGGAATAGCCGATCGCCAGCGCTGGGGTCAGGAAGGAATTTTCCCCCRGGGCAGATTGGCACTGGTCCCCAGGGGTTTTTTGCCTTCCTCTGCAGCATTGAGCGTGACCACTTGTCGGGGCAGGGCTCCTCAGGTCCCTTTTGGCTAGGTTACTGCCTTGCTGCCCATGCACCACGAAGATGGCCTCTCGTGCCCTGCAGCCGGGGGGAGGAAGGCTTTTTTTCCCCCCCGGTGGGCTAGCAAGTGTCCCTGGGGKTTTTTTGCCTTCCTCTGTAGCATCGAGCACAGCCCCTTGCCAGGGSTCCTTTGGGCCATTTTGGCGGGGTGCCTGCTGCTCCTGCTCCATGAAGGTGGCCCTCGTGCCCTGCATCCGGGGGGAGGAAGCTTTCCAGACTCCCAGGGCGGGCCCCCAGGGTGGCCCCTGGGGGTTGCTTCATGTCGTCTGTGGCATTGAGCACGGCCCCTTGTCAGGGCTCCTCGGGGCCATTTTGGCGAGGTTCTTGCCTGCTGCTCTTGCACCTCCAAGGTGCTCCTTGTGCCCTGGCTCTCTTGGGCTCTCTTTCCCATTGCAAGTTTGTAGTGGGAGCCAGCTCTGCTCTTCCTTTGGCTCCATTTCCCCAGAGGTTCTTGCTTGTGCAAAACAACCTGTGCTTGGAAGGGCTCCAGGCTTGCTGCACCATCAGGAGCTGCCACTTTTCAGCTCTCCCTGCTGGCAATACAAGCAYGGGGCAGGCACGAGAGTGCTTTTCATGCATCACTGGCCAAGAAGCACAGCAGAGCAAGTTTTGGAAGGCAAAAAGTATGCTTGTCATCGGTATGTGTCATACTTTGGAAAATACCCCACAGTACCACACACCTCTTCTTCTTCTTCTTTTTCTTCTTCTCTTGTGTGTGGTTGGTCCTGATCCTCATTCTTCAAGTTCTCACTCTTCAAGAAACAGGGACTGCTTGGCGTGTATTCCTGCTGCTACTTTGTGCAGCTCTGTGACTTGCCTTTGCCAGACTGCAAGGGATGTTTTTGCAAGCTAAACTGAAGAATGCATCAGCCTGCTCCTGGCTACACATGCATATTTTGTTAATGCTTGTGAACATCAGCTCTAAAACAGATTCAGAAAAATAAAATAAAATGAAAATAAAATAAAATCCTGCTTCCACTTGTAACCTTTGTGATATGTGTCCTTGAAAATGTTTTTGGAGCTGAAAACCCCCTGGCATTTCAGGCAAACAACAGTCTCATTGTTATTCAACTCATTGTGAGTGCAGGGAACAGAATAGAATAGAATGGAATGGAATGGAATGGAATAGTTATGCTATGTTATGCCTAGAGTTCTGCATGACAAGCTATGACCTAGGTCTGAGGGGTCCACCCAGGGGAGCAGCTCTCTGCAGTGTAGGTCCCAGGCCCATCCAGAGAGAGGAGCAGAGACGGGCACACCTACGACATTGCTCAGGCAGGGACTGAAGGCCCCAGGYGGAGCTGAGACACCACGTCCCCTGGGCCCTTGGCAGGAGACGGTCTGGGTGGGGGTCCCCAGGGGAGGCCGGTCCCAGCCATTGAGGCCTATGAGCACCCCCAGGACCCTGGCAGAAGTCGACCTGCACTGCTCATATGCTCTCCTTTAGACATTTATGGTTGGCCACTTTGGAGACAGAGTTTTGGGCCAGGTGGACCTTCGCTCTGACGGAGTCCTGTTGTTCTCTGGCTCTTTTCTTTTGGCATGTTTTTCCAAGGGAAATAGCTCAGTCATTTCTAAAAATCCATGAGGAAATGAACAGGTATTGCTCACCTCAAAAAGATTTGCAGCCATTTAGTTCCGGAGCACTTCCTGCTTCAGACTGAGGGCTTGATCTTTGAGCCTCACTAGTGTCAGAGGTGTGGGGTTTTTGCCATGCTGTGGAAACCCAGCTAAACTGGATGAACATAGAAGACTTTCAGAAACCACAGTTCACACATGCTTTTTGCAAATTTGTTCAGGTGGTCAAAGTATCTCGAGATGACCCACAGCTCTTACTCCCATCAGAAGGTACGTGCCTCCTTCCCAGAAAGTAACAGAGCCACTGCCTAGGATGGGACATGATTACCCATTCAGTCCCTTCTGCTAGTGCAGGGCTGGGAAGAAATGTCATCAGAGATTACCTCAGCATGTACTTCTAGGGAAAGGAAGAGGTAGGAAGAAAGAATAGAATAGGATAGGATAGAATAGAATAGAATAGAATAGAATAGAATAG